>OZ035836.1:31063358-31368484 GCA_964034765.1 Knipowitschia caucasica
ACGTTCTATTAAATCTGCAAAGCGCAGTTACGGGGACAGGTTAAAGAGTTATTTTGAGGAAGATGACCCTCAGCGCATGTGGAACGGTATTAAAGCCATCACATCGTGGAAACCTAGCGCTGGGAAAATTGCATCTGTCGGCCAAGCTCTGCCAAACGAGCTGAACACGTTCTACTGTCGCTTTGAATCCGCTGATGCCTGTCCTACTGTATTCCCTGAGTGTTTCAATCAAGGTACCTTCACCGTGACTCAGGAGGAAGTCAGGCGTGTCTTGTCCAGGACCACAGTCCGGAAAGCCCCAGGCCCGGACGGCATCCCTCCTCGTGTCCTGAAACTGTGCTCTGAGCAACTTGCCCCTGTGCTAACAGACATTTTCAACCTGTCGCTAAGGAACTGTACTGTGCCGAACTGCTTTAAAGAGTTGACCATCATTCCAGTTCCTAAGAAAACTCCTGTGACATCCCTCACGTCTGTTCTCATGAAAACTTTTGAGCGGCTTGTGCTGGACTTCATTAAGAGCCAGATCCCTGTGAGTGTTGACCCGCTCCAGTTTGCTTACAGACAGAACAGGAGTGTGGAGGATGCCATCTCCTTTGCTCTGAACTCTGTCTACAGTCACTTGGACACTAGTAAATCTGTCGCGAGAATGCTTTTCATCGATTATAGCTCTGCTTTTAACTGCCTTGTCCCAGGTATACTGATTGAAAAACTCATGTCTCTCGGTTTAAGTGTTGCCATGTGTAAATGGATTTTTAGCTTTTTAACTGACAGATCTCAGAGAGTGAAAATCAATGACTGTTTTTCTGATATTGTTTCTGTGAGCACTGGTTCTCCTCAGGGATGTATTTTGAGTCTTTTGCTTTTTACTTTGTACACTCACGATTGTGTGTCCTCCTCTGACTCAAACTTGATCATCAAATATGCTGATGACACCACCATCATCGGTCTCATCAGTGACAATGATGAATCATCTTATAGAGCAGAGATACAAAATGTGGTTCAGTGGAGTAAAACTAACAACCTCCAGCTGAACGCATCAAAAACATGTGAACTGGTCTACGACTTCAGTCGCAATAGTTCTCATTTGCCTGTCGTAATCGACAACTCCCAGGTGCAGATCGTAGAGGAGTGCAAGTTTCTGGGTTTAACTCTGTCTAACGACCTGAAATGGGTTAAAAACACTGACCGAGTCGTTAAGAAAGCTCGTCAGCGTCTGTACTTTCTGCGTAAACTTAGAGAATTTACCACTAACTCTAAGATTCTGCTTAACTTTTATCGCTGCACCATTGAGAGTTTACTTGTTGGTTCTGTGTCTGTGTGGTTTGGAAACATCACAGATAAAGAAAAGAGATCTTTAAACAAGGTGCTCCGCTCTGCAAAGAGGACCGTGGGCTGTGAGCTTCCTGTTCTGGAGGTTCTTTATAAATCCAGACTTTTAAACAAAGCTCTTAGGATTGTTAATGACTCTTCTGGCCACCCTGGGAAAGCCATGTTCCAGCTTCTTCCCTCTGGCAGAAGATATCGCTCTCTGAGATGCAGGACATCTCGTTACGCTAACAGTTTTTATCCAAAGGCTGTTATCAGTGTGAACAGAGCACTTTAATGATTTGCACTTGTTTTGAAACTGTTTTAGTCGATCGATTTCACAGTGACATTTGTTTACTGTTTTATTTGTTTTATTTCTGTCTTTTAATGTTGTTTTATGTCTGTATTTGTCTGTGCACACTGGAGACTTTTTGCTAATGTATTCCAATGTGGTTTTTTTTACTGCAAATGGCAAATAAACTGAATCTGAATCTGAATCAATTCTTGAAGACAACACACAGACGCCATTTGTGAGAGCAAAGGCAAGAGGGTTTATTGAAAACCTTTTGAAATATGAAACTGTCCTCACTGCCCAAATCTTCCTACGGATTTTTGAGCAAACAACACCTCTTGCCAAATATTTACAGACAAAGGGTATAGAGCTCATCACGGCACAGAGGCTGGTTGAGGGCACAGAGGAGGAGCTAAGAAAGTGTCCAAGGGACTTTGATGGCATTAAAAGTGCAGCAGACAGGTTTGTGGTATGGGCCAATGAGAAGCTTGGAGAGAAGGAATCTGAGCTTTCTGTACAACCTACCCTTTCCCAAAAAAGGATGAGGAAAAAGAAAATGGTGCCAGGGGAAAGTGCAGAAGATGAGTACCTATCAGCATATGATGACTACAAAGTGAAGGTTCACAATGTCATTTTAGACACAGTGACTGTGCAAAAATTGCATCATCTGTGTCCATCTCATTCTATCACAATACAACCTTTTCACTGATGCTTACCATGCCATAGGACTTGCCTACAAATACTTGCTTACCCTCTCAATTACACAAGTGGCATGTGAGCAAAGTTTCTCCACTTTGAAATTTATCAAAAGTTGACTCTAAAACACAATGAGCCAGAAGAGACTAGAAGCATTTATGCCAATGTCTACAGAAAAAGACATCCTTTCGTCATTGGATAATGACATTATCATTAACAAAGTTGCAGAAACAAGTGCACTTCTACGGAGTTTACTTATGTTTTAATGTGCTTCATTTTGTTATTGTTAATTTGGGTTTGTTTGTTTAAAAAAGTGTTCAGTTTGTGTTTTCTCACCTTGATTCAGGTTAACATTTAGATAGGGACAACATTAAAGTATGTTAAGATTAATTTTGGTTAAAATCAAGTTGTAGCAAGTATTGTTTATATCTTTATAGGTCTTAGTGTAGTATTTGCATTAGTCTTTCTTTAGTCTTGATAGGAGGATTATCGTTTAATGGTTTCAATGTATTAATTAAAAAAAATTCAGGCAAATCTTTGAAAATAACAATTACTTGAATAAAATTGACATGTTCTAAAATTTTTGAAATTAATGCTTTTTACATTAATAAGTGTAGAGTCAGTCTAAAATTTGCTACAATTCATATTGTGATACCAGAATATTCAAATACAACATTGAGGTATTTTGTGACTAGCACTGATAAGTCTAAAGGGGTTAACAAGAATAATTTGAATAGTACTAGTCTAGTAATTTACAAAACTTGATTTTAGGCCACCTGCTGGTTGTTATGGATTTTACAACAGCATGCAGTTCAGTTATTTTGATAGACTACTTTTTCAGAAGGGCCAGTCCGACCCAAAATTTCTGGGAAACCGCAAAACGGCGGAAAAGACTTAGTACATTGTTTGTGCGTTTTTAATACCCAAGAAGTAAGTTCCTGTAGTTCTTGTCATCTTTAGAAGAGTCTGGGAAGGAAGATTTACATTGTGTAGCTTCTAATTATTTGCAAAAGAGAATTTTCCCTATCTGTGTTTGTCTGCAGCTAATTAAGCTAGATATGCTTACTTTAAGCTATTTATGCTATTATTATTTGTCATATTTACTTCCCTGCACCTTCGTAATGTTAGTTTCCATTTGAGCTACCTCTGTTTGTGGTTTACGTCACTTATTTACGTATTTTCAAGGGGACCTATGTTATGACTTATTTTAGTACCTACTAGCCCAGACACATAAGCAATTGATTGTTTAATGTGTTATTCGCTATAAAATAGTTATTAATACTGTTTCCTTTGTCTATTTCTGTTTCCTTAGCCACACACATTTACACACTCAACAAAAATACAACATAAAAACTGTGATCTCCTGCCAAAACTGCAATAAAGCTGATTAAAGATTCTCTAACCACAGTCTGTCCATAGTGTCCCCAACTATAAAAGAACCTCTCAATTCTTCACAATGTTCTTCCTGTGTTGCTTGAATTAGATTGTTAATGTTAATATATGTTTGTGCATGTTTTTAAAGATGTGTGAAGCACTTTACAAATAAATAGCTGCTATTTTGATGTACACTGTCTCTATCTACAGATGCCCTGGCAAGAAAAACATTACAGATCATTTTGTGTAAAAATGATTGATTTTAAAGATATCGTGACAATATCATTATCGGGAAACGAAATTGAGATATTTATTTTTGCCCATATCGCCCACCCCTAGTTCGAAGATGATGCTCCTCCTGTTCGTGTTTACATGTGTAATTAATTCATGGGGCTGATTTTGACCCCTTTTATTTTTTTCATTGTTAAGGGCCTGTTATAGCTTTGTAAAGCAATTTTAAAGTAGTACTAGAATTTAATATGCTGCTATCCAGAATATACAATATGTGTTAATAATATTTCGGGTGTTCATTTTGACATGTTCAGATGAATTATGTTAAAAAACTGCTTTGAAGTGGCACCTTTTAACAAACGCTAGGGGGGCCAAAATGGTGGCGATGACGTAGGTGAATGACCTCTCACAGCAGCGGACAGCAGTCATGGATAGAATCTGTAGGAGCAGCGATCGGAGGTTTCACTTTCATCTGAACAAGGTATAAACATTTTCATCAGTTTTGTTCATAATAGTGTGCAACTCTTAACCTTTTAGCCTTATTTGTGAGATTCAAGCTAATTAGTGTTGGGCAAGTTAGCTACTTGAAATCAAGATATCCTAAAACATGCTAACAAGGCTAATATTAATTTTTACAGTCTCACTTTGGTTGCCATAGATTTATTTACCACTATGTACATTGTAATATCCATAAATGCTAACACCTATTAACGGTTTTATTAGAATTTTAGGGTGTATTCAGACCTGCACATTTGCTCCACTTTAAACGGACCAGGATTCGTTTGGAACTCTGATCCGAAGCTTTTATGCAGGTCTGAATACACACAAACGAATCCTGGTCCGGACCAAAGAACCGAACCGAGACCCACTTTTTGAGGTGGTCTCGGTCCGCTTCCAAACGAATTCTGGTCCAAGTCGAATCAGGTCTGAATACATCCGGTGTCGATCCGACACAACTCCAAGATACGTGCGCATTTTTTGGGCTTAACAAGCCACAGACAGAAACTGAGGAATTAGCCACGCAGCGGCTAACTATGATGCTAACTATGCTGCTAACTATGATGCTAACGCTACACAACAACAATGAGCCGTGTGCAGACCTGGAGCAGTGAGGAGACACTGTGCAACAGGCTTATGGAGTTACAACTGTTCACAGTATACATTGATGTTAATGGCAGCATCTTCAAATCATTTGCATTATTAAAAGCCTGACACTGTTTGACTCACGTCTCAAAAAGCAATATTCCGCATCATGTAGTGAATTGTGTTCTTTGGTTCATACCTGATCCTCAGCGTCTGTTTGTCCAGTGGTTATTATAGATCCATGGTTTATCCACAATGCTGAACAGGGCCGTTATTATCATAGATCCATGTGTGGGACAGGGCACAGCGCGCACAGACAGTCTCCTTCGGCTTTCTCCCCACGCATTCCCCGATGCTGTTCCAATATTTAAAACAACGTGTTTGGCCTGTGTCATATGAGCTGCTGTTTATGTTGAAGGTGGTTTTGGTCTAAAAAGAGCAAACACAGGCAGAGCAGACATGCTGCACATACGAGCCCTTAATGTTTTCTGCCGGTTCCGCATCTATCCTCCGTGAGCTCTCGCTGTCCAATAGGAGCGCCGATCGTCACACGTGTCAATATGTTTATATAAAAAAGTTCACTTGCAAAAAGGACAGTCTGAGTACGAACCGGAGCAAAAGAAAAAAGTTTGGTCCGCTTTTGATTCGGATCAAGCAAGCGGAGCAAAGGACTTTTCAGGTCTGAATACACCCTTAATCAATGATTGCATCACATGTAGTTATCATGTTAGCTCTTGTGTCTATGTTTTCAACTTCTGCAGCTTTTTGTTCATAAAAGTAAAATATTTAATTCAAGTTATTTTGATTAGCATTTTTGAATATTACAATGTACATTGTGGTAAATAAATCTAAGGTAACCAAAGTGAGACTGGCATAATGTAAAAACAAATATTAGCCTTGTTTTAGGATATCTTGATTTCAAGTAGCTAACTTGCCCAACACTAATTAGCTTGAACCATCATAGCCGCCATTTTGGCACACCCTAGCGTTTCTTGGCGGAAGTGAAAAGGTGCCACTTCAAAGCCGTTTTTGTAACATAATTTATCTGAACATGTCAAAATGAAAACCCCGAAATATTACAAACACATATTGTAGTTATATATTCTGGATAGCAGAATATTAAATTCTAGTACTACTTTAAATATATATTCTGTATTCATATCTCATGGCTTATTATTGTTATAAGAAAATGTTGGTCATCCTTGTGTTTTTTCTCACAAATACTCTTAAGTAGCTGTTAGTAACTGACTAATAAGTAATGCACTGCAGTATTAATAAATGATTAATTGTCATACTAAAGGGTCTTTAACAAATGTCTAATAAAGTGTAAATAGTGTACACCAGGGGTCACCAACGCGGTGCCCGCGGGCACCAGGTCGCCCGCAAGGACCAGATGAGTCGCCCGCTGGCCTGTTCTAAAAATAGCTCAAATGGCAGCACTTACCAGTGCTATTCTTGTTTAAATCATACTTACATGCAACTTACAAATGGCATATAAACTAGAGCCGGGACTTTAACAAGTTAATAAAGATTAATTAATTACACACAAAAAAGCGCGTTAAAAAAAATTACGCATTTTAATCGTATGTATTTTTGCACCGCGGAACGTTCCTCACTGAATAAGTTTCAGACGGACCAATTGAACTGACGCACCAACCGGAGCTCCGTGACTTTTCTTGTTCAAAAGTACATTATTACAAGCAGAGACCAACTTTAAATTCGAGTAAATTAGACGGGAATGAGCGCTGTGTATGGAGCGATGGACTCTGTGTGTGAGGAGGAGGAGCAGTGACTCCTGTGTGAGCGGAGGAGGAGGAGAAGGAGAAGGAGGAGCGAGACACAGGTGTGTGAGCTGCTAATGCTGATGTTTACTCCGAATGCACACATCAAAAACATATTATAAAAGCTTTAGCAAACAGCGCATGCCCAGCTTTAGTGCTCACAACGTATGCAGTGGATTTTGGGCTTAAAAAGAGTATGTTGTCGTCAGTGTGAGGAGGAGGAGGAGGAGCATATGTTGTCGTCAGAGTGTGGAGGCAATGACAGAAACGTTATTTGATGTTTAGAAGTTATCCCTTAAACTCCATATTAACATGTGTTGCTTAAGCCTCATGTATTCAGTCATTATTCAATGGTAAACTAAAAATCCATGTGAAAAAAATTACTTCTCACTGTTCTCAGGTCAAATATTTATATGCGATTAAAATGTGATTAATTGCGATTAAATGGGACTGTCTTAGAAGTGATCATTTGTTAAATTTGAAAAATGTGCACTTAGAGAAAATATAAAAGTTTTTCCACAAAATAAATATCATTAATTATTAGTAAAAACATAGAATTAAAGGTAAATTGAGCAAATTGGCCATATCTGGCAATTTATTTAAGTGTGTAACAAACTGGTAGCCTTTCGCATTAATCAGTACCCAAGAAGTAGCTCTTGGTTTCAAAAAGGTTGGTGACCCCTGGTGTACACTTTACAAAAGCTCACAAAAACTCTTAACTGTTAGTAACTGACTGAATAAATCAAGCACTGCTATAATCAAGTATACAATTAATAATCATTATCATGTAGTTTAATTATGGTGTAACAAACCATCTATATATGTAACAAATGGTTACTTCATGATTATTAAATTATATAAAAAAAAAATGAACAAGTGAAGTACTTGAAGATGTATTCATTATGAGTTAAGCATTTATTACTGTAGTAGTTATTAAGTGTTGGTCACACTTAATTAATGAATTGCTCATGATTAATTAAGTGTTATTTCAACATTTATTAAGCCTAACTAAGGTGTAGTTATTATAAAGTGTTACCGATTATACTCTTGAAATTAGATACTCAGAGACTCATCTCAGGTTTTTCAGTTCAAGTATCATGTTGAATAAATTGAATATAAAGATATGGATATGTGTCCACTATTTTTGCAATTAATTTGATTAAAAAAATTAAAATACCTTACACAATAATAAGGATAATATTCTTTCACAAATAAAGAAATTTACTTATGGTTTGAAATGTATGAAAGGAACTATGCACTATATTACAATCTGTAAGGAACTATATTCCTTACAGATTGTAATTGTCATTAAATAATATGACTTTAAATAACAGGTATAATTTATTTTATGTTTTTATTCATTTAATTAATTTCAAAATTAATTGAATTGAATTATACCTGCTTGATTGCTATCTGCTGAGTAGTTACCTGCTGAGTGACCGTGGACAAAAGATCCTCCTCTGATGAAGACTTCAGCTTTGGTTTGATGAAGCTCCACATGGCATCCAGTGACAAGGCCCGCCCCTCTGCAACACAGCGCCAACTGAGATTGGTGGAAGTAATAGTAGCAGTAACAGAAGTAGCAGTAGCAGCAATACTAGTAGCAGTAGTATTAGTTGTAGCAGTAGTAGCAATGGTAGTATAAGTAGCAGTAGTAGTGGTAATAGTAGTATTACCACTACCCAGGAGCTCGCACCTGTAAGTCCACCTGCACAGGGAAGCGAGGCGGGATTCTCTGGCAATAAGACCAGGCCAGGGTCAACCGTGAGGCATAGCTTTTTTTCTCACTCGATAACTTCGGGCTAGGATTTAAAAAAAAAAAAAAAAAAAATAGTAGTATATTTCTGCCCAATGGCCAGTCCAGCCCTGGAAGAGCTGATGCCCATATTTGGGCCACAAAAAAAAGTGTGAAATGTGTAAATCAGTTGAGAAATGTTTGAGAGGGCCGTGCATGACCACGTGGTACTTGCTGTTGTTTGCTGTATGTACTCGAACGGGATCTCGCATCCTCAGTGGCCGCGGCGTTCTGACCTGGGGCAGCTGCGACCGCTTTGTAATAACTGCTTTTCCCACCAAAGCCCTGGCGATTCAAAACAGCGTCCAATTCAAATCAATGGCTTCTGCTCAGTAGCACATGGGACAGCCATGGGGGCTGAAAGATTAGCGGAACTTGCCCATATTTGCGCATTGCCTCCCATGAGGCAACCTTAAACAACAACGACTACAGAAGTAAGAACTATTTAAAAAATAAATTTAAAAAAATCTAAATATAGGTGCGTATAATTCACACATAACATTAATCCATCCATCCATCCATCCATTTTCTTCCGCTTCATCCGTTGCCGGGTCGCGGGGGCAGCAGTCTAAGCAGAGACGCCCAGACTTCCCTATCCACACACACCTCCTCCAGCTCGTCCGGGGGGACTCCAAGGCGTTCCCAGGCCGTAACATTAATCTACTTTGTTTATTTCTACACAACACACCACAAACCTCTCCCAAACTCTCAGAGCAGAGGGTGCAACACATGATAATTGTGGAGGATAAGGGGATCTTTTTTGTTGAAGTGCTTCTTTCCATCAAATAACGTTTTTGCCATCACCTGCACACACACTGACTACAACAAGGCTTTTTATGCCAAAATCCACTGCACTCGCAGTGGGCACTAAAGTAGGGCATACGCTGTTTGCAAATGCTTTTAATATGTATTTATGTCTCGCTCCTCCTCCTCACACACCACTGTCTCTCTCCTTCTCCCTCATACACAGAAGCCTCTGTCAATTTGGACGCAGCCAGTGTGAGCAGCTGAACGCGAGCGTTCATCGCTCTGTACACAGCGCTCATTCCAGTCTCTGACTCGCACTCGGATTTAGACACTGCTAAAGTTATTTACTTTTTCCCCGAAGGACCCCGCTACCTACATAGCCACCCTCGCGCCTACCTGTTTACAAATTGCTTTTGGTGAAAATTTGACACATTATTGTAAAATGTCCTTTTGGACAAAAAAAAATCAAGGAGGTCCAGAGAAAAGAGTCAAGAGACCTGGACCCCGAGGTCCGCCATTTGGGGACCTCTGCTCTACAGTATGTGCTTCTGCATACTGTATAAATAACCACTCAAAAAAAATGTGACAACAAACCGGGCCGTCGAGGAGGAAAAAATCCCCGGGCCGTTTTTTAGTCCCAGTCCAGCCTGTAGACTGAAATGTTTAAAGAAGCTATACCTGTTTCTGCAAGGTTTGAATCTTTAGCACCGCCCCTCAACTCGCTCACAGGTCTCTCATTTCCCCTACGCTCTCATTCCACAGAGCCATCTAGTTTTATTTGCGATCTGATACATATGCAAACATTAGCATGAGCGCAACTTCTTGTAAGCTGTACAACAATCACTGATGAAATTGTGATCCGGCATGTGGGAGAGGACATGTTTTGTTTTATAGTTTGCAGTGGTGTTTTTATATATGCATGAGTGTTTTTAGTGTTTTAGCATGTCAGTCCTGCTCCAGCTGGAGACATGCCACAGAGCCCCATGGACGCTGTCACCCAATCCTGTGTGCCACACAATTAGAAGCACCTGTGCTTAATGAGAAAGCAAAGGACAAAAGGGCAGGTGAAGCACGCAGAGAGCGCAACGGTACGGAACAAGAGCCACTGAAGGCGAGCGAGCGGAGCGCCTGAGGACTCTACAAGACCGGACGAGCAGTGACCCAGCCTGCACCAGCGTGCCCTATCCACGCAGCGGCAGAGCGAGACAGCTCTGCCTCGTATGTGAGTAACGCTCTGTGGATTAGCTGGTGCAACCAGAAGAGCCTCAGGCCCCAGCAGCTGGCGAACGTTGTTTGTGTACTGTGTACTGGCTCTGGTCTTGTGTTAGGGAGCGTGGTGGAGAGGGGAGCGGCGGTCCAAGGAGGCACCTGACCCGGGGAAGAGCACCGTGACGTTGACAACACGCAGCGGCAGGGTGAATCCCTGCCGTGCCTGTAAAGCCTAGTGTATATTTGCGCGTCGCGGAGCTTACGGAGGTGTCGTGACGTCACTTTTGCAACGCGTTGGTCACCGCAAGGCCCTTGCGTTGCCTGCCGCGCAGCATCGAAATTTTCTAACTACGTAAGGGTTGCCGCAAGGAAGCTCCGCTGTGATTGATCCGTGTGTGTGTATTGGAAGGAAGCACAGAGCGGCTGCAGCAGGGAGCATGGACGAGGCACTATGGAGCAGAGAGCTTTGTGCTTCGAAGGAAAAGCAGTTTGTGCTCAGAGCCTGATATACAGGAGACTGTGGACTATCGAACATATATCGAACATATATCGAACATATATCTAACATATATCTAACATATATCTAACATATATCTAACATATATCTAACATATATCTAACATATATCTAACATATATCTAACTTATATCTAACTTATATCTAACTTATATCTAACTTATATCTAACTTATATCTAACTTATAAACTGTGCAGTCGTTTGTTTTGCACTGTTCCTGTCTTGTTTGAATCGTAGCTGCGTTTGTTGCTTTCCTCCTGCACTCGTAAATCGTTCATGTTTGTCTGATATTTACCACTATTATTGTTTTTCTGTTTGTGCTGAAAACTATTTAATAATAACTATGTTTCCAACAAGAACTGTGTCTTTATTCACAGCATCACAGTTGAAATGACTTATAAAATAATGAATCCATAAAACTATCACATAAACCTGCAGTAGAAACACGTGTAATGAGCTCAAACAGCTTTGTTTGTTATTGTTGTTCTGAAGAGGACAAAGTAGCAGCGTAAATGGGACCGCTCCTGTGTGATCGCCCTCATGTGGTTTGTTGTGGGATTACAACATTCTCCTCAAAACTCCGTAAGGGGAACGCGCCAGTATAACATCAACTGTGCTTACGTAGGTCCACCGCAACCGCTAACGTAAGCCACGCCGCGCAAGTATACACTAGGCTTAAGTTGTAGCGGTGCTAAAAGATCATTTTGTGGGGTCTCTTTCTTGTGTGTTCGGCTGTGTGGTGCTGCCGTTTCGTCCTTGTGCCCAGGGGCGGAGCTGGATCCCAAAGCTAAAGAGTTGATAATGGACTAAGAAAAATAATGAACTTTTGCTTTCAGTCAATGAGGAAGGACTGCTTCATGTTTGTAATGAGAAGTTTTGTTGCAACACGAGGAACAATGGAGCGCAAAACACAATTCACTGGAGGATTCATTCACCCAAAATTCAGAGCACCTATTTTCAGACTTCAAAAATCTCCGCAAAGACGATGAAAGGGCCATTTAAGGACATTCAGCTCTGGCAAACTTCAGCCTGTGATGGATATGAACAGACGTTGCTGTGAACTCTGAGCCAAAAAGCATTTATTTACTGTATTTATACAACTGCACGAAGGCAAAAAATTAAAGTTAAAGCAGAGCCATCACGTGGTGCGTCTTTCTCTCCTGGACACGCTGCAGTGAAAAAACATTTGATAATATGAGGATAATGTATTTGTAGCCTTTACTTTGTCATTTAGATATTAGGCTAATATAGCTGCAGCCTGTGTTACCTTCATATAAGCCTTATACAAGGCTCCAGACACATTTTGTTTTTAGTTGCCAACCCCTGGTATAAACCAACTTGTATACAGCGTGAAAAACCTGCCTGGGCCGCCAAAAAGGCAAAAATGCCTGGGCCGTTTTTTTGTCCCATTCACCTACAGCCTCATTATGACTCTGCAGTGTGTGGCCTCATACAATCTCTTCCCAGGTCTCAGGTCCGGTCATGTCCAGAGTTGGGGTTTTCCTGGACCATAGTGCAGGAGTTTTGTGCTTTTACGACGTTTCTGCAACAAACATGAGGCTGATCTACAGAGAGGAGACCACCTTCTCACAGCCGCTTCAGGCTGGATTTGGGTTTTGCGGGGTGTTCTGGTGTGATGCTGGATCCACGGCACATTTCTCTAAACTAAAATAACAGATTTGTTTTCCAAAGTTTGGGATGAATCTGAGTTTAAATAAAGTTTCAGATCAGTTTAGTTATAAATGTTAGCTGCTGTTTTGTCCAGATCAAGTGTTTTAGCTTCAACCTAAATATTATTGTGATGTAGCTGTGGATAAAACATATATTTATTTACACATGCACAAATAATCAAATAGGGAAGACTTTTTTCTCTCTCACCAAATATAACGTGTTTTTGGATGAGATTAAGACATTATGTGGTGGTCTCATTAATTCACAAGATTTTACTCTCTCTGTGGAGAGTAAATGAATGCACACGTGTGTGTGTGTGTGTGTGTGTGTGTGTGTTCTGGTGATTAAATAAAGACTGATTCTTGAATGTCTGAAGTGTTATTGCAATAGCACCACACTGTGAGCGAGACACCACCCCAGCGCCCCTCGACCACGGTCAGGGGCTTATATGAAAGGTTTAACACAAGCGGAGAATACAAAAGTGCAGGAGAGACGTGTGTGAAAATGCGTGTCAAAGGAATATGTAATGTGACGCGCAATATCAAGTCCTCACCACACCTAATCCCCCACTCCCCACCACCCGCCACACTGACCCCCCTCATCTACGATGGGGAAGCGGGCCCTGGCCGCAGTTTTGAACACGATTCCTGGACTCGTGCTCTGGCGCGAATGCCGCGGTCAGATGGCACCTAAAGCCCGGATCTAATCGCGAAGCGGGCCCTGGCACACTTTAACCGGGCTTTAGGCTGCGCATGTGACCGCAGCCCTAGTTTGATAGAACCAGGACAATAATATGTGAACGTGGTAGGGTGAACAACCACTGAGTGCTGTCTTAAGCAGCCCTTCAGGTCTTTCTACTGTAAAGAGACCAAAGCACAGACTTTGTTGATATACAGTAGTTTTAGCTCAATATTGAAACATAAATGTTGTAAATAGAGTTGAAGCACATGTCACAGATCCTCACAGAGACAGAAGGACCTGGTCTTGGACTGAAGCTAAACTGGTTCCACAGTTGCCTCCACCTTTGTGACGTTTCCTTTGTTTGATAAGTGTTTCTGCAGTAACAGAAACACAGGAGCCTGAGGTCACATGGTATCTCTGTGAGAGCTTTAAGTTATGTTCATGAGCGTCTCAACATAAGGTGGGGGCTCCTCTGTCTGAATCCTGTGTTGCTGTGACTGAGTTCAACTGTGGAGAGAAACTGCAGTAAAACACCTCCCACATACACACGCACACACAACACACACACACACACTCACACACGCTGTGGGTTTGCCTGGCCCTTCCCTCTCTCTCATAAGTTTCGTTTCTGTCTCAGTGAAACTTGTGGCTGTCTGGTTTGTACGGTGATGTGTGTTACAGCAACACGCAGCAGCACACACACACACACACACACACACACACACACACACACACACACACACACACACACACACACACACACACACACACACACACACACACACACACACACACACACACACACACACACACACACACACACACACACACACAGGGAGTGCCTGGCCCCTCCCTCTGCTCTCATAAGTTTGTGCAGAGTTCATTGTTGTGAAGCAGCAGCGATGGCGCAGACAGAGTTGTTCCTGTGTCCTGTGTGTTTGGATTCACTGCAGACTCCTGTGACTCTTCCCTGTGGACACAACTACTGCCTGAAGTGTATCCAGGACCACTGGGACACCGAGGAGGAGCAGCAGCTCTACACCTGTCCTGAGTGTTATGTGAGCTTCACCCCGAGGCCTGTGCTGACTAAGAACATCCTGTTAGAAGCTCTACTGGATCAGAGGAGGACAGCACCCCCTGCTGTCCTCTGTGCTGGGCCTGCAGCGCCCCCTGCTGACCCTCAGGACCTCTGTGGGCCTCAGGACGTGTCCTGTGATGTTTGTTCTGACAGGAAGCTCAGAGCGGTCCAGTCCTGTCTGCAGTGTTTGGCCTCCTACTGTGAGCGCCACCTACAGCCTCATTATGACTCTGCAGTGTTTCAAAGACACCAGCTGGTGGCGCCATCGCACACTCTGCAGGAAAACATATGCTCTGAGCACAACGAGCTGAAGAATAGGTTCTGTCGCACTGACGGACAGCTGATGTGTGTGATCTGCTGCCTGGAGAAACACAAGGACCATGAGACTGTGTCCTCAGCCTCAGAGAGGTCCCTGAAGGAGGCCCAGCTGGAGGCCCAGAGACACCTGCTCCTCCAGAACCTCCAGCACAAAGACACAGAGCTGAGCTCACTCCAACAGCAGCAGCAGGACATCAGGGACTCTGCCCACACAGCACTGCAGCTCAGCAGGGACAGCTTCAGAGACATGATCCTTCTCCTGGAGACAAGAGCCAAAGAAGTGGAGCAGCAGATCCAGTCCGAGCAGGAGAGAGGGCTGGGCCGGGCCCGAGAGATCCAAGACCAAGTGAAGCAGGAGCTGAAGGAGCTGAAGAAGAGCCTCTGTGACCTGGACACACTGTCCCTCACCAAAGACCACAACACCTTTCTACATCTCTACTCTTCACTGGCCCCACACTCACGGGGGCCAGTCCCAGTCAAGGGTCTCACAGAGGAGCCAGTCCCAGTCAGAGTCCACACAGCGACCAGGAGCCGCTTTGAAGAAGTGGTCCGAGCTGTGTCCAAGCTCAAGGAGAGACTGCAGCTCACTGTGAGTCAAGTCCAGCTTTTAACGACTGAACCCAGGAGCAGAGAGAAGTTATCACTGACGCCACGACCTCAGAGAGACGCAGCAGACACAAACACACAGGAGAAAGAGTCAGAGAAGAGTCCACAAAGAAGCAAGACTCAGATCAACAAACCAGTCCTGGATTTATTGTCAGCAGCAGAACCCAGGAGCAGAGAGGAGTTCTTACAATACTCTACAGACTTCACTCTGGACACAAACACAGCTCACACAAAACTGTCTCTGTCTGATGGAAACAGAACAGCGACACTCATGGGAGGACATCAGAAGTATCCGGATCATCAGGACAGATTCAATGTGTGGTGTCAGGTCCTGAGCAGAGAGAGAGTGACGGGTCGCTGTTACTGGGAGGTGGAGTGGAGTTCACAGTATGTTGGTGTTCGTATCGCAGTTTCATACAGAGATATTCAGAGGAAAGGATACTCTGATGAATCTGGATTTGGATACAATAATAAATCCTGGGCCTTATTCTGTGACAAAACCAGGCCGTCATTTGTGTTTAACTCAATCTCTTCCCAGGTCTCAGGTCCGGTCGGGTCCAGAGTCGGGGTTTTCCTGGACCACAGTGCAGGGGTTTTGTGCTTTTACGACGTTTCTGCAACAAACATGAGGCTGATCTACAGAGAGGAGACCACCTTCTCCCAGCCGCTTCAGGCTGGATTTGGGTTTTGCGGGGTGTTCTGGTGTGATGCTGGATCCACGGCACATTTCTCGAAACTAAAATAACAGATTTGTGTTCCAACGTTTGGGATGAATCTGAGCTTTTGCTAAAAAAATACAGTTTCAGATCAGTTTGGTCATAACTGTCAGCTGCTTTTTTGTCGAGCTCAAGTTTTTTAGCTTCAACCTAAATTTCATTGTGATGTAGCTGTGGAAAAAACTCGCCGATATTTTTCATGATTTAATGCCTTATGGGATGTTTTGTTAAGAACTTTGAGTTGCCTTGTATGAACTGTGCTATATAAATAAACTGCCTTGGCCTTCTGTGATGTATTCAAAACTTTAGTATCAATAAAAACTTTAAAACATACAGAGGGATACTGCTTTTGAACAGCAGCAGTGGAAGAGACACACACACACCTTTATACATGCACCCACACACACACACACACACACACACACCACACACACATACACATACACATACACAAACACACACACACACACACACAAATACACACACACACACACACACAATATATATATATATATATATATATATATATATATATGTATATATATATACATACTGTATATGCACAAAGAGTATATGCAAAAAGTGAAACACAAGACTTTTTCTCTCTCACCAAATACAACATGTTTTTGGATGAGATAAAGACATTATGTGGTGGTCTCATTAGTTCACAAGATTTTACTCTTTCTGTGGAGATAGAGGTCTGAGGCTGTAGATCCAGGTCTGAGGCTGTAGATCCAGGACTCAGGCTGTAGATCCAGGACTGAGGCTGTAGATCTAGGACTGAGGCTGTAGATCCAGGACTGAGGCTGTAGATCCAGGACTGTTTTGTTCATTATCTTCAATAAAGACATTAGGAAAGATGTGCTTCTAGTTTGATAGAACCAGGACAATAATATGTGAACGTGGTAGGGTGAAAAACCACTGAGTGCTGTCTTAAGCAGCCCTTCAGGTCTTTCTACTGTAAAGAGACCAAAGCACAGACTTTGTTGATATAGTTTTAGCTCAATATTGAAACATAAATGTTGTAAATAGAGTTGAAGCACATGTCAAAGATCCTCACAGAGACAGAAGGACCTGGTCTTGGACTGAAGCTAAACTGGTTCCACAGTTGCCTCCACCTTTGTGACGTTTCCTTTGTTTGATAAGTGTTTCTGCAATAACAGAAACACAGGAGCCTGAGGTCACATGGTATCTCTGTGAGAGCTTTAAGTTATGTTCATGAGCGTCTCAACATAAGGTGGGGGTTCCTCTGTCTGAATCCTGTGTTGCTGTGACTGAGTTCAACTGTGGAGAGAAACTGCAGTAAAACACCTCCCACATACACACGCACACACAACACACACACACACTCACACACTCACACACGCTGTGGGTTTGCCTGGCCCTTCCCTCTCTCTCATAAGTTTTGTTTCTGTCTCAGTGAAACTTGTGGCTGTCTGGTTTGTACGGTGATGTGTGTTACAGCAACACGCAGCAGCATGCGCACACAGACACACACACACACACACACACACACACAGGGAGTGCCCGGCCCCTCCCTCTGCTCTCATAAGTTTGTGCAGAGTTCATTGTTGTGAAGCAGCAGCGATGGCGCAGACAGAGTTGTTCCTGTGTCCTGTGTGTTTGGATTCACTGCAGACTCCTGTGACTCTTCCCTGTGGACACAACTACTGCCTGAAGTGTATCCAGGACCACTGGGACACCGAGGAGGAGCAGCAGCTCTACACCTGTCCTGAGTGTTATGTGAACTTCACCCCGAGGCCTGTGCTGACTAAGAACATCCTGTTAGAAGCTCTACTGGATCAGAGGAGGACAGCGCCCCCTGCTGACCTCTGTGCTGGGCCTGCAGCGCCCCCTGCTGACCCTCAGGACCTCTGTGGGCCTCAGGACGTGTCCTGTGATGTTTGTTCTGACAGGAAGCTGAGAGCGGTCCAGTCCTGTCTGCAGTGTTTGGCCTCCTACTGTGAGCGCCACCTACAGCCTCATTATGACTCTGCAGTGTTTCAAAGACACCAGCTGGTGGCGCCATCGCACACTCTGCAGGAAAATATGTGCTCTGAGCACAACAAGCTGAAGAAGATGTTCTGTCGCACTGACGGACAGCTGATGTGTGTGGTCTGCTGCCTGGAGAAACACAAGGACCATGAGACTGTGTCCTCAGCCTCAGAGAGGTCCCTGAAGGAGGCCCAGCTGGAGGCCCAGAGACACCTGCTCCTCCAGAACCTCCAGCACAAAGACACAGAGCTGAGCTCACTCCAACAGCAGCAGCAGGACATCAGGGACTCTGCCCACACAGCACTGCAGCTCAGCAGGGACAGCTTCAGAGACATGATCCTTCTCCTGGAGACAAGAGCCAAAGAAGTGGAGCAGCAGATCCAGTCCGAGCAGGAGAGAGGGCTGGGCCGGGCCCGAGAGATCCAAGACCAAGTAAAGCAGGAGCTGAGGGAGCTGAAGAAGAGCCTCTGTGACCTGGACACACTGTCCTTCACCAAAGACCACATCACCTTTCTACAGCTCTACTCTTCACTGGCCCCACACTCACGGGGGCCAGTCTCAGTCAAGGGCCTAACAGAGGAGCCAGTCCCAGTCAGAGTCCACACAGCGACCAGGAGCCGCTTTGAAGAAGTGGTCAAAGCTGTGTCCAAGCTCAAGGAGAGACTGCAGCTCACTGTGAGTCAAGTCCAGCTTTTAACGACTGAACCCAGGAGCAGAGAGAAGTTATCACTGACGCCACGACCTCAGAGAGACGCAGCAGACACAAACACACAGGAGAAAGAGTCAGAGAAGAGTCCACAAAGAAGCAAGACTCAGATCAACAAACCAGTCCTGGATTTATTGTCAGCAGCAGAACCCAGGAGCAGAGAGGAGTTCTTACAATACTCTACAGACTTCACTCTGGACACAAACACAGCTCACACAAAACTGTCTCTGTCTGATGGAAACAGAACAGCGACACTCATGGGAGGACATCAGAAGTATCCGGATCATCAGGACAGATTCAATGGCGGATTTCAGGTCCTGAGCAGAGAGAGAGTGACGGGTCGCTGTTACTGGGAGGTGGAGTGGAGTTCACAGTATGGTGGTGTTCGTATCGCAGTTTCATACAGAGATATTCAGAGGAAAGGAAACATTAATAAATTTGGAAACAATGATAAATCCTGGGCCTTATTCTGTCACAGAATTAATCACTTACCTTCATTTGCGTTTAATTCTGTCCGGTCCAAAGTCTCAGGTCCGGTCGGGTCTAGGGTCGGGGTTTTCCTGGACCACAGTGCAGGGGTTTTGTCCTTTTACGACGTTTCTGCAACAAACATGAGGCTGATCCACAGAGAAGAGACCACCTTCTCTCAGCCGCTTCACGCTGGACTCGAGTTTTGCGGGGTGTTCTTGTTTGATTCTGGAGCCACTGCACATTTCTCTAAACTGAAATAACTGATTTGTGTTCCAAAGTTTGGGATAAATCTGAGCCTTTGGTAAAAAGTGGTTTCAGATTAGTTTGGTTATAAATGTCAGCTGCTGTTTTGTCAAGTTTTCAACCTAAATATTTTTGTGAATGCTGTGGATAAAACTCTTCTCTCTTTCTAATGCACTGTGATTATTCATGATTATAATGCCTTATGGGATTTTTCTTATTTATTTATTTATTTGATATTGGCCACAACAGTTACATTGGACAGACCAGATGCACTGCCTTTGGTATTATAGCAAGACCATGTTAAATTTCGCACTTGTCTATTCTTTTGTTAATAACTATGAGTTGTGTATGAACTGTGCCATGCAAATAAACTGGTGATGTTTTCAGAACTGTAGAATTAATTATAACTTTGGAATATACACACACATATACACTCACACACACACACACACACAGAGAAAAAGAGAGAGAGAGAGAGAGAGAGAGAGAGCGAGAGAGAGAGATGCCTCTTTGAATTGTCTCCAATGCAGATTAAGATTAATCCTTTGTTATTCCCGGGTGAGGAAATTTCAGTGTTGTATCATCAGTTACAGAAGAGTAGGAATAAGGAGCACACAGCAAAAGATAAATGATAAATGTTCGAAAATGTTCATATTTCTGTTATTTATTATTTTAGGTTTTATCTTAATTTTTATGTGCTGCTCAAACGAATTGCCCCTGTGTGGATAAATAAAGTAGTCTGAGTCTGAATCTAAACTAAAATAAAATAAAAATGTACCAGACTGTGGAACATTCCAGGCAGGAAACAACATTTAGATGGATCAGAAATGTTGCGTAGTGGAACTTTAATATTTTACCTCTATTTTTTTTATAAAGGAAGTGTAGATTAACTTGAGGACACATTATCGGGGCCCTTTCTAACACTTGTCAACATTGTTCTCATGGATTAAAAGCAGGGCCCTACGTCAGCTCTCTTCTGTGTGGAGTTTGCATGTTCTTCCTCTGCTCGGATTTTCTCAAAACATTTACTTAGGCACAAACACTTACCCTCTTCTTCCAGCAGAGGGCGGACGAGACTTACTTTAGACATAAGTCATTGTGATTTTGTTTTTGTCTCGTGATCATAGCTCTTTTAGGAGAAAGAATAATGGCATGGTTTATCCTGCAAAAAATACGAATTATTTTTTGGCCTATAAAATAAAATAGACAATGTGTTAATTTTACATGATGTGTGAATTTTAGATATATATGTGTGAATTTAGATATACATGTGTGAATTTTAGATCTATATGTGTGAATTTTAGATTGGTGTCTTTTAGCCAGATACGGTTCTCTAAAAATAAAGGGTTTTGGCTCCTTATCTAACGCTCCACCACATACAAAATGCAGCACTTTATGCATTTATATCACTATTATTGCAGTTTCATCGATATTAACAAAAATAACCAATTGATTTTGAAACAAAATCCATATCGTATCTGTTTTCTAACCCCTTTTCAAATCTGCATTAGCATTAGGAATTATTTGGTAATTGGTCAATTTGGTAAAAAACTAACAAAAGTATTTATATTTGTACATAGTGTCCAATCCTTCTAAAGATACTGCGGCAGTGAGGAAAGAAACGTTTAGTCTAGTACTATTTGTTTGTTTTTATTTCATTTTATTTTATTGTTTTTATTTAAAGTAAAATAATTTAGATATACACGACTTTAAAGTGGGCGACAGTAGCTCAGTTGGTAGAGCATTGGCCTTTGGGCCTGAAGGTCGTGGGTCCATTTCCCACCCCGACACCTTCTCCACCAACTCCCACTGATGACTGCTGTCGTTGTGTCCTTGGGCAAGACACTTAACCCCACGTTGCCCAAAAAGCCCCCACTGAAAGATCAAGGCTATGCTCACACTTAGAGAGCAGCCGTCCTCCTGTGGACTCACCACCTGCAGAGGGTCAGTGAGGGGCTGGTGCTATGAGACTCGGGTGGCATCTCTAACTGCCACTCCCCTGACCCAGAAATGGATTAAGGGTTAGAACATGGATGGATGGATGAATGGTTGGCAGACTTGTATTTTTTTGTGTGTCACTTTTTTCTGTGCAGCACTTTGGAAACATGTTTTATAGAATGTGCTATGTAAAAAAGTGGATTGGGTTGGACTGTTTTACTTGATGACTTGGTTTGCGATGAATACAGTCAAATATATTTATCAAAAAGACAGAAAACTACATCGTAAAAGCAGAGACGATTCACGAGAAACACAACATTTCTGAGAGATTTAAACAAACAGTAGACAAGATAAAGATCCGGGTCTGTTTGTGAATTCATGTGGTTGCCATGGGTAACCGTCTGTGTATATGAGTAGATATATGTGTTAGCAGTATAGAGCAAGTGGTGAAAAGGTGGTACTGCACCCTAAAATCCCTAGAAAGGTGTCGGCGCTCTTGAGCAAGTGGTGAAAGGTGTTACTGCACTTTGTTTTTCAAAGAGTTTTTAATGAGTTAGATTCTGTGTGTGTGTGATAATGCTTTCACAGTTGTCTAAAGTGTTTTATGATCACGGTTTATTCTAAAACAAGCAGTTAGGTCAATAAACTAATTAATCTACAGGTCCTCCCTGTTAACGACACGTGTGTTGTCTGATAGTGATGAGCGGGTTGGGAGGACGTACTAGCAAATCAGAATGGGTATAGTTAGAGGGGGATGTATAATTAAAAAGAATGAGAATGTGTGAGATGGAATAGGATTAAATAGTTTAGTTATGTAATTTTTTTGAAGATGATGGTTAGTTGAGGGGTAAGATAGTTAGAGATGGGAGGGGGGAGTTTAAATTAGTTATGTGATTTTGTGTGGATGGGGTTTTGGATGTTTGGGGTAATAGGGATTTTGGGGGGGAATTGTGATGGGATTTGAGGTGTTGGTTGAAAATTGAATTAGAGAGGGGGATGTGTGAGGTGTAGAGGGGGGGGTAATGTTTTGGGAAGTATATTTATGGGGTAGTGGGGATGTTGTTATTTAAGATTAGTAGGATTTGGTTATGAGAGAGATTATTATTTATAGAATGGGTGGAGTTGAAAAATATGGGGTAAGGATAGTATATTTGTGTTTATGGAAGGAGATTTATGGGGAAGTGAAAAGTTTTTATGATGATGTTTTAAGAGAAGGTTTTTATGAGTGAAGAGTAAGGATTTTGGTGAAAAATGTATTGAGAATGGATGTGTTTTATGAGGTTTTTGGGAAGAAATTATTAGGGAGTTGGGGGTTATTGTTGTTGGGGATGGTGTGGAATGAGGGGTGAAAAATAATATTTAGTTAAAGATGTTGTTATTTAGTATGATAGGATATATAGGATGTTTGGATAGGGGGGGATGGGTTGAGGTGAAAAGGAAATAGGAGTAATTTGTTGAAGATGGATTTTAGTGGAGGGGGATAGATATAGAGTTAGGGGGTGAGGTAATTTGTTTGTAAGTTGGTTAGAAGATTTGGAAAATAAGGGTGTAATATGAATTAAAGTAAGAAGAAGTGGGTTGAGAGTATGAGAAGGTGATGGTTGTATTTGTTTATTTGGGAAGTAATATTGTAAATATAAGATGTATTGGAGATAGGGGGGTAGATGTTTAGGTAATAGTGGGAGAAGGATAGTTGAATTAATAGATGTAGTGATTTTTGTTGGGATGAATATTTGATTATTTTAATTTGATGGGGGAGGGGGAAAATTTTATTTTTGGGAGATGGGATTAGATGAGAGAGAAAGTAGGAAGGATTATTGATGTTTGGGGGGTTGTATAATGTAAGTTTGGATGTAATATGTTTGATTGTTATATATAGGGGGGTAATAGTTTTATGGAATTTGGGTTTTGTGTGGAAATTAGGGGAGTGGAGGGAATGATTGGGAGAATATTGAGTTAGTAGATAGAAGAAGGTATGAGGAATTTATAAGGTTATAGATTTATGAATTTTGATTATAGTGTGAAGTATTTTAATTTGTGTAATGTGGGGAAGGAAGAAAGAGATAGAGAAGGAGATTTTTTTGGGTTTTTTTTAAGAGAGGGTATTGAAGAAGAAGAAGGATAATTTGTATGGTGTATGTGGGATGTTTTAAAAATAGAGTTAATTGTAGGAAGAAGAGGAAATTGGTTTAATTTATGTGAAGGATTGAATGATATTTTGAGTTATTGAGAAAGTTTTGGGTTAGAAGTAAGAGGAATTGGATTTGAATGGTTTTTGGGAGGGGAAGGGATGTATTAGTTGGGTGAGAATGGGAGTTGGGGGATAAGGAGGGTGGGGGGGGGGGTTGGAGGGGGTGGGGTTTGGGGTTTTGGGGGGTGGAGGGGGTGGGTTGGGGTGGATGGTGGTTTTAAGGTAGTGTTAGAGGTAGTAAAGGGAGGGGGGATGTTATGTTGAGTTATTGTAGGGTATGTTAGTGTTAAAGGTGATGGAATATGAAAAGGTAGAAGGTAGATTTTAATATTGTTAGGGGATGTTTTTTGTTTTTAAGAGATGATTGTGGAGTGGGTTTGATTGGAAGGGTATGATTATGGGGAGTATGGGTTGTGGAATTTGGGGGGGGGTTATTTGTGGAGTGAGGGGGAAGAATTAATAGGAGTGATAATGATAATATTGGTAGATGGTAATTTGGAAGATGAATGGAATTGATGTTAGAAGAGAGAAGGGGGTTGGAGATTTATATTAGGAGTTATGTATGGTTTAAATTTTTAATGGGGTATGTGAGTTTTGATATGTGTTGGGGATTGGTAGTGTGTTTTGTTTTTGGTGGGGGTTGGTTGTAGGGGGGTTGTTTGGTGAAGAAGATGCAGATTATTAAGGGATGGGAAGGTGGAATAAAAGGTTTGGTTGTTTATTTTTAAAATATAATTGAATAAGAAGAATTTGGGTGATTGAAAGTTATACAGATAATAAATTTTAAAAAGGTAAATAAAGAATATGATGGTTAAGTTTGGGAATGGACAGGGTTGTTTAAGTTTAAACCTGTTAATCATGTGTGGGGGGAGGGGGGATGATATTTATTGAGTTGTTTTAATATGGGGACGGGTGAATTTATTTTGTAAAAGTGTGGGTGTTGGTGGGTTTGGGATGTAGTTGGGTAGGAAGATGGATGATAATTCAGAATAAGAGAGTATCAGGGGGGGGAATATGGATATGGGGAGAGGGTTATGGGATATGGGTTTGTTGTGGTTATGGTAGGATATGATTTTATGAAGGGGGGATTGTGTTTGTGGGGGATAGGGGTGTGTTTTTGGAGATAGAGGGGATAGGTGGGAATGTTATTTTAGTTTTGTTAGTTTGTGGTAGGGGTAGGTTAGTGGTAGGGGTTTGTTGTTAGAAGGGGGTGGTGGTTAGATGGGTAAGGGGGGTTTGTTTAGTGTTAGTGTTAGTTGGTAGGGGATTTGTTTAGGAAATTATAGGGGTTGGGTGATGGGGGGGTGGGTGTGGGGTGTTGGTTAAAGGGGGGAAAGGGGTGTTGAGAGAGTATTTGTTAAGGTGGTGGGTGGTGGTTAGTGGGGGTGGGTAAGATATTAAGATGGGGGGGGTGAGAGAGAGTGTTTTGAGATGGGAAGGTGTTAAGGTGTGGGGATGATGATGTGGGGGTGTGATTGGGTGATTTTATTTTATTGAGTAGTTGTTTTATTTTAGATTTTGTATAAATTTTTATGGGAATATTTATGATTTTTATATTGATTGGGATTAGAGATTGAGGATGGTTTTTAGTTTTGAATGGGTTTATGATTATAGTTTAATGTTATGTAGGGGTTGATGGGTAAGTATTATGGTTTTTGGATTAGGTTGATGTTTTAGGAGAATATTGGGTATGGAATTGTAGTTAATTGGATATTTTTGATAAGAAGATTAAGGTGGTTATTTATGAGGATTAAATATTGAGAGAGTTTTGAATAATATTAAAGATTAATTGATGGTTGATTAGTAATATTATGTGAATGATGAGGGATTTATGGGGAGGTTAGTTGTTGGTAGAGGGTTTTATGGAGGTAGTATGGTTTTGGGGTGGTATTAATTGGAGATTATATGGATGTATATTTGAAGAATAGAGGGAATTTAGGGGAAATATTTAGAAAGTAGAAGAAGGGTAGAGTTAGTGTAAGGTGGGTTTATAATTTTATGTGTATATGATATGATTTAGGGGTATGTTTAGGATAGAGGAATAGGGAAGATTATTGGGGAAATAAGTGGGAATAGGTAGGGTGGTATGGAATTTTAGTAGGAATGTAGGAAGATTTTTAGAGGGTTAAGGAAAAGTAGGGAAAGGGATTGGTGTGGTTAGGATGTGTTATTTAGTGTTATTAGTATGGGTGTTTAAATTATATAAATGTTTGGGGTTGGGATAGAGAAGATAAGTGGGGTAGTTTTGGGAGGGTTTGGTAAGAGGTATTGTATATGGTTATTTTGTGTAATTAATAATGGGGGGAGATATTTGGATGTGGTAAGAAGAGTTAGGGTTAAATAATGAATTTATTTATTAAGGTAGGATGATAAGAAATTAATTATAATATGGGAGTTTGGGGGTGGAAAGATAAGAGTGTGTGTTTTTTTTATTTGGATTAGGAAATTTTGTGAGTTAAGTAAGGTTAAAAGGAGAGGTAGGGGGGTATGGGTGTATTTATGGGAGAAGAGGTTGGGGGTAGGAGGTGTATGAAGGTTTGGTATGGGGTGGGTTTGAAATAGTATTGTGGTTGAGGTGGTGGTATTAGATGGGGGGTATGAGGAGATTGAAGGTGATATGTGTGGGAAAATGGTTGGTTTATATATGTTTTTGATAGTTTAGATATTTGTTTTGGGAATAGTTTTAAGATGGAATTGGAGGGTAGATGGGGATTTGATGGAAGATAATAAGTGGGTTGGTTTTTATATATTAGAAAAGAGGGGATGGGGGGAAAGAGAAGGATAGAGGTATAGGGTAGTTGAAAGAGTTATATGTGGGGAATAGGATGTGGGAATTAGAAGTATTTTATTTAGATGAAAAATGATTGGAGATTATATATTGGGTAAGAAAGGGGGGGGGGGGGGGGGGGATTTTTAGTAGGAATATGTTGTATTTGTAGTTTAGAGTATTTATATTTAAAAGAAAGGAAAAGGGGGAGGAAAGAAGAAAAGGGGTAGATGGAAGTAGAATATTAAATTGTTAGATTTGGTTATGAAAAGATGAGAGGGAATAATAAAAAAAATAAGAGAATAAAATGAGAGATTGGGGGGGGGATAAGATGGGATGTTTAATGTATTGGATATAAGGGAAATTGGTATTTGTGGGGGGAATGATTTGGGATAGGGTTTGTTTGAAATATATTTTTATTATTTTATTGGGAATAATTAGAAAAAAGAAATGGATATTAAGGGAGTGTGGGGATGGGAGAAAGGAGAGGTGGGAAGAAGTTAGAAAGGAAAAAGTAATATTTTTTTGTGGAATTGTGGAGGATGAGAGGAAGGTAGATAATAAAGAAAATGAGAGGGGGGGGTGTTGTATTTGAAATTTTGGTTATTGGGGGGTTTAAAGGGTTAGATTAGATGGTTTTTAGTGTGTTTGTTTTTAGTAGTAGGATAGATGAGAAAAGGTATAAAATGAAGGGGAGTGAAGATGAGAAGAGAGAGAGTTTGTTTGGTGTTTGAAAGGGTTGTAGAGGTGGGGGGTATAAGAGTTGGGGTTGGGATTAGATTGTTTATGGTTGTATGTGATGGGGGTAGGTATGAACATGAGTGTGGGTGGAAAATTAATGGGGGGGTGGGGAAATGGGGGTACAGGAATTGAAGTTGTGGGGGAGGGGAAACATATTATAATGTTGGATATTGTAGGGGGTCGAGATTTAGAATATGGTGGTTGGATGATGTTTTAGGAGTAGTAGTATGGAATGGGGGACATATTTAGGTTGTAGGTTAAATATTTTTAGGGAGGTATAATGGGAATTGGTATAGGAATGGTTGGGTTATAGATGGTGATGGTTTTTGTTTTCTTTTTATTAGAGTTGGGTATGTTGAGTATGATGTGAAAGAATGTTTGTAGATTGGGGGGAGGAAGGGGGTTTTGGGATTGTTTGAATGATGTTTTGTAGGGGGTTGGAGAGGTTTATAAGTGGGTGAATGATTAAATTTGAGATTTAATTTAGTTTATGGGGTGTGGAAGATATAGTTTTATTGTGGGTATTTTAGTATTGTATTGGGTGTAATGGGTTATGGAATATGATTTGGGGATTGTTAAGAGGAAATTTTGTTGGAAGTTAGGGGGTAAGGGGATATTTTTAAAAGTGTGGGGAGTTTAGGATTTTGGTTGTGGGGTAAGTTGTGTTTGTTGGAGTATTGTGGATGTGAAAAGGTGTGATAGAGGAGTGGGTTGATATGTAAAAAAGTGATATAAATTGTTTGATTTTGTTGGGGAGAATTGATAATATAAAGAAGAGGTTTGGAAAAAGAGATTGAAATAAAAAGATAGTAAGAATAAAGGAGGGGAATGTGGGGATAGGAAGTTGTTATTAATAAGTGAAGTTAAGGGTTGGGTATGGTGGGTTATGTTGGAGTAATGGAGAGTAGGAAAGGTATAGGAGTGGGGTAATATTTAAATAAGTGGGTTATGGTAGAAATGATAATATTGTTTAAAAAGGAAGTGATTAAAGATATATGTTTTGTAGATTAATTAATTTGAATTAGGGGTAGAAGGAGAAGAAATTGTATAAAAATTGGTTATAAGTAATTTTGATAGAAATGGAAATGTAAAGAGGATTTGAGAAGTAGTAAAGAATCGCAATTATAAAAGTAATAAGATAATTATTAAAGAGAAATTGTGATAAGGTTAGTGATTTATTTAAGTTGAGATGTGTAGGTTGTTAAATGGTGAATTGATGAAGAGGATAATTATAGTTGGGGTGAATAATAAGGAAGTATAATGAATTAATTATTGTTGTAAGTATTTTTTGTAGTTACATTGTTAAATGGATTTAGAAATATAAGGTTAAAAAGGTGGAGGTAGAGATATGATTTACACTTTATAAATAATAGAGGGGGTGTAAGACATGAGAGGGTTTAAATGAAGGTAAGAAGTTAGTAAATGTGGGGAATTAGGGGTTTGTATGAGAGAAGAGGGAGGAAAAGTATATTAATTTATAGGTGAAAAATGAGTTTGTTTGGTATTGGGGGTGGTTAAATTTAATGGAGGTATGATATGGATGAAGAAGGAAGAAGAGTTGGGAAGTGGGTTTGAAAGTGAAGTGATAGAAGTAAGTTAATTGTTGTAAGTTGTTTTTTAATGGGGAATATGAGAGTAATAAAGGAAAATAGAATTTGGTATGTATTGTAGATGGTGTTAATATATTTGAAAAAAAGAGTATGTAAATTAAAATTTATGAAGGTTTTATTATATAGGTAGAGAAGAAGGTATAGGGGGGGGGGGGGATTTGGGAGGAAATATTTAAAAGGTTGGTAATAGATGTGGAAATATAAGGATGGAAGAGTTAAAGGGGGAGAAGAGAAAAAAATTTTTTTAGGGGATAATTTTGGGGTTTTAAAGGTTAAATGATTGAATATGTAAATTGTGAGAAAGTTATAGAATATGGTAATATTAAAGAAAGGGGGATTTGTGGAAGGTTTTAAATTATGGAAAGAATTTTGGAATGAAATTTTATGATTGGATAATTTAGTTTAAGAATGAGGATAAGATAAGGTAAAAATGAAAAAAGTTGAAGAATAATAAGGAATTTTAAATGATATGGAAAAGAGATTAAAAGTAAAATTAAGAGAAGGGTGTGAGAGGTGTAGGTAAGATAGGATAGAAGATAAAAGGATGTGGGGGGGTTGTATTTTGTTGGATGTTTTGGATATATTGTAGGAAGAAATGTGAGAAGAAAGTGTGTTGTTTGAATGATATAGTGTAGATGTGGTAAAGGAGGGGGAGAATATATGTTGTGGTGGTAGAGATGAGGGGGGTGAAGAATGAATAAAGTGGGAATAAAAATAAATTTAATTTGTAAATTATGGTTTTAGGATGAGATAGAGTTAAAGATTAAAGAATTGGTTATTGGTGTTTTGTAGTTTATATAAAATTTGATTGATAAGATGAATTTTATTGGGAATTGGGTTAGGGGGTAGTAGGATTGTTTTTGGTGGAGTGGAAGTTTGGAAGTTTTTTGTTTTGGTTTTGGGAATGTTTTAAATGATGGGTTATGGGGGATTTGGATTTATTTGGGAAAGTGTTATTGTTAGGTTATTTAAGTAGTTAATGTATTTTTTTGTTTTTATTTTTTGTATTGGGTTTATTTTTTTTATTTGGAATAAAAATTTTGGGGGAATTTTTTTATTGGTGATGTTGTTTTTTATTGGTTGGGTGGTTTGTATATGGTTTTATAATGGAGTTTTGTGAGTGGGGTTTTTTTATGTTTTTTTGGTTTTTAAGGGTATGTATATGTGTTGTGTGTTGGTTGTGTGTGTATATTTATGAGTATGTTATTGGTTTATGAATTGGGATGTTATTGGTTGTTGATGAATTTGGGGTAGGAGGGAAAAAGGGGATGAGAATTGGTTGGATTTGGTGTGAATGTTTTGTTGATATTGTTTGGGGAGTTTTGTTAGTTGTGATGTGTTTTTGATATTTTGGGGTATGTTGAATAAAGGTGTATTGTTTGTTGGGGGGTGGGGGGGGAGAGGTTGATTATTATTAGGATTATTTGTTTTTTGGTTAGGGGTGATAGTGATAGTGAGGTATTAGGGGAATGGGTGAGTAGTAATTTAGATTGGGTGGGATGGGGATGTGGTTGTGATATGAATTGGTGTGGGGGTTAGAAGAGTTTTGTTTTTATTGATTGTATTTTTGGTAATGATTAATGGTGGTAAGTTTTGGAAGGAGTATTAAAAAGAAAATAAGGTTTGTAGGTGTATGGGGGTTGTTTTATATATATAGAGAAGAAGTTGGGGTAGTAGTGATTTAAGATGGTGAGTAGTTAGGAATATGGAATTAGGTATAGTGGTAGAGGAGTTGTGTTTGTTTGGATTGGTATAAGTAAGTTGTAATATGTATGATAGGGTGGGGGGGGATGGGGTTTTTGGGGATTGTGAATTGGTTTATAGGGGGGTGGAGGGTTTAGGAGTGTATTGGTGGTGGTTTGTTTTTTGGTATTGTTAGTTGGAGGGGATGGATGGGTTTGGGGGGGGGGTTTTTGTTGGGGTATATTGGTGTTTGTTTTTTTTTAATAGTGTAAGTTAGAAATTGAATAATAATTGGGTGGTGGGGGGGGGGAGATATTTTTTATATATTTTGGGATGTAAGTAGGGGGGGTTTATTTTTGATATTTTTAGTAGGGTGTTTTTTGGGGTGGGAGAGGTAGGAGATGGGTTGGAAAGGTGGGAGGTTGTTTGGGGTGGTGGTTGGTTGTTGTTTGATGATATGAGATAGGTGTAGGGAAGTGAAAGGAGAAGTTGGTGGGATGGTGGGTTGGGGGTGATAGAGTTGATTTGGTGGGGGTTGGGGTAGGGGGGGGTGTGGTATGTTTTTGTTATTTTTTGATGGGTGTGTAGGGTGGTGTGTTATGTGATGGGAGGTGTTGGTTTAAGGGGGTTTATATTTGTTTATTTTGTGAGAGATTTATTATTATTATTTTTTTTTTGTTGGGGGGATGGGGAGTATTTTGAAGGAGGGGGGGGATTATTGTTATTGGTTTAGTAATGTATGTTGTGGTTTTTTTGTGAGGGGGAATGGAGGAGTTTTTTAATTTTGTGTTTAGAGGGTGTTATAATGTGGGATTGGTGAAATGTTTGTGGTTTGTGTTTTTGTTAGGTTATTATTTTTATAAGAATGTTTTGTTGTTGTGTGTGTGGTGTGGTTTGTTGTTGTATATGAGTGGTATTTTTTGATTTGGTTTAGGTATTTTGTTGAATTTGGGGGTAGTTGGTAGGAGGGTGGGGGAAAGGGGTTTTATTTGGAAGATTTGGATGAGTGAGGGGTTTATTTATTTTATTGAATTAAAGTGTCAAAAATGTAATATAATAGGGTGTGGTGGGTATAGATGTGGGGGGGGTTGGGATGTAGGGATATTGTGTGGGAGTATATTTGTTTATATGGAGTGTATGTTTGGTATTTTGTGTTTTGGTGAGTATGGTTGGGGTAGGGTAGATTGAGTAGGTGTGATATGGATGTTTTTGTATTAAATTTGAGGTATGGATGATGGTTTAAAGGGGGTTTTTATAAAGGTTTTTTATGTATTTTTTTGTGTGAGGTATGTTGTTAAAAGTTTTAGGTAGTAGTGGAATTAAAGTGGATGGGTATGTTGAAGTTGAGAATAAAATGTGTAAAGTAGTTGAAATGGAATGTGAATATGTATGTTAATATATGTGGAGGGGAATGTTTTTGTGTAAGATTTGAGAAGATAGTGGGATTAATAGTTGGGTAAAGGGTAGTTTTGGGGAGTGAGATAGGGGGATGGTGGGGGGTGGGATGGATTGTATGTTAGGTTTAAGATAAAGTGAAATGAAATAAAGTGGTTTTGATTTTGTTAATAAGAAGGTAAGTTAAGATTGGGTTTTGATGGTAGTGTGTTGTGATTGGATTGGGAAAGGTGGGGTGGTGGGGGGGTTATGTTATATGTTTGTTTGATGTGGGTGGGGAAAAGTAGTAGGGTGTGTTATGGGGGTGGGGTGTGTGTGTGGTAGATTGTGTATGGGGTGGAAGGTGGTGTGGGAATGTTGTAGGTTTGATTTGGTTGGAAGTGATTGGTGGTTAGAGAGATATTTATAGTAAAGAGGGTGTGGGGGGGTGGGGGTGTTGTGGGGTGTGTGTGTGTTGGTGGTGGAGGTTGGGGGGTTGGGATGTAAGGGGTGGGATATTGTATGGTGTTTTGGGGGGGGTGGGGTTTGTTTTGTGTTGGGGGGTTGGTTTTTTGGGAGGGGGTTATTGGGGTGGGTTAGGATAGTGGGTGTGGGTGTTGTGGGAAGTGAGGGAGTGTGTAGGGGGAGAGAGAAGTTAGGGTGTAGGTGGGTTGTTGTTAGAAGGTGGAATGTTTGTGGTTGTTTGGGTAAATGATGATTTGTATTTGAGGGGTGATGGGGTTTGGGTGGGGGGGTGTGGGATTTGTTTGTGGGGGGGTATATGGTGTTTTTGTGGTTATGGTTGGGGGTGTATTAGAATTTGAGGGATGGGGTATGTGGGAAGGTTGGTGATAGGGTGATATTGGATATTAATAGGTTTATATGAAGGTTTTTGGGAAGGAGGAAAAGGAAATGATGGGGGGGGGGGATGATATTATAAAAAAATTTGGAAGTTTTGGAAATTTATTGAAATAAGAAATTTATGAGAAAAAGAGAGTTTATAGTGAGTAGATAGAAGTAAGGAGTAGAAGTAAAGTGATATTATAATTAATTAGTTTTAGTGGTAATAGGGAATTGAGATAAGTAATGATGGTATATTTAATTAATGGTTGTTAGTTTTGAGATAGATGGGTGAAAATAGAGAGTGGGTATTAGAGTTAGGGAGAGAATAGGGGGGTAATGGATATAATGAATTTGGTTAAGTATAATAATTGGTAGAGATAAGGATGGAGAGAGGTGAATTTTAAAATGGTTGAAATGAGGGATGGTATTTAGAGGGTTTTTTAGGAGGGTATAAGGGGAATTATGATAAGTGATAGGTGGATGGATATAAGAGATTAGGGGTGGAGGGGGAAAATTTTTAATTAAGGTTTTTGATTATTGGTTTGTTTGGTTGTGGGGAATTAAGGGTTTTATGGGATTTGAAATTGGGGAGGATAGTATGTGGAGAGGGGAGTAGTTTAATGGGTGGAAGAGTATGTTAGAGGGGAGGATGGGGTGGGTTTATGGTTGGGGGGATATTGATAGGGAGAATAGTTGTTGGAGGATTGGATGTTTGTGTTTGGTAGGGAAGAATTAAAATTAGATTTAAATGTTAGTTATAAGTGGGAAAGGATTTTGGTAGGTAAGTTATGGTATGAGGAAGGATTAGGTATAGGGGGGTAGGGGAAAAGGTTATTATAAAAGATAATTAAGATATAGGAGAGGAGGGGAGTATGGGAGTGATTAGATAATAAAATTTGTGAGAAAAGATAGGGAGTTATGAATGAAGGAAGGAGAGAAGAGAGGGGAAATAGGGGGTGTAAGAGATGAATGGAAGTAGATTGTTGTGGTTGTTGGGAGAGAGTTGGTAGGGAGAGGATATAGTTGGTATGTGTGAGGTTAGATATGTGGAGTGGGGATTGGGTGAATAATTTAGAGGTTTATAAGTTGTTGTTGGGGTGGGTTGGGGGGATGGTTTAATAGTTTTAGGTGGGGGGAAGATGTGAGGAGTTTGGTGGTGTTAAGAATTGATTAGATGGAAGAAGAGTGTATGGGTAATTAAAGAAGATGAAATTTTGTGTAGAGTTTAGTTTAATGGTAGTTTGGTTGTGGTAAAGGTTTAGGTGGAATGTTTTTGAGTGATAAAAGGGAGTATTAATGTTATAAAAGATTGGATTTGAGTAGGGATAAGGTGTTTGAAGGGGGGGGTATTTGGTGGGGGGAGAGAGTGGTATGGTTGGTGAATTAGTATTGGATAGTTTTGATAAGGGGATTTAGGTTGGTGTGTGGAGTGGTGGGGATGATGATTGAGTGGGGGGGGGGTTTGTAATGAAAGGTGATGGGTTTGGTGATGGGTATGTTTGGGTTTGGTGATTTGGGTGTGAGTGTGGGGTTTGGGGGGGTGGTAATTGTTTTTATGGGTGGGTTGGGTGTGGTTGTTTTTGATGGGGGAGGGGTTGATTTTGGTGGGGGTGTTGTGGTTTGGATTTTAAATTGTTTTGGGTTTGGTGGTTTGGGAGAAGATTGTTGGTTTGGGGTGTGGGTGTTGGATGTTGTGGGATTTTGGTTTGTAGGGTTGTTGAGTGAAGGGTTGTATAGATGTATATAAGGAGTAAGGGTATATAGGTATGTAGATTTGAAAGTGGTTTTGTTTAATTTGAGAGGGTAGTTGTTGTTTGGTTTTTGGGGGGGTATTATTTTTTGTTATGGATGGTTTTTAGATTGAAGTATTGGGGAGTGTTGTTTGTTTTTGGTTTGGATTGTGTGAGGATGGATTGGTGAGTTGGTTTAGAGTATTGTTGGTTTTATATTTTTATTGGATGTTGGTTGGGGAGTTTTTATTTATATTGTTAGGATGTTATTGGTTGTTGTTGGGTGGGGGGGGTAATTGGATAGTTTGAGGTATTTGTGGTATTGGGGTGGGGGGTTGGGGGGGTGTTTGTTTATTTTGGTTGAGTTTGTTTTTTATTATTTTTTGGTTTGTGGGGGGGTTTTAGGTTAATTTTTTTGTTGATTTGTTTTTGATTGTGAAGAATTTTATGGTGGATATGTTGAGGGTATATGAGGGGGGGGGGTGATGGGTTTGGTAATTATGGTTTTTGTTTTGTAGATGGTATGGATTTTATGGTTGGGATTGTGGGTATGGTATGTGTTTTAGATAGATGGTGTTATATAGTTGGAATTTTTTGTATTAAGGAGTGAGGTGAGAAATGGGTTAGTTAAATGAAAGTTAATTATATTTTATTGAGAGAAGTATGAGAATATTAATTGGGAAATGAATGAGTAAGATATGAGTTTGAGAGTTTTTTGTTATTGGTAGAAGGGAGAATTTATAAGAAAGAGAAGGGGATGTTATTAGAGAATAGAGGGTTAAAATAAGAGGTGGGATAAAATTGGATAATGATTAAATTATTGGTTTGTTATTGATTTATTATGGGAGGGGGTTGGTTGTTAGTGTTATATTGAATGAGGTTAATTATGGTTAATTAGTTGAAGGGAGGGGTAGAAAAAGGGGGTGAGAAAGTGGGATGGGTGGGGTGGAGGGGTATGGATAACTAGATAGGGTAGGGGGTATAGTATTTGAGGTATTGAAGGATATTTATGTGAGGGAGATGAAGTTAGATGAGAGGGGGATGGGATTGTTTGGTAGGGTGTGTTGTAGAGATTGATTATTAGTATTTGTATATGGGAGTGATAGATATGTTAGGGGTTTAGTATGGAAGGGAAGATTAAGAAGGGGTTTGGAGTTAATAGAAGAGGGAGAAGGAGGAAGATTGTAGATGTTATTTATGTTGAATTAAGAGAGATAGAGGGAGTTAGTATTTATATTGGGGTGAGTAGTAGGAAGGGGGGATGATTTAATGGGGTTGGAGGTAAGGAGTGTATGTAAGGAGGTGGTAGGGGGGGGAAATATTTGAAGGTTTTTTTGGTGATTTAAAGGTTGATGTTGTTTAGTTTTGGGAATGTAGGGGAGGAGTATTGTTTGTGTATGGGATGTTAGTGAAGGGTGATGGTTTTGGAGTGGTTGAGATTTATAGGGTTTATGGTTTTGGTTGGGTTTTTAATGAAATGGGGTTTAGGGGTTTAATGAGAGGATTTAAGTAAAGTTTTGGAGGAGGAAATTAAGAGAAGTTATATTATAGGTAGTTAAGGGTTGAAAGTGAAGGATGTTTGTAAGTGGGGATTGTTTGGAAGGGGGAAAGGTAGATTTTGGATTTTGAAGGGTAGTTTTTTTAAGTATGAAATTTTTTATTAAATATGAATAAGGGATGTTTAGGGGGAGTTATTATGGATAAGAGTTAGTAGGGGATTAAAAAGGTTGAGGGGGGTGTGAGTATGATGGATGGGTATTTTTAAGGTATGATAGTTGGGGGTGTGAGAAGGTTGATTAGAGGGGAGGTGGGTTATAGGGGTAAGGGGGGTGGGTGGATGGTTTAATTGAATGGTAGGTTATATAATGGTTGTTTTATTGGTGGTGAAGGATAGGGAGAGTGAGAGGATATGATATAAGTTTTAGTAGATTTGTGGGATGTGGGAGGTTTGAAGGGGTTAGAAGGTTGGTTTGGGTTTTGATGGTGAGTGGTTGGTTGGGGGTGTGGGGGTAGGGGTAGTATTGTGTTTGGGTTTTGATTTTGGGGAGTGGGGAGGTATTGGTGTGAGGGGTGGGTGAAGGGGTAGGGTAGGGGTATAGTTAGGGGGGATGATGTTAGTTTTAGTGTTGATTTGTGGATGTATTATTATGATGAGTGTTGATGTTTTGTGTTGAAAGGTGTGATTTGGAGTGGGGTTGGGGATTTAGTGTTTTAGAATGGTTTGATTGAGTGTTTGAGTTGGGTGGTGTTAAGGGTGGTTAGTTTATATTTAGGATATGATGTGATAGGTGATGATAATGTTTTTATTTATAATTTTGATATTGGTTTATGATTGGGAGTTTTTGTTGTGGTGTGGTATGGTAGAGATAGTTTTGTTAGTGGTAGTTATGTAAATAGTGTTTTTTAGTGGTATGGTTTTGTTAGTGGGAGGGAGGGGTGGGGGGGGGGGGGGTGGTTTTTTTGGATAAAATAGAATGGGGAAGGGGGTTATGTTTTGTGGGAATGAGTTTTTGAGGGGAGATTGAAGGGATAAGAGGATTGAGAGATTAGGAGGTTTAAAGAATTAGTTGTTTATAATTAGTAGTAGGTTATTAAGTATGAATTGATTGGTTATTTGTATGATGTGTTTGTTTTAGTGGGGGAGTATATTTGGGTGGGGGTGGAGTAAATGGGGGGTTGTATTTTATTTTTAGTGTGGTGGTGGTTGGTGTTGGGTTAGATATGAAGTAGATGATTAATGGATGGGGGTTTGATTGTTGGTTTTTGGTTGAATTTGGGGTGTGAATTGTGGGGGTTTTGTTTTTTTGTATGGGATGAAGGGTTGTAGGGTGATAAAGGGATTGAATGGGGAGTTTTGTTAGTGGTTTTTGGAGTTGAGATGGGAGGTTGAAGTTGTGGGTTTTTGTTTAGTGTTGGGTTGGGGTTTTGGTTTGGTATTTTTTGGGAGGGAAGGTATTGTTTTAATTTTTGTTTGGTGTGTTGGGTGATGTAGAGGTGTAGTTATTTGTAGATAGGTGTTTGATTGGGGGGTTTAAGGTTATGGTTTTATGGGTTTTTTATTTTGGGTGTTTTGTAGATGTTGTGTTATGGTGTGGTTGTGTTGGGGGGATATATGTGTGGTGGTGGGTAGATATTGTTGGAGTGTATTATATAGGAGGGGGGTATGTGTTTAATGGTTATGGTAGGTGGTTTTGGTTGGTTGGATTTGTTGGTGGGTTGGGAAGGGTGGGTTTGTTGTTTTTGGGGTTAAAGGTTTGTTTTAGGGTGTATTATGAGTGTGGTTTTAGGGTTTTGATTTATTTTTTTTAATGGTTTTTGGATTTTGGTATATTTTTGGGTTATTTTTTTGTTGTATATGGGATGGTTTTGTTGTTTTGAAGGATGGGGTGAGTTGGATTTTTTTATGAGGGTTAATGGGTTTTGTATTGTTAGAAAGAAAATATGGGGGATTTGGGATTTTGTGTAGGGATTAGTTTAATGAAGAAATATGGGGGTAGATTGAGTTATATGGTATTGAAAGGAGTTGTTTAATAGGATTGTTTTATTATGATAGTTGGGGTGGATTGAAGGGTTTAGGTTTAGTTTTTGGGGTTTGTAGTGGAGGGGGAATATTTTTGATTTGTTTTTTATATATAGGTGATGTTGGTTGGGGGGATTTTATGTAGTTTGGGGGGTTGTTATGTTGGATGAGGGGTTTTTGGTTATATGGTTGGGAGTTGTGTGTTGGTTTGTTGGGTTGTTTTGTTTTGGTGGGTATGGGAGGGTATGGGTTTATTGGTTTGTTTGGGGGGGTGGGGGTGAGTGGTTTGGTGATGGGTTTGTGGGGTTTTTATTGTGGGGAGTTGGTGGTTGTTTTTTGTTGGGGTATGTGTATTAGAGTGGGGGGTGTTTTTTGTTTGTGGTGGGGGATGTTGGGTATTTTGTGGGAGTTGGTTAGTTGGTTTGGGTTTTTGTTGGGTTTGGGTGTTGTGGAGGGGTGTTGTTGTGGGTATGGGGGGTGATTTGGGGGTGGGTGTTTGTTTGGTATGTTGTTTGGTGTTTGTTTTTGTGATTTGGTTGTTGTTGTGTTTTTGTTGTGGTTTTGTTTGGGTGTTGTGGGTTGTTGTGAATTTGTGTAAGTTTTATGTTTTGGATTGTTATTGATTTTTGTTGGTGTGTTTTATTGTTTGTTAGAGTGTAGTTGTTGGTTTTTTTTTAGGTTGGGTATGTGTGATGGGTGATTGGTGGGGTAGGATTAGGTAGAGTTGTGGGTGTTTTATAGTATTTGTTTTTGTTGGGGGATGGGGTGTTTTGGGGGGGTTTTTGGGGTTGTTGGGGGTTTGGTGTGGGATGGGTTGTGGGGGTGGGTTTTTGGTATTTGTTGGGGTGTTGTGTTATGGGGTGGGTTTGTTTGGGTGTATTTTGATGGGGGTGGGGGGTGGTTTTTTTTTATGTTGGTTGGATTGTGGGTGTTTGTGTGTGATTTTGGATTTGTTTTTTTGGGTTTTGTTATGTTGGGTGTGTGATGTGTATGGGGTTTGGAGTGGAATGGTGGATTTGGTGTAGTTTTGTAGGAATGTAATTTTATATGTATGTTTTAGAGTAGTGTTGTAGTGTGTAAAGGATTTGGATGTGGTTTTATTTTGAGTGTTTTTTGGTTTTGGTGGTTGGGGATTTTTGTGTTGTTGTGGGGGGGGGTTTTGTGTGTGGGTGGGGGGTGGGGTTTGAGGGGGGTAAATTATTTTTAGTTTTAGTGTTTTTGATTGTTTTGGGTTAGGTTTATGATTTTGTTATGGGGGGGGGTTGGGTTGAGGTGATAGGGGAAGTTATATGATAAGTTGATATGGGTGTTGTGGGTAGGGGGGGGATTAATTTGAGTTTAGGGGGGGTGAGTTAGTGTTTTTGGAAGGGTTGGGTAGTGTGATGTGTGATAGTATGGTGTTTATATTGAATAGTGGTAAGTGGTTGAAGTATGTAGAAGGGTGAGGTTGTATTTTTTTTTTGGGATGTATTTTTGGTAAATTGAGAAGTGAGTGGAGATATTAGATTTTATGGTATGAGGTGGGAGAAGGATAGTGAATGATTGATGTTTGGATTTTGTTGGGAAGAATAGTTTGATTATTTTAATTTGATGGGGGGAGGGAAAATTTTATTTTTAGGATGGGGAAATGAGGATGAGAAGAGAAAGAGTGAAGGATTATTGGATTTTGGGTTGTAGTAATTAAGTTTGGGATGTAAATTTTATTGTATGATTATAGGGGGTAATGAGGTTTTATGGAATTTGGTTTTGTTGGAATGATTAGGGTTGAGGGAATATGGGAGAAGAAGTTAGTTATTGATGGTGTATGAGGAATTTATGGGAAGTTATAGATTATTAATTTTATATAGTTGAAGTATTTAATTTTTGGTGTAATGGGGTGAAAGAAAGATGAGAATAGAGAAGGAGATTTTTGTTGTGGGGTTTAAGAGAGGGGTATGAAGAGAAGGAAGATAATTTTTGGTGTATGGGATGTGTTAAAAAGTTCGTTATATTTGAAGAAGAGGGAAATTGGTTATTTTGGGTAGGGGAGGATTGATGATAGTTTGAGTTATTGTAGATAGGTTTTGGTTAGGTGTAGAAGGAGTGGGATTTGATTGGTTTTTGGGAGGGGTAGGATGTTTGAGTTTGGTAGTGAAGGGAGGTTTTGTGGATGGGTGGGGGGGGGTTTGGGTGGGGTTGGTTGGGGTTGGGGGTTGGAGGGGGGGGGGTGGGGGTGGGTTGTGGGTTTGTAGTGTAGTTTAGGAGGTAATTTAAGGTAGGGGATATGTAGTGATTAGTTGGTTGGGTATGTTAGTTTTTAAAGGGTGATGGAATATGTAATGGTAAAGGTAGTTTTATATTAGTGGGTTAGGATTTTTGGGGTGTTTTTTTGAGATTTTGGTGGATGTGGTGATGTGATGGGTATTGAGTAGGTGGATTGGGGGGTTGTGTTGTTTGGGGGGGGTGTTGGTGAGTTGTTTAATTTAAATTTGGGTGATATTAGTGATTTTTATTTATTGGTAATTTATTGAAGTTGTATTGATGATGTTAGTCGAGAGAAGGGTTAGGTGTTTATGATTATGGGGTGTTTATGTATGTGTTAATGGGGTTATGTTGAGTTTTGATATTTTTGGGGGATTGGTAGTGTTTTGTTTTTGTTGTTGGATTGGGGGGTTTTGGTGATAAGAGATTTTATTGGGTATGGGATATAAGGGGGGTAGGGGTTTTAGATGGTAGATGGATAGTTGTTTGGTTGTAGTAAGATGTAATGGTTAGGGTGGTGATTTGTTAGGGATTTATGTAGGATTTGTTTGGTTTTTTTGTTATGGTGGGGGAGGGGGGTTTAGTTTTGGGATTGTTTTTGGGGGGTGGGTTGTTTTTTGGGTTTAGGTGGGTGTGTGGGTGGGGTGGAGGGTTTGGTTGAGTGTAATATGATTTTGAGTATTTGGGGGTATTAGGGTTATGTAGGGTATGATATATATGGTTTTTTGTTTTTAGGTTATATTTATTATGGGGAGTTGTTTGGGGTGATGGTTGGTGTTTAATTGAGGTTATGGGTGGGTTTGTATGGTTTTTTTGGGTTTGTTGGGTAGGTAGGGGGGTTTTAGTGTTGGGGTGTGGGTGGTGTAAGGGTGTTTGTGGGTAGGGGGTTTGGTTTGTGTGTGTGGGTGGTGGTGTGGGGTTTGGTTTGGTTATGTGAGGGGTGGGTGGAGGGGGGGGGGGGGTGGGTGGTTGTTATGGGGGGGGTATGGGGGGGTTTGTGTTTTGTTGTGGGGGTGGGGGTGGTGTGGGGGGTGGGTTGTTGTGGTGTTTTGGGGGGTGTTAGTGTTTTGGGTGTTGGTGTGTGGTTTTTGGGTGTTTGGGGGGTGTTGTTTGGTGTGTGGGTTTTTTTTTTGGTGGGGTGATTTTTTTGTGTTTGATTGTGTTGTTTGTGTTTGGTTTGTTGGTTTTTAGGAGTGGGGTTAGAGAGTGGTGGATGTTTTTTTTTTTGAATATGGGTTAGGATTAGTTTATTGGTATGGTGTGGAGTGATGGGTATTGTTATTATGGTTTTATTAGTGTGTTTTTTATGGAGAATTTGGGGTAGTGGAAGTTTGGTTAGTGGATTTTTTTTGATGTAGAATATTGATGGAGGGTGATTTAGTAGATTGTTAGATATGATATTTTTTTGAGAGAGGTGTTGAATATATTGGAAAGATTTTGGGATGTTTTTATTAGTAATATTAGTGGAAATTGGATATGAATATGGGGAGGGTTTTTTGGGTGGATAGAGGGTGTTATTGATGTAGGTATTGGTTTTTGGAGGGTATATAATTGGAGATTATATGGGAATGTTTAGTGTGAAGTGAAGGAAGTAGGGAAGGTTGGGAAATGTTTGTATTTGTAAAAGTAGGAAAGAAGTGATGAGTAGTTGTAATGTGGGTTTTTAGATTTGTAGTTTTTATATATGGATTTATATGTTTAGGATAGAGGGATGGGGTATAATTATTGGAAAGAAGTGGTAATTGTGGTGAGGGTTGTAAGAGGGGAAGGAATATGAAAGTGATGTAGGAAGATTTTTTTATGAGGGTTAAGGGAAAAGTTAGAAGGGATTGGGATGGTTTAGGAATTGTTTTTATTGTAGGTGTTATTTAGGTGATGGTGTTTAAAATTATATTGAGAGATTTGGGGAGGGGATAGGAGGAGGATGAATTGGGGGGGTAGTTTTGGGAGGGGGGGGTTTTTTTGGGTTTTAAGGAGGTATTTATGATGTATTTAGGTGGTGTATTATAAAGATATTTGGATGGTAGAAGAGGTAAGGTTTATATTAATGAAGGGTAGGATGTTATTAAAGGGGGGTAGGGATTAGGAAGTTTTAATTATAGATATGGATTGGGGGTGGGAAAGAGAAGAGTGTTGTTTTTTTTATTTGATTAGGGAATTTTTGAGTGTATTAAGGTTAGAATGGATAGGGTAGGTATGGGTTGAATTTATGGAGATGAGGGTAGGAGTAGGTTTGGGATTAGGGTTTGTATGGGTGGGGGTTTGAAAATATTTGTGTGTTGGAGGTTTAGTAGAGGGGGGGGTTTGAGAGAGATTGAAGGTGAGTATGTGTGAAATAGATTTGGTTTATATATGTTTTTGTGAATAGGTTTAATATTTGTTTTTTATGGAGATTTAATATGGATAATTGGATGGGTTTGGGGGGATATGATGGGGGATAGTATAATATGTTGGTTTTATATAGAAAAAAGTGAAGGAAAGGAAAAGGATAAGTAAAGTAGTAAAAGTGTTTATTGAAAGGTTTGTAATAGAGATGTATGTATATGGGGAATGATTATGTAGTGAGTTTTAATATTTATTGAGAAGAGGGGATTTAGGGGGGTAGGAAATGTTGTATTGGAAGTTGAAGTTATTATATTTAATAGTAAGGAATTGGAGGTAAGAGGAAATTGATTATAATAAATATAAATTTTTAATTTTTTATAAGAAAGGGAGAATAATTATAAAAAATGTAAAATAATGTGAGATTTGGGATTAGATGGGATGTTTTTATGTATGGATTTAAGGTAAAGTTGGTATTTGGTGGGTATGATGGGTGAGGATGGGTTGAATATTTTTTTTTTAGTTTGTTATTTGGGGGGGGAAGTATTATTAAAGGATGTTATGGAAGGGAGGTGGGTTGGGATGGGGAGAAAAGGAGGAGTGGATAGAAGGTAGAAGGGGAAAAAAGTAATAGTTTTTTGAAGTTGTGGAATGGAAGGAAGTTAAGAGTAAAATAGAAATGAGAGGTGGTTGTATTTGGAAAATTTTGGTATTGGGTTTATAGAGGGGTAGATTGAGATGTTTTATGTGTTTGTTTTTAGTAGTAGGTATAGAGAAAAGTATATGAATGAGGAGGATGAGAGGAGAGAGAGAGAGTATTGGTTTGTTGGGAAGTTGGAGGGGGAGTGGGGGTATAAGTTGGATTGGGATTAGGATTTGTTATGGTTTATTGATGGGGTTGGTATGAATATGAGGGTGGGTGAAAATTAATGGGTGGGGGAATGGGGGTATGGGTATGGATTGGGTGGGGGGGGAGGTTAATGATTATTGTGGATATGGGTGGGAGTAGTTAAATTGTATGGGGGGGATGATGTTGTTGAGGTAGTAGTATGGTTATGATGTTAGGTGGTAGTAGGGGTGTTTAGATTATGTGGTATAGGAATGGTTGGTTATAGGAAATGGTATGAGGTGTATTGTGATTGTTGTGGGTAGGTTTGTATGTGGGAATTTGAATGTTTGTAGATGGGGGGAGATGGGGGGGTTTTGGGATTGGGGAATGATTTTGGTAGGGTTGGAAAGTTTTATATGTGGGGGAATGATAATTTAGATTGAATTTATTAGGGGGTGAAATATAGTTTTATTGGGGATTTTTATATGTTATGGGGTGTATTGTTATGGAATATTTTTTATGTTTATAGGAGGAAATTTTGTTAATAGGTAAGGGATAGGTTTTTTAAAAGGTGGGATGGTTTAGATTTTTTGTTGTGGTAAGTTGTGTTATGTGGATAGTTGTGGATGTGAAAAGGTATTGGAAGTGTTTGATAGTAAAATTAATGATTTATTATGTTATTTTGTGGGGGAGAATTGATAGTATTAAAAAGAGTTTTATAAGTATTAAATAAAAAGAGGTTTGAGAATTAAAGTAAGTGAGAGGGTAGTTTTAGTAATATTGGAGTTAAGTTGGGGGTATGGTGTTAGTGGTTGGATCGATGGAGTAGAAAGGTAGTATGGGGGGGGGGGGGGGAGTGTATATATATAAGTATATGTAGAAATATGAATATTTGGGGGGGGGTAAAAGAATATTAAAGATATAGGTTTTTAGATGGTATTTTAATTTGATTTTAGGGGGTATAAAGTGAAAAGTTATAAATATTGTAAAGTAAATTTTGATATTATGTAATAAAGAGAGATTTAGAAGGTAGAATATGAATTAGTTAAGTATTAAAGTTATAAGATAAGTATGGTAAAGAAGAAATGTAGAAGTTAGTGATTTATTTAAGTTGAGATGTTATTTTTAAATGTGGAAGTGATGAAAAGATTAATTAGATTTGTGAATAATAAGAAGTATATGAATTATTGTTTAATATTTTTTGGTATTAAATTTTAAATGATTTAGAAGTATGAAGGTTAAAAAGTGAGATAAATAAGAGGAAAAGTAGTGTAAATGAAATTTAATTATTAAATGAATTGTAGGTTGTATAGAAAGTGGGAGGAAATTATATATTTATAGGTGAATAATGAGTTTTTGATTGGGTGGTTAAAGTAGGATGGAGGTATATATGGGATGGAAGAAAAAGAAAGATTAAAGGGGTTTAAAGTTGAAGTGATAGAAGAGTAAGTTAATTGTTGGGTAAGGTTTTTTTAAGGGGGAATAGTAGATAATGAAAGAAAAAGAGAATTTTATGGTAGTTAAGGTGTTAATATATTTGAGAAAGAAAGAGGGTTTTAAATTAAATAGTTATAGTTTTATTAATAGGAAGAGAAAGAAGATAGGGATTTAGGGGAAATAGTTTATATGTTTATAATAGAGGTGAATTATAGATTGGAAGAGTTAAAGAGAAGAAAAAAAGATTTGTTAGGGATTATTAATTTGTGGGTTTAATGTTGAAAAGATTGGGAATATGTAAATGTGGGGAGTTATTTTATGGATTGTTAGGGGTATTAAGAATGGGGGATTTTTGGTATGGTTTTTTTTTGGAAAGTTTTTGGTTGGGTATTTTTTATGTTTGAGAAGTAATTTTATTTAGGGAGTTGTGATAGTTATAGTATATTAGTTGAGAAAGATTAAAATGTTTTAAATTGTAGGGATAAGTGTTTTAGAATTGAAATTAATGGGTATGTTGTTGTTTTGTTAGTTGATGTGATTGATTATAGATGTGGGGGGTGTTGTTTGGGGGTGATTTTGGGGGTTTTTTTGTTGGTTGATGGTGTGGTAAGTTGGTGTGTGGTTTTGATGTTTTATTAATTGTTATATGAGTTTAGATTGTGGTTGTGAGGATGTGGGGTGGTAGTAGTTAAGTATTTGGTTTTTATATTTTGTGTTTTTTGTTTTAGAGGGGTTTTTGGTGTGTTATGTGTTTTAAAAAATTAGTAGAATTGTTGTTGTTTTTTGTAGGGTTTATATAATATTTGTTTGTGTGAGGGGAAGTTATTGGGTATTGGTGTGGGGGGGTAGGTAGATTTTTTGGTTGAGTGGAGTGTGAAGTTTTTGTGGTGGGTTTGATTTGTGTTTTGTTGGTTTGGGTATGTTGATTTTGTGGTTAAGTTTTTTGGTTTGGTGAGTGTGTTGTTTATTGTTTTGTTTTGTTGTGTTGTATTGGGTTTTATTGTTTGTATTTTTTTTATGTGTATAATAAATTTGGATTTTTTGTAGTGGGTGATTGTTGTTTTTTATGGGTTGGGGGGTTTGTATAGGTTTTATTATGAGGTGTTTTTGAGTGGTTTGTTTTTATGTTTTTTTTGTTTTAGGTTTATTTGTGTGTGTGTGTGTGTGTTGTTGTGTATTTTTATGGTATTTGATTTTTTATGAAATGGGGGGGATTATATTGTTGTTGAATGAATGTTGGGTAGGAAGAAAAGGGGGAATAGATTGGTTGGGAATTTTTTTATGTTTTTTGAATATTTTTTGAGTTTTGTGTTGTTGTGGATGGGGTTTTGTGTGTTGGGGGTTTTGATATGGGGGGTTTAGTGTTTGTTGGGGGGGTGGGGAGTGGGTGTTTTGGTTGGTTTGTGTTTTGATTTGTTAGGTGAAGGGATGAGTAGGTTTTATAGGGGTATGGGTGTTGTTAGGGGATTAATGGGTGGGGATGGGGATAGTGGATGTATGATGTAGTTGGTGGTGGGTGAGATTGTTTTTATTGTTTGTATTTTTGTTAATGATTAAATTGGTGGTATAGGGTTTGAAGGAAGTATTAAAAGAAAGAAGTGTTTGTGGTTTGTGGGGTTGGTTTATTTTATAGATATGGATAGGTATTGTGGTTGTAAGGTTGTTTAGTTATGATTTGGATTTGGTATAGTTAGTGGTGTTGTGTTGTTTGGATGGGTATTGGAAGTAAGGGTTAATGATATGATGAGGGGGGTGGGGGGGTTTGGGGTTTTTGGATTTGTGAATGGATATAGGGGGGTGGAGTGGGGTTAGGGGAGGGTATTGGTGGTGTTTGTTTTTGGATTGTTAGAGGGGATGGGGAGGGGATGGGGTGTTGGGGGGGGGTGTTTTTTTGGGGGTATTGTGTGTGTGTTTTTTGTGTAATATGTGAAGGATATTAGTGGAATATTAAATTGGGTGGAGGGGGGGGGGTTAATTTTTTGGATTAATTTGGGTTGGATTTATTTGTGGGGGGGGGGTTTTTTTTTTGATTTTTTTAGTAGGGGGTTTGTTTGGGTGGGTGAGGGTGGTATGGGTTGGTTGGTGGGGGATGGGGGTGTGGGGGTGGTGGTTGTGGGGTGATGTGGAGTTTGTTGGGTAGGTAGTGGTATTGGGTAGGAATGGTGGGGGGGATGTGGGTGGGTGATAAGTTGGATTGGTGGGGGGTTGGGGTGAGGGGTGTGTTTGGTTGGTTTTGTGGTGTGTAGGAGGGTGTGTAGGGGTTGGGGTTTTGGTATGGGTGTTTTGTGTTTTTGGGGTTATATTTGTTTTATTTTGATAGAAGAGTTTATGATATTTTTTTTGTTTTTGGGGGGATGGGGGTGGGTATGTTGTGGAGGGGGGATTGTATTGGTATGGGTTATTGTAAGTTTTTGTGTTTTTGTGTTGAGGGGGATGGGAGGAGGTTGTGGTTATTTTGTTTTTAGGTTTTATAATGTTGGAGTGGTTGAATGTTTTGGTTTGTGTGGTTAGTTTATTATTTTTTATAAATTTTTGGGTTTGGTTTGTGTGTGTGGTGTGGTGGGTGTTTTGTTGTATATGAGTGGGATTTTTTGATTTTTTTATTATTGGTTTGATTTGGGGGTAGTGGTAGTGAGGGGTGGGGTGGGGGAAGGGGTTTATGTGGTATGTTTTGGAGGGAGGGGGGGGTGGGGAGGGTTTATTTATTATTGAATTAAAGAGGGTGGGTGGGTATTGTTTGGGGGGGGGGTGTAGGGTGTTGGGTTTAGGTTGGGAGTGATATTTTTTATATTGATTTTTATGTTTGTTTTTTTTGGTGAGATGGGGTGGGGGTAGGGTAGATTGTTTAGGTGTATATGGATTATTTGTATTAAATTGGAGGGTATGGATGATGGGTTTAAAGGGGTTTTATAAAGGTTTTGATATGTATTTTAGTGGTGGGTGAGAGGTGTGTAAAAGGTTGTAGGGTAGGTATGGAATGTAAATTGATGATGTTGAGTTGAGAATAAAAATGTGTGAAGTAGTTGAAAGGGGAATGGGATATTTGTAATAAGGTGGGGAGGGGAATGGTTTTTGTGGGTTAAGAATTGTAGAAGATAGGTGGGGGGAATTAGAGTGGGTAATTATTTTGGGAGTGAGATAGGGGATGGTGGGGGGGTGGGAGTGGATTGTATGTTAGGTTAAAGAAAAGTGATATGGAAATTTAAAGTGTTTTGGATTTTTTTAATGATGATGGTAAATTATTGTTTTGGATGTGTGGGGGGTGTGGGATTGGGAATGGATAAAGGTGGGGTGGTGGGGGGGGGGTATGGTTTATTTTTTTTTGATGGTGGGTGGGGGGATATGGAGGGGTAGGGGTGATGGGGGTGGGGGTGTGGTTTGGGGGTGTATTGGGGATGGGGGGGTGGGGTATGGGGGGGTGGTGGGGGGTGGGGGATGGGTTTGTTTTTGTTTGGGAATGTTAGGGGGTGAGAAGGGATTTTTTAGTTAAAAGGGTTGGGGGGGATGGGGGGGGTGGTGTGTGGTGTGTTTGTGGGGTGGTTTGGGGTTGGTGGTTGGGGTGGTTTGTGATGGTGTTTGGGGGGGGGTTGGGTGGGTTGGTTTGGTTGGGGGTTGGTTGTGTTTGGGGTGGGGGTGTGGTGGTTGTGTGATGGTTGGGGGTTGTGTGGGGGGTGTTGTGGGTGTTGTGGGGGTGAGTGATGTTTGGGTGGAGTGTTATTTGTTTGGTGGGTTTGTGGTTTGTGGTTGATGGTTTTTGTTGGTTTGTGAAGAGGGGTGTGGGGTTTTTTGGGTGGGGGGTAGGTGGGGATGGGGGTGGGGGGGTTTAGTGTTTTGGGGGTTGTGGGTTGGGGAGTAGATGAGGTGGTTGGGTTTGGGGGATTGGGGGGGTTTTTTGTGTTTGGTGGTTTGTGTGGAATGGTTTTGTGTTTTTTTGAAGGGTTGTTGGTTGGGAGTTTTGTGTTGTTAGTGTTTTATTATAAGAAAATTTGATTTTTGATTTATTTGAAATTAGAAGATGAGAGAAATAGATAGTTTGATAGGAGATAGAATAGAAAAAGTAGTAAAGGTAAAGTGATAGTTAAAATTATAGTGATTTTTGGGTAATTGGTGATATTGAGAGGAAGGGTTGATGGTATATTGTAGAGGGGTATTGTTGGTATTTTGGTGATGTATGGGGTGTTAAATAGAGAGTGGTTATTAAGTGTTAAAGGTGGTATGTTGTGGGGGTTATGGTTTTGGGAAATATAGGTTATATTTTATTGTTGTGGTATTGAGAGGGGTAAGGTGTTTAATTTTGTATTAGGTGGTAGTAGTGTTTTTAAGGGTTTTTGAGGAGTAAAGAGGAGTATAATATTAGTGAGAGGAGGATGGGAGTATTGAGATGATGGGGTTGTGGGGGGAATTGTTGGTAATTTAGGTGTTGGATAAATGGTTTGGTTGGTTGGTGGGGATATTATGGGGTTTTGTGATGATTGTGGGGTGGGTTTTGTTTGTGTTGGTTGTGTTGTGTATGGGGGTAGTTTTGTTTTGTGTGGTTGGGTGTTTGTGGTTTTGTTGGGGTTTTGGGTTGGAGGTTAGTTGGGGTTTGGTTGGGTAGGTTTGTTTTTTTTGTTGTATTTTTTTTATTTTTTGTGTTGTTGGGAGTTGTAGTTTAGGGTTGTGGTTGGATTTTGGTGATTGGGGGGGGAGATTATGTTGTTTTTTTATGGTTGTGTGTAGTGTGTGTGGATGGTTGGAGGTGTATGAGGTTTTTTTTTTTTAGGGTTTTGATTTGGTGGTGTGGGTTTGTAGTGTGTGGTTGTAGGTAGGGGATGTGGGTGGGGGTGGGGGGTTTGTGTGTGGTTGTGGGTGTGTGGTGTGGTGTGTTGGGTAGGGTGTGGTTATTGTGGTGTTGTGGTGTGAAGTGTGGTGGGGTGGGTGTTTTTGTGTGTGGGTGTGTTGTGAGTTGGGGTGGGGTGGTTTGGGTTTTTTTTTTTGGGGGGGTGTTTGTGGGGTGGGTTGGGGGGGGTTTGGGTTGTGGTGTGTGGTGTGTTTTTTTTGTGTGTGTTGATGTGGGTTTGGGTTGGATTGTTGGTGTTTGGGATTTGATTTGTGGTGGGTTTTGGGTTTTGTTGTGGTAAGTGGGGTTGTTGTGTTTTGGGTGTGGTATGGTTGTATATTTGTGTTTTTTATTTTGTGGGGATTGGTGTGGGGTGTTGGGGGGGTTTTGGGGTTGGGGTAGGGTATTGGGTGGGGTGTGTGTGTGGTATGGTTTGGTGGATATTTTGGAATGTTTTGTATAGGAGGTGTGGTTGGTGTGGTGGTGGGGGGGGGATGGGTTGTGTTGGGGGGGGTTTGTTTTTTGGGTGGGTTGGTGGGGGTGGTTGTTGGTTTGGTGTTTTTTGAGTGTTGTGGGTTGTGGGGGGGGTGGTTTGTGGTGGTGGGGGTGTGGTTGGGTTTGTTGTTTGTTGGGGGTTGGTGTTGTGGGTGGGTGGGGTGTTGGGGTGTTTTTTTGTGGGGGGGTGGGGGGGGGGTTTGGGTTTGGTGTGGGTTTGGGGGGGTGGGGGTTTGGGGGTGTTGGGGTGGGGTTGAGTGTTGGGTGTTTGGTTGTTTTTTGTAGGTGTTGGTTTTGGGTTGTTGTTTGGTTTTGGTTTTGTTGGTTTGTTGTGTGGTGGGTTTTTGGGGGTTGGGGGGGGGTAGGGTTGTTTGGGTGGTGGGTGGGGTAGTTTTTTGTTTGTTTGGGTGTTGTTGGTGGGGGGGTTGGTGGGTAGGTTTGGTTGGGGTGTGGTGGGGGTTGTGGTTGGGTGGGGTGTTTGGTGTTTGGTTTGGGGGTGGTTGGTGTTTTTTGGTTGGTTTTGTTTGGAGTTTTGGGGGTTGGGGGGGTGGGGGGTTTTGGGTTAGATGGTGTGTGTGGGGTGGGTTGTGGGGTTGGGTTGGGGGTGTGTGTTTTGGGGTGGTATTTGGGTTGGTTTGAATTTGTTGGGGGGTGGTGGGTTGGTTTTGTGTTTGGATGTTGTTTTTGGTTTGTGTTTTTTTTTTTTGGTAGTTATGTTGAGTTTTTTGTGGGGGGGGGGAGTGGGTAGGTTTTGGTGGTGAAGTTGTTGGTGGTAGGTGTATATGGTTGTTAGTTGGGGGTTTGTTAGTGTTTTGTTGTTGTGGTTGGTTTTATTTAAGATATTTTGAGGTGATGTTGGGATGTAGTTTGTAGATGTAGTGGTATTTTATGTTTATGGATAGTGGTGTGGAGTATAGAAGAATTAAAAGGGATAGAATGAGTAAGATTAGATTGAGAGGTTATTATTTTTATAAAGGGAGTATGAATTTTAAATTGTGAGGGGGGGGGGAGATGTTTTTAGAGAAGAGATTAGATATAGAGAGGTTAAATTTGGATTAGTATTTAATTTTTTTTTTATTTTGATGTTTGGGGTGGGGTTGGTGTTTTTTGGTGATGTGTTTTAGTTTTGTAGTTTGTGGTGAAGGAGGTGATTTTTGGGGAGGATTTGTGGGGGGTAGGGGTTGGGGGGAGGGTTTGGTTAATTATTAGGTTTTTAGTTATTAGTTTTTTGGTTTTTTTTTGAGTGATGATAGTATTGTGGTTGGGGGTGGGGGGTTGTTGGGGTGGGTGGAGGTTGTTATTATGTTATTTGTTTTTTATTTGGGGTGTGAAGTGGTTGTGATGTAGGTATGATATGAGATTAAGTAGGGGTTTGTGTATTATTGTGGTGTTGGTAGGTTTGATGTGTGTTTGATTTTTGTTTAAGTAAGTGTTTTGGTTGGGTGTTTGGTATGTTAGTATGGGGGTTTGGTTATAGGGGAGGGGGATGATGTGGGTAGATTGTTGGAAAGGTAAGGAGTGTATGTAAGGAGTTGGGGTAGGGGGGGGAAATATTTGATGTTTGGGTTATGGGGTGATTTTTAAGGTGTTAGATTGTTTAGTTAGGATGGTAGGGGGGGGGGGAGGGGATGATTTGTGTAGGAGTTAGTGAAGGGTAGATGGGTTTAGGAGTGGTTTGAGATTTATTGGTATAGGTTTGTGTGGGGTGTTTGTAAAGAAATGGGGGGTTAGTGTTTAATGATATGAGGGGGTTTAAGTAAGTTTTGGGATGATGGGGGGGGAAATTGAGAGAATTTAAAGTAATAGGAAGTAGGGAGAGGGGTTGAAGTGAAGGAAGTAGGGGTGGAAAGGGTGGGGATTGATTGTAAGGTGGGATAAGGGTAGATTTTGATATGGGAGGGAATAATATGAATTGAAAATAAAGTAATTGAAAGAAAGAGTAAGTTTAGAAGTATTAAAAAGGGGGATTATTATGGGATTAGGGAAGTTTTAAGGGTTTTGAAAAATAAGGGAATGAATTTTTAGAGTATGAAGTTAGTGAGGAAGGAAAGATAGAGGGAGGTGTATTGGGTATTAGGGAGGGTAGGATGTTTGGATTTTTAAAGGTATTTAAGAATGGGAGGTATTTTGGTTGAATGAGTAGGGAGAGTAGTGGGAGTTTGATAGGATAGTGTTGAGAAGGTGAGGGATGAGGTGTAAGTGAGGGTGAGATGGGAAGTTTTGGTGTGGTTTTAGATGGAGATGGGTTGGGTATGGGTTTGGTGGGGGTAGGGGGGTTAGTTTTGTATTTGTTGTGATTGAGGGGGGGAAGTGGGGAAGGTATAGGGAGGAGATGTGGTGGGGGTGAAGGAGTGGGAGGGGGATAAATGGGGATAGTAGAGTAGAGTTAGGTGTGGAATTTGTTGGAGGGTTAGAATAATGATTAGAGGATGTATTGGTGTGGAAAGGTGTTATTGTTTTTTGGGGTAGGGTGATATAGGTATGATGATTATGGTTGATTATTGATTGATTTGGGTGGGGGGGTTAAAGGGAGTATAGATTATATTTGGGGGAAGGATAGGATATATGATTTTTGATGATATGTTTTATTTATTTGTTTGATTTTGGTTGTATGGGATTAGTAGGTTGTGTTGGTGGGTGGTGTGGTAGGTTAATTTGTTGGGGTTTTGGTGGTAGTTATGGTAGAATAGTGTTTGGGTTAGTGGGAATGTTGTTGTTATGGAGGGTAGGGGAGGGGGGGGATGTTTTTGGATAAAGTAGAATGGGGGTAAGGGTTATGGGGAATTTGGGAATAGGTTTTAGGGGGAGGGATTGAAGGGATAGAGTATAGAGAAGGAGTGTAAAAAGAGGGGTTTGGGGTTTATAATATTGAGTGGAGGGGGGGTGATAGTAGATGAATTGATTGGGTTATTTGTAGATTGATGATGGTATGGGGGGAGTATATTTTGTTGGTGGAAAATGGGGGGGGGGATGTATTTAATTTTAAAGTGGTGGAGGGTAAGGTGTTTGGTAAGATATGGAATAGGTGGGATTAATGGAAGAGGGGGGTTTGAATGGTTGGGGTGGAGTTGTGTTGAGAATGGGTTTGTTAATGTGGGGTTTGTTTGTGTTTTTAAGGGGGAAGAAGTTTAGAAGGGGGAGGATAAAGATGAATTGGGGAGTTTTTGATTAAAGTATAGATAAGAGAGGATGATGTGAAGTGTGTTGGTTTTTGTATAGTGGATGGGGTTGTGGGGGTTTTTGGGGGGTTGTTGGTATTAAGGGGGAGAAGTATGTTTTATGTTTTTAGGTGAGGGGGTTGGGTATAATGGAGAAGATTTGAAGAAGAGGTGTAAGTTTAGTTTTTAAGGTTATTGGGTTAATGTGGGGATTTTTATATTGGGTGTATTGTATGATTTGTTAGTTGTGTTTTGTGTGGGTATGATTATGTTGGAGTTGGGTGATGATGATGAGAGATTATTATAGAGGGGGGGGGAGAGGTGTGTTATGTTTTGGTTTTGGGTTTAAGGTGTTGGGTTGGATTTGTTGGTGGGGGGTTGGTAGAGGATAGGGTTTTTTGTTAAGGTGTTAAAGTATTGTTTATGGTGTATAGATAATTGGTTTATGTTGATATATTTTTGTTTTATGGTTTTAGGGTGTTTGGTATATTGTTTTTGGGTTTTTTTTTTGTTTGGGGTATATGAGGTTTTGTTGTTTGAAGGATGGTGATATGATTTGTTATGATGGGTTAAGGGGGTTATGGTATGAGTTAAAAAAGTTAGGGGGGATGTTGGGGAATGGTGAGGTAGATTGTGTTTATTTTAGAAAATGGGGGGTATAGTAGATTATAGTAAGGAAGGAGTAGATTAATAGAGGTGGTATATTTATGTTTGGGAGGAGGATGTTTGGTTTAGTTTTATGGGTTTTGAGGTGGTGGGTTAGATGTTATGATTTAAGTGTTTTAGTGTGGTGTGTTGTAGGGTTGGTTTTGATGTTAGAGATGGGGGTGTTAGAAGGTTGGAAGGGGTAGTAAGGTTTTAAGGGATTGTGAGTAATTTATTTGATGGGGTAATTTTTATTTGAGATTGGTTTTTGGGGTGTTAGGGATTGGGTGGATTGGTTTTTTTGGGGTGGGGGGGTGGGTGGGGGGGTTGGGGTTGGTGTGGAATGTGGTGATTATATTTGGGAGTATGTGTTGGTGGTTTTTAGGTTGGTTTTTGTTATAAGTGGGGGGGAGGTTATTTTATGGGGGAGGGGGTGAGGGTAGTTTTTGGTGGGGGATGTATGTGAGTGAGGTGTATGTTATTTGATTATGTATGGGGTGAAGATGAGGTTAGTTGAGTGGGAGGAAGTTGGGGGGTTATAGGGGGGAGGGGGGGTTGGTGAGTAGTTATTATTGTGGTGGTTGTTTGGAAAATGAGGGGGTAAAAGGTTGAATATGTTAATATGTTGAGTTAATGAGTAATTGAGAATATTGGAGGAAGTGAAGAATTGTTATGTTATGTAAGTTAGGAATGGTTATAATTAAATGATTAGATTGGAGAGGAGGTTGTGATGTATGGATATGGTTTTGGAATATTTGAGTATGGTTAATTTTAGGGGGGGTAGGGTAAGATGATGGTTGAGTTGGAAGGGGGGTAGATATTGAGAGATGGAGGGGGGAGTTAAATTAGTTATGTGATTTTGGGTGGATGGGTTTTTGGATGTTGGGGGGTGAATTTGGGGATTGGGGAATTGTTGGGGGATTGGATGTTATGGTGGGGGTTGAAAATGTGAGAATTTGAGAGGGTATTTGGAGGTGTAGGGAGGGTGGGGAATGTTTTGGGGTAGGGTTTAGGGTTATGGGTAGTGGGGGGGTTGTTGTATTTTAGATGGATAGATTTTGGGTTTGAGAGAGATTATTATTATTAGTTGTTTTTTTTTGAATGAGTTTGGGAGGGTTGGGAAGGGAAGTATGGGGGTAAGGATAGTATATTTGTGTTATGGAGAGGAGATGTTATGGGAAGTGAAAGTTTTTATGATGATGTTGTAAAGAGAAGTTTTTTATGTGAGGGTGATAGATAGGATTTTGGTGAAGGAAAAGTTGATTGAGAATGGATGTTTTTGGAGGTTTTTTGGGAAAAATTATTAGGGAGTTGGGGGGTTATTGTTTGTTGGAGGGGTGGGGATGAGGTTTAAATTAATATTAGTGTAAGAGAGTGGGTTGGGGGTTATTTAATGGATATGATAGAGGATGTGTGGGAATATGGGGGGGGGATGGTTGAGTGTAAAGAGGGATAGGATAAATGTTGGAAGATGATTTAGTTTAGGGGGGGATAGGATATAGAGTGTAGGGGTGGGAGGTAAGGTGTGTTTGTAGAGTTGGTTTGGGAGAGATTGGTGGAAAGTATGGGTGTAATATGGATGAAGTAAGAGAAGTGGTTGAAGAGTATGGAAAGGGGGGGTGATGGTGTTTTTTTTTATTTGAAGTAATATTGGTAAGAAGTATATAGATGTGAGTGGAGATAGAAGTAGGAATTGTTTATGTATTAGTGGAGAAGGATGGGGTGAATTATTGATGTAGGTGATTTTGTTGGGGAAGAATATTTTGATTATTTAAGTTGATGGGAGGGAAAATGTTTATTTTTTAGATGGGGGGATTAGGATGAGAGAGATAAGTTGAAGATTATTGGGAATGTTGGGGTTTAGTAAGATTAAGTTTGGGATGTGAATATGTTTTGATTGTTATGATTATGGGGTAATGAGGTTTTATGGAATTTGTTTTGTGTGAATGATTAGTGGGTGGAGGGAATGGATGGGGGAGAATATAGTTAGTTAGATGGTAGAGGTATGAGGGAATTTATTTGGTTATGAGATGGTATAATTTGATATAGTTGAAGTATGTAATTTGTGTATGTTGGTGAAGGAAGATGAGAATATAGGAAGGATATTTTGTTGGGTTTTAATAGAGAAGGGGGTATTGAAGAGATTGGGAAAGGATTAATTGTATGGATGGTGGTATGGGGGGGAATGTTAAAAATAGAGTTATTTTTAGAAGAAGAGGAAATGTTTAATTTATGTGAAGGATTGAATGAATAGTTTGAGGTTAGTGAAATTGTTGGGGTGGTAGTGTTGTGGAGTGGAGTTGAATGGTGGGTAGGGAGGGATGGTGTGGATTAGTTTGGGTGAGAAGGAGTTGATAGAGGATGGGGGGGGGGGGGTTTGGAGGGTTGGGGGGGTGTGGGGGGTGGGGGTGGGGGTGGGGTTGGGGGGGTGGTGGGTGTTTTATAGTGTTTAGGTTGTATAGGATAGGGGGGGTTGTTATGGTGGAGTTAGTTGTTGGGTATTTTGTTTTAAGGTATGGTTTATGATAGTAGTAGGTATAGATTTTAGATTTGTTTGGGGATGTTTTTTGTGTTTATGTATATTGGTGGGGGGAGTGGTTTGTTGTGGAAGGGTATTAGTTGGGATTTCATGGTTGGTGGACATGTTTGGGGGGTTGATGTGTGGGTAGTTGATTGTTTTATTTGGGTGTTTTGTGTGTTGTTGTTTGGTTGTAGATTTTGTGATGTTGTAGGGTAAGTGGGGAGTAGTGTGGGAAGGGGTGTAGGATGTTTTAGTTTGGTGTTATGGAGTGTATATGGGGGTATGTTGTGTTTTGAGTTGTGGGGGGGGATTGGTGAGTGTTTGGTGTTTTTTTGGTGGTTGGTTTAGGGGGGGTTGGGTGTTTTATTTTTTTATAGGGTTTGTATATAGAGGGGGGGGTTTAGGGGGTTTTTAGATGTAGTAGGGAATTTGGTTGGTAGTGAGTAAATGATTTTAGTTAATGGTATGGGTTTTAGTTTTGAGGTAAGTTGTAGGTTGGGTTGGGTGTTGGTTTTAATGTTAATGTGGGGGGAGGGGGGGTGATTTTTTGGGGATTGTTTATGTGGGGTGTAATTTTTTTGGGAATTGGTGGGTGTGTGTGTGGGTTGATGTGGTAGGTGATGAGGGATATAAGATAAAATAAAAGAGGGGAATAAGGGGATTTGTGTTGGAAAGGTTATGATATGTTTGGTTTGTTATAGATATATTTTATGATGGGGATTGTTTGGGATAGGGGGGGTGTGTTGTTTGTGATTGAGAGATAGGTGGGTTTTATTTATTTTTGTTATTTGTGGTAGGGTGAGGGTTAGTGGTAGGGGGTTGGGGTGTGGTAGGTGTGTATTGGTTAGGGGTTTTAGTGTGAGGTTTTGTTGGGTTGGGGGATTTTGGTTTGTTATTATTTGGGGGGGGTGGAGGGGGGGGGTGGTGGGTTGGGTGGGTTGGTTTTGGGGGTTTTGTGGATATGTTTTTTGTGTTGGGTGGGGGGGGGGGGTGTGTGGGGGGGGTTGTTTGTTATTTTGGGGGGGTGTGAGAGGGGTTTGGTGTTGGGTGTGTGGGTTTGTGGGTTGTGTGGGGGTGGTTTGGTGTTGTGGTTTTTTTGTGGGGTTGTGGGGGTTTTTAGTGTGTGTATGATAGGGTTTGTTTGTATTTTTATTGTTTGTTATGTTGGTGGGTTAGAGAGTGGAGGAATGGTTTTTTGTTGGTGAAGGGTTATGTTTAGTGGTTTTTGGTTGGGTATGGGATTGATTGGGGTTATGTATTTTGGGGGGTTTTTGTGTGTGGGGTTTTGGGTGATGATTGTTGATTTTGTAGGTATTGGATGGGGGTGTGGGGTTTTATGTTGTGTAATGTGGGTGTTTGTTTGTTTTTGTTTTTGTAGTGTGTGTATAGATTTAAAGATGTTGGGAATTTTTATTATAGTATTATTATGGTGATGTTTGGAGTTTTTTATATGGGAGGGTTTATTGTGGGGAAGAGTTTTATGGAGGTATATGGGGGTTGGAGGTTTATGTTTGGAAATATATGGGTTTTTTTTGAAGGAAAAGGTAGGAATAAGGGAAATATTTAGAGGTAGGTAGAATAATGATAGTTAGTTTGTAAGTGGTTTATAGATTTGTATGTTTATTTGATATGGATTGTAGGTATGTTAGGGGATAGAGGGGATTAGGATTTATTGTTTGGGGGAAATAAGTGGGAATTGGTGAGGGTTGTAAGATTTTTGAAATGATGAGAAGATTTTGTTAGAGGATAATGGAAAATTAGGGTTGGGGTTTGGGTTGTTGAGGATTGTGTTATTTAGGTGTTATGTAGGTTGTTGGGGGGGTGGTTTTTTTATATAAGATGTTGGGGGATGGAGAGGAGAGGATGAATTGGGGGTAGGTGTGGGAGGGTTGGGTAAGGAGGGTTTTTTATGATGGTATTTAGGTGTTATTTTAAAGGGGATTTATGGTTGGTGGGGTATAGATGTAGTTTATATGTAATGTATTGATTTTATTTAGGGTAGGAGTTTAAGATGATTAATGAGAGATATGATTGGGGGGGTGATTAATGAGATGTGTGTGTGGTGTTTTATTGGTGGATTAGGGGAATTTTTGAGTGATTTAAGGTTTGTTAAGATAGGTAGGTTTGTGATGTTAAGGGAATTGTGGGTGTGGGTAGTTGTGGTATGAGGGTTTGGTTTGGTGGTGGGAATAATTTTGTTTTGTTAGGTGGGTTTTTGGGGGGGGGGGGGGTGGTGTTGTTTATGTGAGTATTGGTGGTATTTGGGTGGTTTTGATTATGTGTTGTTTAGTTTAGGTTATATGGTTGTTTAGATGTATTAGGTTTTGGGATGGTTTGGGGGGATTTGTTGGATGTTTAATAAGTGGTTGGTTGTTATATTTTTGAAAAGTGATGGTTATAGTATGGAGAGAGGTATATGAGGGTTTGAAATGATTTTGTGAAGAGGAGTGTAATAAGAGTAGTATTTATTTGATGATATAGAAATGTTGTTATTGTTTTGAGATATGGGGGGGGTATTTTGTAGAATTTGGTTTTTGGTTGTTTTTATTTTATTTTTTTTAGATAGGTTATTGGGTGGATTAGTTTGGAGATTATGGAAATGAGATTAGAATAGTAAATTTTTAATTTTTTTGAAATATGAGGGAAATAAGATATAAAAGGGAAAGATTAATGAGAAGAGTTTGGGATTTGATGGGTTGTGTTTATGTATTGGATATTAAGGGGGGGAAATTTATTGTGGGATTGATTGTGGATAGGAGTGGTTGAAGTTATTTTTTTATTTTTTTTGTGGGAATATTGAGGAATAAAATGGATATAAGGGAGGTTGTGGGATGGGGAGGAAAAAGAAGAGTGGAAGAAGTGAAGGTAAAAGTTAATAGTTGTTTGTGGAATTTGGAGATTGAAGGAGGGAAGTAGATAAATAAATGAGAGGGGGGTTGTGTATTTTAATTTTTGGTTTATTGGGGTGGATTAGGGGTTGAATTGAGATGTTTTAGTGTTTGTTTTTTAGGGTAGGTTGGTTTAGGTAATAGTTATATATGAGAGTGAAGATGAAAGAAGATTTGGTTTGTTTTGGATGGTTGAGAGTGGGGTTATAGAGTGGGGGAGTGGGGATTAGGAGTGTGTTTGGTTGATTGATGGGGTGTTATGAATTGTGGGTGGGTGGAATAATTAATGGGTGGGATGGGGGGTTGGTTTGGATGTGGGAGGGTTTATAGTATTGGGGTGAGTTAATGGGGGGAATTTTAATAGGGGGATGTTGTGTTAGGTTTGTAGGGGTATGGGGTTATATTTATGGGTGGTGTAGGTGGTTTTATTGGTGGATGTGGTATAGGAATGGGTTGGTATAATGGTGATGGTTATGTGATTTGTTGTGGGTTGTTTGTTGGTGGGATTGTATGTTGGTAGATGGGGAGGAAGGGGGTTTGGTTTGTGGATATGATGTTTGTGGTAGGGGGGGTGTTTTTTTAGTGTGGGGGTTTGTTGATTGGTTTTGTATTTATTGTTGGGGGGTGGTTATATTATTGGTTTTTTGGGGATTTTATTTGTTATTGGGTGTATGGTTATGGAATATTTTTTGTGATGTAGGAATATTTTGGATAAGAGGTAAGGGATTTTTTTTAATAAAGGTGGGGATTTTGGATTTTTGGTTGTGGGGTAAGTGGTGTTAGGTTGGAGGTATTGGTGGATTGAAAAGGTATAGGAAGTGTGTGATAGTAAATATGATATTAAATTGTGTGATTTTGTGGAGAATTGATAGTAGTAAAGAAGAGTGTGTTAAAGATTTTAAATAAGAATGAGGTTAGAGGGAATTAAAGGAATGGGGGTGTAGTAGTTTAGTAATAGTGGAGGTTAAAGTTGGATGGTGTTAATGGTTGGAGTAAGATGGAGTGAAGAAGTATAGGAGTGTTATATATTATAAAGTGTTATGGTAGAAAAATATAATATTTGTGGGTAAAAGAAGGAAGTATTTAAAGAATTATGGTTTTAGATTATGTTTAATTTGAATTAGGGTAGGGAAATGAGAAGAAATTTATAAAAATTGTTATAAGTAATTTTTGATATAAAGTGGAAATTAAAGAGAGATTGGTAGAAGTAGGGGGGGTAATGAATTAGTATTATAAAAGTTATTAGGGGGGGGATAAGTATTAAAGAGAAATTTAGAATGTATATGTATTTAAGTTAAGAGTGTATGGTTTAAATGTGATATTGATGAAAGATAATTATAGTTGTGAATAAAGGGGTAAGGAATATATGAATTATTTTTAATATTTTGTTTATTAAAATTTTAATATGTAGGAAGAATATAAAGTAAAAAGTGGAATAGAATAATGGGGGGGATAAAGTAGGTTGTTGTAAATAAATTGAGAATTATAAATGGAATTGGTTTTAGAAAAGAGGGAGGAAATTATATATTTATAGTGAATAATGAGGTTTTGTGGGATTTGTGGTTATAGTTATGGAAGTATATATAGGGAAGAAGAAAAGAGTTAAATGGGTTTAAAGTTGAGTGATAGAGAGTAAGTTAAGTTGTTGTAAGGTTTTTTTATTGGGGGGGGAATAGTAGAGTAATAAAAAAGATGAATTTTTTTATTTTAGTGGTTAATATATTGAAAAAAAGAGTATTAAATTAAATATTTGATGAGGTTTTATTATATAGGGTAAGAGGAAGATATAGGATTTGGGAAAAGTATTTAAAAGTTGTAATAGAGGAAAATATTGGATGAGAGTTTATTAGAGGAAGAAAAATTTATTTTTTAGGGGATATAATTTGGGGTGTTTAGAAGTTTAAAGGATTAATTTGTAAGATGTGTGTAATTATAAAATGTTTAGATAAAGAAAGGGGGATTTTGGGAAGGTTTTAAATGTGAAAAATTGATGGGGAAGGTGAAATTTTAAGTATTGATAAGTAAGTTGTAAGAATGAGGGTAATAGAGATAATTGAAAATAGAAAAAGTTGGAGAATATTTAAGAGGTGTTTATATGAGTATGGGGAAAAGAGATTAAGAAATTAATTTAAGAAATGTTTAGAGTGTTAGGAGTGTAGGATATGTAAAATAGAATGGGTGTGGGGGGGTGTTGTTTGGGTTGTTGGAGTGTATTGGTATATTGTTGGAAGAATTTGGGGGTGAAGTAAGGTGGGTTTAGATGATATATATTAGATGTTAAAGTAGGATAGATATATGTTTGGGTGAAAATGTATGGGGGGTGGAGTTGTTAAAATTGGGATAGTAAATATGAATGTTATTTTTTTTTTGGGTGTTAGGGAGTAGATTGGAGTTTAAGATAATAAATATAGATGAATTGTAGTGGGGTGGGGTTTGTTGGTTTTATTTTAAATTTGGGGTGTGTTGGAGTATGAGATGTTTATTGGGTATTGGTTAGGGGGTTGGTAGATGGGGTTGGTTGTGGATTGGATGTTGTTTGTTTTGGTTGTGTTTGTTTTAAAATGGTTTGGTGGTTGAGGTTTGTGGTTTTGTTTTTGTGGGGTTTTTTGGATTTATTTGTGTTGGTGTGTTGTTTTTTTTGTTGATTTTTGATTGGATTTTGATTTTTGGGGTTTTGTATGGTGATTGTGTTTTTTATGGGGTTGGGGGGTGTTATGATGGTTTTTTTGTGGTGTTTGGGGGGAGTGTTGTTTGTGGTTTTGGGTTTTAAGGGTATTATTTGTGTTGTGGGTTGGGTGTGTGTTGTTGTTTTTTTATGTAGGTTATTGGGTTTTGGTTAGGGGGTTTATATTGTTGTTGTTGAATTTGGGAGAGGAAAAGGGGATAGATGGGTTGGTTTTTGTGTTAGTTTGTTTGATATTGTTGGGGGTTGTTGTGTAGTTGTGGGATGTGTGTTTGATATTTTGGGGTGTGTGAATAAGATTTTGTTTGTTGTGGGGGGGGGTGAGGTTGGTTTATGAGTGTGAGTATTGTTTTTTGGTTTGGTGTGAGTGATTTTGAGGTAAAGTAGGGATTGGGTATTGTAATGATTAGGGTGGGGGGGGATGGGTGTGGGATGGGTGGAGGTAGTTGGTGGTGGTGATATTGTTTTATTGATGTATTTGTGTAATGTTGTATTTGGGGTGGTATGTTGGATTGGGGTTCTAATCCCAATATAGTCAAAATGATCAAATACTGCATTAAATATGCTGTATTTATTTTTGTATTCTTTATGCGTTTCTATAATTATGAAATTATAACTTATTTGTAATTATATTGCATTGAAGACAAACACATGCATTGAAGTAAAATTAATGGCGGTAAACAGTAAAGACAGCTTACCAATGGCACTGTGCAGAGCGTGTCCGAAGCAAGCCAGTCGAGTCCAGTCGTTTAGGGCAGCTGGTTTCACAACATTGGATTCACTGTGTGTAGTCACGCATACTTGATTCTTTTCATCTAGTTCCCATTCCTGGAGAAACTCTTTCAACGCACTTGCTATATTTTCACCCGTATGTTCTTCAGGGAAAAAACTTGTCTGGAGGCAGGATGATTTTAAAGTCCAGTCACCGGTGATGTAGTGGACGGTGAGACTAATGTATGGTTCAGTCGCACGGCTACTCCACATGTTTGTGGTGGAGGCAAAAAACTCCACTGGAGTAATCTCTGTACTAAGTTTTTCACGGCAGTCGTTGTACATCGCTGGTAACGCCATTTTTGAAAAATACTTCCGTGAAGGCATCTTGTACCTTGGATCAAATTTACGGAGGAGGTAATTAAATCCCTCCTTTTCCACGGAGTATAAAGGCATCATATCCTTAGCTAAATAATATGACACTGCATCAGTCAGTTCATGCCATCGCTTGCCTTTTGTATCGTAAGGAGTGCCATGTGCAAATGCGCTGTGAATTTTTGATTGAGTTTTGATGTCGATGTTGATGTATCATCCCGCTTCTTCATACACTCTTCGTACTCCACTCTGTGCTTTCGCTTGAGATGATGGAACAAATTCGTTGTGTTTCCACCTTTGGCCACCACAACACATTTGCAGACTTTGCACAATACTGTCGCTTGCTCAACGTCTGCTTTACTGAACCCAAACCACTCCCATATGTTGGAGGTAGCTCCCCGTTTTGGCACAATGTCTTCAAAAATCTCTGTCTTCACTGCCGCCCTCTGCCATGTTTGTTCTCTGCTCTGTTTTTGTTGTCTCTGCACGCCGCTCTGCTACACGTGTGCCGCAGATGCGTCATCAAAATGCGCCGCAAACGAAAGTGTCCTCTGCTCGCCGTTTACAGTGTTAAAAGATCGTTTTCACCGGTATAAGGCCTTTTCTTATCATTTGATTTAGTTATACCGGTACATAAAAAATATCGCCCAACCCTAACGGGAAGTTTCAGGTCCTCTGCCACTTGTTGTGCTAACTCAGCTGTCTGATAACGAGAGACCTGTAGCTTTTCTCAAGAAAGTGGGGGCCAGCGGTCCGCTGTGATTGGTCACAATCTGGTCCCGAAACACATTCTCTTCCTTGTTTCATGAAAACTCGATCTAAAATATAATGTCACGCCAGCACAAACCTGCGCTACTTATTCTTCAAAAGGACGTATATCCCAATGCACTGCATGGATATGGAAAGGCAATGAATACGAAAATAAAGTCAGCTAGTGCAGCTTTAACCTTTTACTGATATAGATGATGCGAGGGGACCTCGGGTTGAGAGAGAATGCAACAATTTGTCTTGCTATCCATCTGTCAATACTGTTAACGCAGTCGCAGCCTAGCTGCATCTAGCTGCCTGTTAGTCGGCCTGTCACGATAACAAATTTTTTTGGACGATAAATTGTCTCAGAAATTATTGCAATAAGCGATAATATTGTCATTCTGAGATCATTGTTATCAAATACAATGATAATGATGCAGGTACACCTTTTCAAAGAGAAATAAACTTTTATTTTTAAAGAATATTTAACACTGGAACACAAATGAACAAACAACCAAAAACAATAAATAAATAAAATAGACTCTGTCTCTGTTAACAAAAAAAAAAACTGTATACAAAAGGTCCTAGCAGTTTTATTCCAAAGTTATGAAACGGATTCCTCAATAGGCCATATGCTAAAATCGTTTTTAGAAATAATTTACGGCTGTAGTCCCGCCTCCCCACACACCATGCAACTGACAAGTGACTGACATGAGGGTTCACTCATCGTTACTCTAATGGGGCGTTCTGACAGACGCTGGAACGCAGCTTCCGCACGCACGCTAGGGGTAGAGAGAGACGAGGAAAAAAAACAAGCATGCAAACGGCATTTATCGCGGCCAGAAAAATTATTGAGCTAATTTCAATTATCATGCGATTAATTGATTTATTGAATATTGCGACAGGCCTACCTGTTTGTAACTAATATGCTAAGCTAAACAGGTAAACAGCACGTGCGCGTTGTACGCACAGCAGACACGCATAACTTTTTCCATGTTAATCAATGGTGATATTTACACTATAGTGTTACACGCGCGTATGACTGATGTATTGACGCGAGGCTGCACCTAATTTAGGATGGGCTTCTAATTTTGTGCGCGCAGCAACGCATCTCCCAGTCAAAACATATGTGAAATCTTTTTTTCTACCGGTCCTTGGCTCTAAATCCGCTCCACACACTACACACAGCACTTGTATCTAAACATTAGCAGGAGGAGCAGCAGGTTTTACAGTGACTCTGGGCATCGTTTTATTTCCTTTCATAAAGTCTAGCGTCTGGCCAGACCAGCGCAAAGAGACCATGAGGACAAGCACATGCATGTGATTTGTGCTGCTCTATATCAGTCCTCTAGCCCTCTACACGTCTCCATAGACTACACAGGGACAGCATCAGAGGCCGCGGACCTGCGCGCACGGCCAGTGGACAACTTGAGAACAGAAGGGATATCTTTGGGTCGATCGAGCACTTTTTTGTTGTCCTAATTTCAATCTATACAGAAATCATGGAATTTCATATTCAGTTATTAACTACATATAAATGAAACAAATCCGGAGTCAAAAATGAAATGAAAAAAACAAACTTTCTGGCTGGTTAAGAACCTACTACATGCGTATTATTCATAACAGAGAGACTTTTCTCCACAAAACTGAAAAAGTGGCTTAAGGAAAATCAGAAGTGTGAGCATTAAAACTGGATCTAGTATGGCCAAATGGGGCCAGTTATATTTATTGATGTGGTGTTCTTTTCTCCCCTCTTTTTTCAAACTTGTTTCTTCACTGTTCTTCAAAAGCCTAACCAGGGACGGGGTTAGCCTTTGGCTAGAAGCCCTGTGTACATGACATCGGTTACCTGTGGATGACAAGGTTTTTTTGTGCTGTCCCTGTCAAATAATAAAATAAAAATAAATAAAACAGAATACATCCATCTCCCTGGCTGAGGTCACCAAGGTGGTTGGCAGCCTCCATGGTGGCAAGGCTCCGGGTGTGGATGAGATCCGTTCTGATTATCTAAAGTCTCTGGATGTTGTAGGACTGTCTTGGCTGACACGTCTCTGCAGCATCGCGTGGCGATCGGGGGCGGTGCCAATGGAGTGGCAGACCGGGGTGGTGGTCCCTCTCTACAAGAAGGGGAACCGGAGGGTGTGTTCCAATTATTGTGGGATCACACTCCTCAGCCTCCCCGGTAAGGTCTACTCCAAGGTACTGGAGAGGAGGCTACGGCCAATGGTCGAATCTCGGATTCAGGAGGAGCAGTGGGGTTTTCGTCCCGGTCGCGGAACACTGGACCAGCTCTATACTCTCCATCGGATACTCGAGGGTTCATGGGAGTTTGCCCAACCTGTCCACATGTGCTTTGTGGATTTGGAGAAGACGTTCGACTGTGTTCCCCGGGGTGTCCTTTGGGGGGGTTCTCCGGGAGTACTGGGTCCGGGATCCTCTGTTGAGGGCCGTCTGGTCTCTGTATGACCGGAGCCAGAGCGGTGTTCGCATTGCCGGCAGTAAGTCAGACCTGTTCCCGGTGCATGTTGGCCTCCGCCAGGGCTGCCCTTTGTCACCGGTTCTGTTCACTGTGTTTATGGACAGAAGTTCTAGGCGCAGCCAGGGGCCGGAGGGGGTCCGGCTCGGGGACCTAAGGATTTCATCCCTGCTTTTTGCGGATGATGATGTCCTGTTGGCTCCAACACTGAAAAAAATTTGGAGTAACATTTACTTAAAAAAAGCTAGGCAAGTTTTTTCACTTAGAAAGCATTTGTAATCTTTACTCACGTTATTTCTAAGTAAAATGTACTTACAGGAACCATTTATTTTATGAAAAATACATAAGTAAATTTAACTAGCAATACTCTTTTCTAAATTGTAACTTTTACTTGGACTGCCATTGCTTACAATTGCAAAATCCATGTAAACATTACTGATGTTTCGTTGTGTTTCTTACTAATTTTTGTTTATTATATTTTACACATCTATTTAGTGATATTTATCAAGAATGCATTAGTTATTATTTGAAATAAAAATAATGTTTTTATAATTCTATTAATTTAATATTTCCCCACAACTTAGTTGCTGCTAAATTGAGAAAAAACGACAACAATTTAACATTTGAAAAGGCAGATATATTTTGAATATCTACATAAACATACAAATGGCCAGAGACCTTGCTTGCACATTTTAAAACTGTGGAGACCGTGATCAAACTTAAAAGGTAAATCAATGGAGTCTGAAAACGGAATGCTTTAGAACAAACCAACTGACTCTAGGATTGATACTTAACAAAATAAAAAATAGAAATTGAATCTTTCACAGCCCTATGAAAGTCATAGGTAGAATTCCATGAGGTTCCTGACCTCTCTCTTCCAAACACATTTTCAACTAACAGTGAAGAATAGATTAACTGTATTAACAATTGCAATTACTAGCATTGAGCACTTTACACATAATATCAGACAACTGGCCCAAATTCTGCTGAATAGAAAGAACAGTGCCGCTTTAGGTTTCTTGTAAACAGACCGTTCATTTGCTGACATTTTCAGGATAATCAAGACAAAAAGAACTTATGGCAAATTGACCAGAACTGGAAATCACAAACAAATATGTAAAGGCTTGTTTGTGCTGGTCAAAAGCACAACAAACACTTATGCTAACAGTTTCTTGTAGAGAGACTGAATCTTCGCTGACATTTTAAGGATGTCAAGCTCAAGAAACACCTTCTGAAATACTTCAAACGTATATTTCAGTTTCAGGGGATAACTCAAGTTGACAGCATAGATGACCCCCATGAGAAGGAGGCAAGCATTTGTCACACTTCCACAGTCCTCGAGAACTTCTGTCCCCTCAATGATGACGGACACATTCACTGGATCTTTGGTTTCCTGTGCCCCAATTGGATGGAGGACACTGATCTTCATCATGTGATTACTGCAGTCCCCTTTCACTTCTTCTTGGCTGACATCCTGTGAAAATGTAAAGTAAAAGGTCAGGAAAAAAGTGAAAAATCAGGTGTATGGAATCAGATTTAAAGACAAAACTATTCAAAATACTCAAGAAATCATCATATATTTAGAAAATGTAATATTATCAAAAATCTGAATTGCAAAAGCAAAACTAAAATAACAATCTGATTCAAACCAGAAGGTGCACTTGCTACAGAGACTAATGTGGACCACAGAGCCACTTCAATCAGGAGGTACGATTCTATAAGCCTCCACCAACTCAAAAAAAAAATAATTTAAAAAAATGTGTCATATCAAAAAGGTGATGTAACGGTAAATTAAAAACCGCCCCAAAAAAAAAAAAAGCAAAGTTTTTCTGACAAAAGATTCAAATGAAAACTAATAATATGAAAATATATTCTTGAGAGTATTCTCTTCGGATTCCATAGATGTGTTATATACAATTTAGTTTCTCAAAACAATATCCATATTCTCAAAACGATAATCATATCATACGGCACTTTAAATATGGTAAAGTTACACAATGTGCTACACAGGTTGACCTTGAGAAAAAGTCAGTCACTTTTGGGAGCCCTCCAGACCGAGAGGAGTTCTTATCCATAGAAAGTGCAGTCAGTGATGATCACCCTGGCTAGTTAGAACAAACTCATATACCCTACACTCCTGGAAGTAGCACATTTCAAAACTTCTTAATTTCTTATTGAGTAATACAATTAGTTTATCCTTCAGTGTATTGCAAAATACACTTTCAATGAAAAATCATTTGCATAATGCCTTTTTATTAAAATAATTAGATTTTTACTAGATTATACTTACTGAACTTGTTCTACAATAAAGACAATGTTTACTTATTTTTTTACTTTATTTATTCGTACGCTAAATGTGATCTTGGATTGGCTGTAAGGTTAACGTTTACTGACTGTGTAATCTTCCTCATGCACAAAACATGACATATGTGTGTTGTTTAAAAAAATTATTTATCATTTCCTGGTTGGAGGAATTTTCTTTTTATTGCCGTGATTCGTGCATGCGTGCAGTAAAACCGTGGGTGAGGCTTCTTGAGACATGAATATTTTTGGGCGTTTAATTCAAATGACGCTAGGATTTCTCCGTGGCATTTATCATCAACTCTCTTCCATACGCCAAGATCTCAGCAGAAAGGACAGGTTCATAAATGCCACGCACCCTCTAGCGTAAATTGGAAATACACCTACAGATACACCATTTTAGTACGCAATGTTGATAAATGAGGGCCACTGAGTCTCCTTAACAAAAAAAATAAAATAAAAACACTGCACAATTTTAGACAAATTGTAGAGTTTCTTAATCAGATACCTGATAGTCTTTGATCAGCTCCTCTCCACTCTCTCCAAGATATTCAACTAAGCAGCGGATGACGATATCCCTTCTGACATCGACAGGATGCTATTGAATAAAACTATAATGAATAACAATGCAGAGAAAATACAAAACATATCCCAGATGCATAATAAAAATAATAATAATGCATTACACTTATTATTATTATTAATACATACATAACAGCACAAAAGTTACCAATGGGGGGAATGTATGAGTACAACTGCATGCAAACATTGTGAAGTATGAAACTTTAAGTGAATTTCTTCACGTGTGTTGAGACAAGAGGCAATGTCGAGCTTATGTCGTAATCGGAGTCCAGGTTTTTGGAGGTTTTATCACTGGACCTTGACATGAATTCTCACACAAGTGGAAACTTTTAAAAATTATCGTATTGGAGTCTATAGGCAGTAGGAAAAAAAATAAAATAAATCTAATTGTACTCAGAGGGTCACTTTGAAAAATATTACCATATTTGTTTTAATTTTAATCTATTGACAGAAAAACGTTATCTTTTTTGGCACTGCTTTTTTACCCTTTGCATCATCTCCTCCTTCTTTTGACTTTGCTTTGTTTTCTTTTCCATTTGAGTTGATAAAACACAGCGAGGCGGGCTTTAAGAATCTTAACTTCTAATTGGCTGGACTTTCTGGTTCGCCGAGAGTAGACAGTTTTCAGTAAGAATCATAGAGTGCGTTTACAAGAACTTGAGTTTCCCGGTTATTATCAGGAATTTGAATATTAAGTTTTTTTCCTTTGATCATATAAATGCAGTTTCCCAGTTATAAAAACCCGAAAATAGCAGTTTCCCAGTTTTGAGAAACCCGGATTTTATAGCTGGGATTTTCCGCCAGTAACCGGGTTGCGCATGCGCTGTTAATTGTAAACAAACATGGCGGCAGCCTGTCCAACGAGCTCCCGTGTTTGGAGTCGAGAGGTGACAGTTTTATATTTTAACCATAAAATAACTAGTAGTAGTGAATATTTAAGATGGAAAGAAGCGTTGTGATGTGGATTTATATGGAACTGTCGGTGACCATTTCATGGCGGCTGTTTTTCCTCCGGAAGCAGACATTTATGCTTTTAATATTTTCACCGTATTGTGCTGAAAAATATAATGTATGCGCCTGCGCAGACAGAAGTTGAACACGGCAAACCGGGTTTCCTTATTTGATCATGTACACAAGGGATTAGAGTTTCCCGATTTCTCTGTGACATATAAATAGCATAACCTGAAAACTGTCATAACCGGAATTTGACAAATAACCGTGAATTTCGTTCTCTTGTAAACGCACTCATATTTGTGCCGCAGAGCTTTCTCTACAGGAACCAGGAGTTCTGTGATTTTATTCAAACATTAAAGCCGGACTGCTCTACCTCAGAGCCACAGCAGCAGCAGGGAACTGCAGCCCAGACGGAGCAAATATTACTGAGGTTAATGTGGACAACAGAGCATCACCCAATCAGGAGTTCCAATTATTAAAGCCCGCCTCGCTGCGCTTTATCAACTCAAAAAACTAAACACACAAAATCAAAAGAAAGTGGAGCGGATCAAAGTGTCAAAACAACCAAAGCTTTTCTGACAAAAGATACGAAATATAAACAAATATTGCAATTGTTTAGACTTTTGAATGGAAAAAATATTTAATGAAATTTTCAAAAAAGATTTAAATAATTGTTTTATTTAAATTTCTATGAAGTGTTTTTAATAGTTTGGTCTCAAATCTGATTCTATGAATCGTGTGCATTAAGCATTAATTGCAGCCAAAAGGGCAGGATAAAAACAGTTTCAGACCAACAGACACTCAGATTAAAGAAGTGTGATACATTCTTAGTGTTTGACCTCATCACGAGAATATGTAATTTAAATTTTGGAACAGTGTTGCTATTAGGGAACATTCTGTTAAGTTGTTTTTGATATTTACTGCATTTTCCAAACAATTTTGGGTAGAATAGTTATTTGAGAATGATATAGAATGGTACTATGAGCCTGAAAAAAACATAATACCCCCCTTTAAAAGGATAGACAAATATGGTGCTTCAAAGTTGTCAGCCGTCTTCCTGCTACAGTGTATGGAGCCAAAGGATAAAAATCTTTTAACTCTCTTTGTTCAAGAAACAGCACACTCCCCGTGTTCTCCAACTCATAACTCCTCAGGTGTTCATTGTACCATGTACTTTGTTTTCTCACAAAAAAAGTCAGTTTGTTACAAATCACCAAAATCTGTAACACTTCAGAAAAGTCCGGCAGTCCGGCAGTGGAACCACAACACAACAACATTCCCACTGCATAGTTGGTGCCTAAATTGCTCACATTATTGGCAACATACACAGATGAAACATTAGGGAATCTGCATTTCACGAGATCTTTTAGATCATCCTTAAGCATATCTACAGACACCTCTGTTGTTTTTGTGACGGCAATTGATGGTTTGACTGAATGTGATTGGTGGTATGCAATCATGAGCTGGTGCTTGTTTGCAAGGGACAACAAGATATTTCTAAAACAACCAGTGTGCCTGACCACCGTTTTGAAATAGCTGTGTTTGGCCTCGAATCTCATTGTCCAGAGGGCAGCTAGGGGGCCAAATTCCCGAATGAGCTGTGGATAGTGCTCAAGGAAATGGTGCTTTGGAATGAGCTTATGCTGGGGGAAAACATCAAGGAATCTTCGTCGATGTTCTGAAATGAGGCAGTCAAGATAGCAAATGCTCTCTTCTGTATGTGCTGGAGACATGACAAGTTCTACAATGTCTTTCAGTGTCATCAGCATCTGCCATACAGGCTCTTGTTCAGGTACTTTCAAACCTATAATTAGAGGAATAAGGCGCAACAAGCACCAATTTTCATGTGCATTGCCGCCTATGGATTTTCTTGTCAAATTTGCAGGAATGAGATGAGGGCGATTAGTTTTATCATTCCACTTAAATGGGAAATTGCAAACCGCATTATTCAGTTCCATCAGTGAAAAATACTTTTTCTTGATCAAGTCCTCAAATGCCAGTGCCAGTTCCATGGGAACAATGCCCTCCAGAAGATCGTGTAACACATCTGGAGGATAACCAGAGGTCACATGAAAATGTTGAAGCTTTTCTGACAATGCACACCGTTTTTTCACACCATAACAAGGAGTGAGATCTGGACTAGACAAAGCTGTCTGTACATGCACTGTGTGTTGATCTTTTGTTCTTTGATGAAAAGACCCAGCTCTCACTTCTTCAGACTGAAACTTGGATCGCTCCCCAACACAAAAACGGCAGACGTAGGACGCAGAAAAACTTTCGACATATCCTGCTACAGAGTGTGCGCCCAAATTATCTGCCACCACACTGACCACAGTCCCTTTAATGGCTTTCCCTAATACTGGAACAAAAAGACCATCTTTTTCCAAGCTTTGGATATCTGTTAAAAGAGGCTCTAAAACTCGCTGAAACCCAAACCGCTTAGTGTCGTCAGCCTTACACAGGATTGCAAGGTAGATTGATGTCAACGTCGAACGCAACTGAACCGGAATGTTCCCCAACACCCAATAGACTCCAGTGACTTTGTGCTTTTTCCGAGATGTCCCGAGAGGATTACATACCTCAAAGTCATCAATGTAAAGGATAAGACTCACTCTATTCTCCTCTGTAGCAAAAAACTCATTTTTCTGATAGTGAGAGCCATCACGAAATGTCTGGTATTTCAAATCATTTTCAGATTTGTCTTTACCTTCAAATGTGTTTTCTTGAAAAGACTTTGTTAGGACCTGCACCAATAAGGGCAATATTGGGACATACTGGAAGGTTTTGCCCTCTTTTCTATCAAGAATGTGTTCTTCTGGTTCAATAACTGAAAAATTCTTCTTCATGAATTCTCTTCTCTTGTATGAAGTTCTGAAGGGGCCACCTGTCCCTAAGGCAGAACTTATAGGGTGTGTCTCACAAATCTTTTTCACCAGATCTGAGATAACGACTGGATCCAGGTCAGAATTATGGCTTTTTAAGGTGGACACCACCACATCTCTTAAAAGTGGACCAGATGCAGAGGTGGATATAAACTGAAGCTCATCCACCATTTCATCAATACATTTCTTTGGAACATTGTACATGCTTTCCAATTTTAAAAAGAGCTGGCCAAATTTCTCCTGTATATCTTGAGACAACTCTTGTGGTTCCCCATCCAACAACTCTAGGCTCTCGTCCACACTGGTGTCATCCTGAGCAAACGTGGCTTCATGAGGTTGGCTTTTTAATACTTCAGTCTTAAAATCCTCAAGAGTGTGTGAGTGGTGTTTTCTGTGTCTATGAGTGGCAAACGTGGAATAAATATTTGTAATGAAGTTGCAGTTTTTGAAGACGCATTCAACAGCTTCAAACTTTCTCAAATGGCTGCCAAGATGTTCAAAATACTGCTTCTCTGAATCAAAAAAACCAGAGCAGCAAAGACGACAAGTAAATGAAAGAGGTCCACATTGAGTGACCGCCTCTACATGGTGTCGAGACAAATGGGTTTGAAGGGCATTACATGTTTTAAATGAGCAAGGACAACCACTGTAAAGACAAGGGACTGATTGGCTACGACCACCACTTCCATGTTTTAGCCTGTAGTGTTTCAATAATCCCAACCTCTTCTCTGACTCAAAACTACATATCTTACACTTCCATCTCATCTTGTCACCTGAAACATTAATGCAACATCTCAAAATTAAACCCAAATAACCAAGGAATTATGACGTAAACCTAAACATTACTAATTTGATCTTACCTTGTGTCAGCTTTGGAGTCCAAATCAGCAGTCAGAAAGTCCAATGTTCTGCATTAAAAAAAAATATATAAATCTATATGATTTTAACTAATTTCAATCAAATCATGAATTCACACTGATATTGATAAAAACATTAAAACGTACATATAATGTATTACAAATTATGTTTCCCCCTCTCTCTCTCTCTCTCTGTCTTTCTCTCTCTCTCAAAGTCATTCATATTCAATAACAAGGGGCTACACATAGACCAATACATTTCTCCAGAAATTACGACTCCAACAGTGGCATACTATATAGTGATCGAGGATGTCCCGTGCGCATTTAGACAGGTTGATGTGAACCGCGTGGTCCAGGTTTAAGATTTGTGAACTTTTCAGTCAATAAAATGACACCACACTTCAGGAGTAATGGAGATATCGCACACGCACAGATCACCAATAAGAGCATGTGTAAAAGCCTCTTTCAGCAAGTGTCTGCATTAAGGATGGCGAAAACTAAACATTTTCTTAATCGACCACCGAGCCTCATTAACCGGTTAATACTGGTTAACCGCATACTAGAATACTAGTACAGCCATTTCAATCTGCGCCTGCCCCTCTCTACCTCCTGCTCACAAACACAAGCTGCCCCGGTGCTCCCTTCAAGCTCTGTATCAGACAACTGACATCTGTGTGATCCTTTTTGGTGAAATTAAGATTAATTATGGACGCACAGGGGAAACGTGGTCGCTTTGGGGACGTAAAATCACCCACAACACAGAAAACAGCGGCCAATGACACAAATAACACCTCAGCTCCACCTTTACATTTCTCTGTCAAAACAGCGACACACACACAACTAATTTCATGGCCACAGCCCCATCAGCACAACTTTATATCACCAACATTTCACCAGAAACACTTTTTCCAGCAACATTTCAACAGTTTAGCATCGACACTTACGGAGTTTGGAGACGACACGTTAAGCTAGTTCTCGTATTAGCTTCTCTTTGCTTTCTCCTCCGCCTTCTCCGTGTTTTGGTTTAGTGTCCGTCACCTTTTCTTATTAAAGCCATAGAAATGCGTCCTGGATCTTCGTGTCACTGACGTTTATCTCCTCAAGTGTTTAGCCTGTAGCTCATCTTTTTTTTTTTTTTTTTACTGACAGCTTCGACGGGTTAACGCCGACACGGTCAATCACCGGTCAAACGGTCACCGGTTAGCATCCCTTGTGCATGAAACAGTGCATTTACAAGAACAAACAGTCGTCCTTCAGCGTTTTCTTGCGAATTCCTAATACGGACATACCCCATGCTGCCCAAGTTAGCTAGCTTAGCCATTCAGCCACATAGCTAGCAGGAACACTACTTGCTAGCGCCACAACCGTCGATACTTTCAGTGTTGAAAAGCTAACAGTAGGTGAACCAGCAGGAACATGCAAAATTTGTTTCTCTAAACTCACCTTCAGAGGTCCATTTCACGCTCCGGTTTCGTCCATTAACTCTGCAAGTTGAAATGTGAAACATGTTTCACCAAAGACCGCTCAAATGTGTGGGGAGGGGCTTTGAGGTCATGCTCTGATTTACTGATATAATTTATTAGATTTTACTTTGAAATGTCAACTAATTAAGCCAATTAACTTGTTTAGTAAATATTATTTGGATCCAATGATTTAATTTACATACAAAACTAAAGGCCGATAATTACAAACAATCACAAGTAATTCACAACATGAAAAACAGCTATTTTAAAGTAAAAGCACAATACTTGTATTTTTTTTTTAGATTTTATATAGACATTCTCAATAAACATTACAGGGCCAAAAAATGATTTTTCTCAGTGAACGAACCAGGACCTGCAACATGCACTGGGACGGTTTGCAGCCGAGTGTGAAGCGGCTGGGATGAGAATCAGCACCTCCAAATCCGAGGCCATGGTGCTCGACCGGAAAACGGTGCTTTGCCCTCTCCAGGTGGGTGGGGAAGTCCTTCTTCAAGTGGACCCGGCAACGAATGAAGCAAAAGAGGATGGATGGATGGATTTACGAGCTGCTAAACTTAACATTCCAAATGGCCGTTTTGTAACAAAGTCCGTATTCTCAAAGTCCATCCATCCATCCATCCATTTTCTACCCTTTAATCCATTTCTGGGTCAGGGCGGTGGCAATCAGAGATGCCACCCAAGTCTCATAGCACCAGCCCCTCACTGACCCTCTGCAGGTGGTGAGTCCACAGGAGGACGGCTGCTCTCTGAGTGTGAGCATAGCCTTGATCTTTCAGTGGGGGCTTTGGGCAAAGTGGGGTTAAGTGTCTTGCCCAAGGACACAACGACAGCAGTCATCAGTGGGAGTCGGTGGAGAAGGTGTAGAGGTGGGAATTGAACCCACGACCTTCAGGCCTGAAGGCCAATGCTCTACCAACTGAGCTACTGTCGCCCTTCTCAAAGTCAAGACTGCCAAATAGCAGTTCATCCCAGTTTCAAGCAATTTGCAAATTCAGCATTATTCGGATCTCAGATTGAAAATTGTTCCAGAAATAATGGATCAATTAACACGACCAGAACAGATGCAGGTGGTCGGCCCCCTCTGTACCGCAACTCCTAAAAAAACCTGCTCAAGCATTTCTGCTAAAGCATCTCCATGAATTTGCTTTTGTGATTTTCCATTGGATCGCACAGTGTTTTGACCAAGTTTCTGATAGCTGTAATTTGCCTTTATCACCCATTTTGTTTATGTATTCTGTATTTAATTTGGAGAGTGCCTGGAAGCCCTTATAGAGTTGAGAGATTATTTTAAAACCTGAGTCATCCTGAGATATGAATATGTTCAAGATTGGTATGTGAACTCCTCTGGCTCTATTTATGTAGTGGCAAATTTGTAGGAACCTGAAGAAGTCATTTTTCTCCAACTCATAACGTCTTCGAGTAGAGTTAAAGTCTCTCATGCTCTCCTTATTAAAAAGTGAAAAAGTGCAATATGCAGTCAACCTTGACCAGTCCAGCTTTTGTAACTCATATCCAGTTGGCTCGGCACAAAATCTAGGTCATTAGGGGCCCCCCTTAATATTTTGACCTGATCATAAAGGTTGTGTTTTTTAACACATTTTAGCTTTAGTTTCAATGATAAATTTAGCCATTGGTTTTCTTGCTGCATCTGTTTCCTAATGAGTCTTCTATCCCCCAGTATGGCCGGGAGTGGACAACTATCAGAAAAGCTCATTTCTATTTCTTTCCATCTGGCTTTGTATTCTGTGTCGCACCAGCACACAAGGACTCTAAACTGGGCTGAAGTGTAATAACCCCTGAAACAAGGGCAAGTCCTCTCTTTTGGCAATTGAAGAGTCTTTAACCTTAGTCTTGGTCTTTTCCCTTGCCATATGAATTTAGATATTAACTTATCCCAATGGTTGAATTAATCATTGGACATTTGAATGGGGAGTGTTTGGAAGACAGAAAACATCTCAGTGTGATGTCATAGTGGTACAAGACATTATTCATGCCAAATGTTCCTGATAATAGTGTGGATAGATCTAAACACAACTCCAGGTCTGTGACTTATGGTGTGTTGTAACATGGATAATTGGTCTGTGTCCCTCAGCCTGTAGAGCCATTGTGGATGAGATGACCTTCTCCATCCGTAAAACCGATCCAAAGAAAACCATCACCGTTGGCAGCTTCAGGCTCAGCCCCGACGGGACCATGCAGGACAAAAAGGTAATCTGCCCCCACTTATGGAAGCGCTGAGTTCTAAACCTGCTTTAGTCCTGCGCCTTGTGTCCCCTGTGAAGGAGGCTCTTATGACGCTGCTCTTTCGCCTCTATCCAGTGGGACTTCCAGCACGGCAAAAAAAAGTCCCAATAACCTTAGAGCTGCGTTCGAGGCGTTTGCTCAGAGACATTGAACTTGTAGAGCACACATGCACACACACGGGTAGAAATGAACATTTATTTTTGTCAAAAGGAAAAAACAATTTTAATGTTATTATTCATTCAATAACATAATTATTCATAATAATAATTATAGTATGATTATGTACTAATCATAATTATATTATGATTATTATTATTGACAAATTTGTTATTAGTGCATCAATACTGCAATGTTAAATCTTACAGTACAGTACAATGCACTACAGTTGACTACACAGCCACACGCTGAATTGGAAAAGATTATTTATTTATGCAATCAGGGATTGTTTTAAATCTCGCATGTCGTAGAACACTGTTTTTTATGCACTGCCCTCTATTTTTGAGTGAAAAGAAGGCATTATGTATTAGTATAGTAGTAGTTTATTAAAGCTGCACTAACTGACTTTGGGATTTTGAAGCCGCGGACTCGCTGGCCTCGCTCTTTCTGCTCCCCTCCCCGCACCCACGAAGCTATTGCCCCCCACACACACCCACTGTTGAGACGGAGCTAGCCTCTCCCAATATGGATAATACATGGATATGGATTTTCACGTGGATGGTGTGACCATAGAACGATAGAACCGGGAAGCGCGGAGGAACGAGACTTTCTTTTGGATGGCTGTTTCGCTGTGTAAGCAGTAACCGGTGACGAAGACGAGAAAGTTTCAGGTTAGCTCCGCCGCTTGTTGTGCTAACTCAGCTGTCTGTGCTAACGGACCTGGAGATTTCTCACGAAAGTGGGGGCTAGTGGTCCGCTGTGATTGGTCACAATCTGCGACCCGAAACACATTCTCTTCCTTGTTTCATCAAAACTCGATCGAAAATATAATGTCAGGCCAGCACAAATCTGCGCTACTTTTTCTTCAAAAGGACGTATATCCCAATGCACTACATGGACATGGATAGCATTTTCGTAATTAATACGAAAATAAAGTCAGTTAGTGCAGCTTTAACATGTACATTAAAGCTCAAATCATACGTTTTCAATGATTGTACATTTTTTTATGTTTTAATAGTTCTAGAGCCCTTAAGTTGAATAGGTAGACTGTTCCATAGATCAATAAAAAACATTGGAAATTGGCACATTTGTTTAAGATATTGTACATAGAGATAAAGAGCAGACAATGTGTATCAATATTTTTTGCTATATTGCCAAAAATATAGAGGTGCAAAAACAAGTGACATTAGAAAAATTACACCACTCTAATATAAATTCATTCATTTAAAAATAAAATAAAAGTGAACTACTTTTCATTAAAATATTAACACGCATAGATAAAATCTTTATTGATCCCCTTAGGAGAAATTCAGGTGTCCAGCAGCAAAAAATACATTTATATAAACACATGAGTACGTCAATTAGAAATATTTCTAACTACCTACCTAACAATAGTGCATATTTTTAACTCATTCAGGTCTGTCGTACAGTCTCTCAGATGAAGGAACAAAGGATCTTGCGCAGTGATATAAGCCTGTTGCTACGATTACTGCTGTCATTATATAAAACATGTAATTATTATTACTGTTTTTATTAAAACAATAATAATAATGCGATCAATGTTTGGACATCAGGTACAGGTGGGGAAAAGGCACTCACTACTGATAGATGGGTCCTGACGGACGTCCAGTTATCTCCAGGTCACATCATGAGTTAACATGACATTCATGCGATTAATCGCAATTAAATATTTTCATTGTTTGACAGCACTCAATCTAACAAAACCATTACGTTACCAAAAGCCATTACGTTACCATAAACCTAACACACATACATTTAAGTTGTGAAGTATTAATAATTTTGTGACTGGTTTAATTGCCTTTTCTGTCATTAATGACTCATCTGATCCCAAATACTCAAGTACAAATGCTCGAGTATTACAATTCCCCAGTATTTTCATCTCGCGGTCTGTCACTGTCGTGATGTGCAGATAGGACAAAGGCGTTGAGTGAAAGCGTCTTTAGTGCTGTTTGTCCTATGGAGAGTCCTCCCTCCCCCCCTCTTCTGCCCCTGTGACTGACGGGTCCCTTTCTCCCGGTGCCCCAGCCGGCGCCCCTCCACCGCGGCGCTGATAATGACTGAGGCCCAAACATCCGCCGCTGTCAGCTCACATCCTTTAGACGGGCTCTATTATGACTTATTAATCAGCTCTAATGAAGAGGGCGGGCTCTAGGCTGACCTCTGCCAGCTTACACCTGCATAGTCAGGGCTTAAAGCTGAGGTCTTTGAAGCTGGGGTCTGTAACTTTAGTCCCATAACTGACACATGTTTAAAGCTGAGGTACTTGAGTCTCTCCAACACAGGCTGCATCTGGAGCGTGAGCTTGACAGGCAGATAGGAGCAGCGTGTGCAGTGATGCGGCCGTTGTATCAGACTGTTGTGGTGAAGAGGCAGCAGCGTCTGCAGAGTGGCTGGGCGCTAACTTGGAGATGCGGTGAGAAGTTCAGTAATGCGGGAGGAGCTCAGAGTAGAGCCACAGCTCCCTTAGAGACCAGGTGAGGAGTACAGTCACATGAGAGGAGATCAGAGTAGGCAGCACTTTCAGTGGAAGACTGAGGCAGCCTCAGTGATGGGAGCCCTACCGCAGGGCCTTCAGCCCCACTGCTTTCAGACTGTACAATACGACACTTAATGACCTGCACTAGGACTGAAAATTTGCACTACTATAGTCACTTCTTAATATTAATTATACATATAATACCTTTTATTGCACAAGTTTCACTTTTCACTTATTGTATTTACACATTTCTTGTCTTTGTGCACACCCTGAGTGGTCCTATCTATGCCAAACGTGACATGTAAATTTCGCCATTGTGGGATCAATAAAACTTTATCTTATCTTGGAGAGAGAGGACCTCAGTCAGAGCAGGAGCTCAAAGTAGAGCCGCTGCTCCCTTAGAGATAGGGTGAGGAGCTCAGTAGAGCCACTGCTTCAAGCCACGTGCGTCAAGAGGAACCAGTTGAGGTAGGTCATCTGTTTTGGGATAACTCCTGGACACCACACAGAGGCCTTCCAAGTTCAGCTGAGACACACGTTCTGTGTCCTGGTTTCCTCCAGAAATAATATGTAATCGCGATAATAGAATTGGCCCCCTGTTTATTGTGCAGCCTTTCAAAAACAGAAAAGGCGCCTGATCCCAAACACAGCTTAAGAGCCTGGTCCACAAACACAGCTCTAGAGCCTGGTCCACAAACACAGCTCTAGAGCCTGGTCCACAAACACAGCTCTAGAGCCTGCTTCACAAACACAGCTTTAGAGCCTGCTTCACAAACACAGCTTTAGAGCCTGCTTCACAAACACAGCTTTAAAGCCTGCTCATCAAACACAGCTTTAGAGCCTTCTTCAGAAACACAGCTTCAAAGCCTGCTTCACAAACACCGCTTTAGAGCCTGCTCATCTAACACAGATTTAGAGCCTGCTCCAAATACGTTGAAGTGCTCATTGTGAGTGTTAGGTCTACATTGAGGTGCGAAATGTCAAACATCTCAGTATAAAACAAAAATCATGTTCAGTGAAGTTATTGAAGAAGAATATTTAGACACAAGCTGATTTCAGAGCACCACCACACAGGCTGGAGGTCCAATAACCCTGTTTCAAATGGTTTTAACAGTCCTCAGTGAAGGGGCCTTTTGTATGTGAGCTAGTGTTGTGCTCCAAAACTGCAGGGCACGCACTGAGAACTGATCTTGGTGGGACAACTCGATAACTTGAGGCAGCAGATCTGCTGAGGGATCAGGTCAGAAGCCAGGTGAGCATCTTGGAACTCTCCAGCTGCGTCCCTAACCCATTATGGGGCAGATGGGGGACCTCTGGTTTGTGTCGGGGAGCTTGGCCCGGAAGCCTCAGCAGAAAAGACACAATGGGACGCTCTGGGAATAAATCTACATTGTTGAGAAAATCCGTGCGTTGTCCCCCCTCCCAGAGCCCCCCGTCCCCCCTCTCCTCCGAAGCCCAGGATCAGGCCTTTCAGAGCAGACACTTCCTCTTTGATCGCTAGAGAGAGGAACGACACGGGTCAGAAAGTGATCCACAAAATGCACTTTTCTTCAGTAGCTCCTGTCCACACTGTGACATGTCCTCTGAGCTCAGACAGCTTCTCCAACAGAAGTACACCAGTGGTAACAGCTGTGTGTTTCATTGTGCACAGATGTGTTTAGTATCAGTGTCTTTGTGTACAGATGTGTTTAGTATATTTGCTTTGCATGTCTTTGTCCCGGCTGGGGTCAGCCTCAGGTCAGCCCTTGGGTCACTGTGTCATTGTCACAGCGAGTATCTCCTTCTGAGAAGCGTCTTAGAAAACTCCTCCAGCTTGAGTCTAGAAAAGGACTGTCAGGCTGCTCTTCCGCTGCTTTCACTCCCTCACAGACCCCTGACCCTCGGAGGTTTGAGGCTTCCGGGCCAGGGAGGGAGTGAGGGGCCGTACCTGTCTAGACATCAGCACATCACGCTGTCCAGTCAAAGGGACCAGGTCCATCGCAGTACCAGTGAGAAGGATACCATGAAGTGTTAACCACTATATGTGGCCCCAGATCTGAGCTACAGTGGGACAGTAGTTAGTCAGTCCTCCCACTTGAACATTGCAGACAGCTCTTATCTTTTTATCATAGGTAAACCTCAACATTGAGAGACAGCATGATTATGGTAGAAACACACTGTTGCTGGTATTTTAGCTCATTCCTCCGGCATATCTCATTCAGAGCAGTGATGTGTTGGGGCTGTTGCTGTCAACTCCCTCCTTTTCTATGAAGCCGCTGCTGGACGTTGAAATACTTCCTTCAGTGCCTGCCTGTGTTTGGGATCATTGTCATGCTGAAAGACAGACTCCCTTGCTGAGGTGTTCACTTCAAACATCACCATACCCTCGCTGATGGAAGGAGGTGTTCACTCATGGATCAATGGTCCTGGTCCCTTTGCAGACAGGTATCTCATACCTAGTGGAGGACAGGTCTGTGAGAGAAGGACATCCTTATATGTATACCATCAATTGCAAATAAATTCTTTAAAGATGACTGATGATGAATCATGATTTTCTGTATGTTTCTCCTCATATTGTGTCTCCAGTTGAAGTTTATCTATGATGGAAAGTACTTCATAGATGTCATCTGAGAACGACATGTGTTACAAGGCTCTTAAGTGTATCTTTTGTCCCTCAGGTCCCCCTGGCTCGCTCTGAGCTGCACCTCTCTGAACTCTTAGATGGAGTTTGTGATAAAATGAACGACTATGCTTTGCACAAAGACCCTGACACACAGGAGTCAAGCTACAGACGCTTTGCCCCCAGAGATGGACAAGGTATGGGCGACCTGCCCGACTTCAGCCACTTCCAGTTCCAGGGACCAGAGGCCAACGCACTCAAGTTTGCAGTAAGTGAAGCCTGGGTCTGAGTACACAAGAAACCAGGTTTGTACTGGGGAGTCCACAAGAAGAGACCAGGTTTAGACTGGGGAGTCCACAAGAAGAGACCAGGTTTAGACTGGAGAGATCACAACAGACCAGGTTTTAGACCGCGGCGTCCACTGCAGAACCAGATAGTCCAGTTAAAATATGCATTATATATTGTCTATTAAATATACACATTAGGGATGGGAACCCAAGGGTACCTCACGATACGATACGATACACGATACAAAGCTCACAATAAGGATAACAATTTTATCACAATATGACGATTATCGATATATTGGTCAGAAATATACCATATGCCAATTTATGGCATAAATAAAATAAATGTTAAGTGAAAAAATACACTTTATTTCATGATAAAGGGAATGGAGATGCGTAATGTAGCCATATATTAAGTATTGATACTAATAAATAAAAAATAATAATAATAAAAATAAAAATAAAAATTGATATTGATACTTGGCAAATGCATATCGATAATCGAATCGCAGGAGAAAGTATCGCGATATGTCGTCACACCCCTAATACACATTTCATGGAGCCCTTTTCCACAGCTTTGGTGGTCAACGATGACTATAGCCACAGCTGCCCTGGGGCAGACTGATACAATCAAGAGTGTGCCAACACATGCCAATCAAGCTGACAGTTTAGAAGCGTAAACTTGCCAGCAACTAACGCCTCTTTAAGCTCTTGCAACCACCACCTCCTGCCTCCAAAAAAGCACTATATAAAGCAATAGTAATAATTATTAGGTCGATCCATCCACGAGGCCTACTGTTATTTGCCGGTTTCATATTATTAATTTTTTACAAACAATTCGATTTTTGACCCTGAAGACATGCACGAATGTTTGCACATGGGATGTCTAAAACAACCGGCTCTGCGAAAAATTTCTTAAAACCAACGTTTCCAGATTGTCCGACAAACGGCAACTCAATAGCGCCCCCTGGAAAACTTAAATTTGCAAAGCCTATGCGAGCCAGACATGCATATTTTGGAGTAGGTACATGATATTCAGATCAGTGATAGATCTGAGACGAGCCTAAAACTCTCTTTGAGCCTCATTCCGGGACAAACAGGAAGTCGGCCATGATAGTCTTAAGTTTCGCCCCCAATTTGGCTTTTAATTTTTTGATTCGTACTAGTCCCTGGTTTTTCATCTCAAATTTGCATAGCCTATGGGAGCCAGACATGCATATTTTGGAGAAGGTACACGCTATTCAGATCAGTGATAGATCTCTGAGACGAGCCGAAGGCCCCGTCCCAAATCTGAGGGCCCTCCAGGTGTGGCCCTCACCAGAAAAGTGCCATCCCATAGGGGAGTGCACTCACAGGATATTCTCCCTAAGAATTGGGACACCGCTGGATCTAGGGGACAATATGCAAATGACGGTGTTCCACGTCACACGCATTATCAATGTGTCAGATTTCACCACAGATAAGATCTGACAGAGATATGATTAATTCTATTTCATATGAAGATTTTCTATAATTAGGTACAGAACTACTTTACATCACGCACTCATAGAGACAGACGCACACACGCACACTGTCTTTGTTTAATTGAAAGTAGCTTCTATATATCAAGCTACTTTAGACAGGATTTTGTAACTTAGCTTCCTACATTTTTATGGGTGGTAGCTTCTGTGTAGTGTGAATTTATTGTAGAGTAGCTTGTAGCTTAGCTCACTACACATATTGTAGCTTTCCCATCACTGTTGAAGTTATCCAATCATCTCTAAAAAGTTACATTATCCTCGTTGTTTTCATGCGAGGTGGTGGGCAATTTTTTGCGAGTTTGATGCCCTCCTGGCCACAGGCTCAGACCTACAAAACTGAAACCCACGTCACTAACAGTTGACAATGGCCTGAGCGTAATGGTGTGAAAATACACATGTAAAATGACTCTAGAGCGCCACCTAATGTAAGGCTTCTGATCTAAACTTTTCCGATCCTCACTAAAGTCGCACAGTCAAATCTTTACATCCGTAAGAGCAAAATACTATTTTACGTAGAGGGTGCATGTCCTGGAGATGACCACTAGGGGCACACTGAACCCTAAAAATGAGCTTTTACTGTGTCTAATCCTGGTCCAATTGGGCTGCCAATTCGTTGGCAGGTACGACGCATGCCCTTTGTGGGACTAGTGCCCAGGAGACCCTGAAGACGGGCACAAATGTTCGCACATGGGGGGTCTAAAATTTTCAATAAATGAACGTTGCCCCCTAGAAATTCCAGTAGAGAATCAAAATTTGGATCAGTGATAGATCTCGGAGACAAACATAAAAGCCGGTCTGTGCACATGTCTGGGACCAACAGGAAGTCAGCCATGATGGGATGAAGTTTCGCCGCCAGTTTGACTTTTCATTTTTGGATTCCTTAAAGTCCTTGGTTTTTCATCACACAGACTTCTACCACGTGATTTCCTGATCCGGACGGATTGAAGTTATACAAACATCAATTAAAAATTTGGAATTCTTCAATGTTTTTGGCCCACGCCATGGCAAATAAGGCCTTCGTTTTGGCCATTTTCGCTGAGCCCCGAGGGCCACAGGCTCAGAGCTACTGAGCTGACACTCACATCAGTTATATTAGGTTATGGCCTGAACGCACTGATACTAAAATCACACGCCCAATATGAGCTCTATAGCGCCACCTGTCGGACAGGAAAAGGGCACTAGTGCCCGGATTGGCCTGAGAATTGCTGAGTGTAATTGCTGGACCAAGACAAGCAAAACATTGCATTAAGCAAAAGTTGTAAGTCCCACACCTGACCACTGGGGGTGCCACAAAGTGGTTAAATAAGCTTTTTGGGGCAAAATGTTTGCCCGATGAGGCTAGAAATGAATTCACATGACCCTGAACACAACAATATGCAACACACACCTGTGAGTGCAACAGCGCCACCTACAAGAAGTTTAAGGTGTTGTGTTTTTGAATTTCAACCAGTAATAATTTCTCCATCTGGACGGATTGAAGTTATACAGCCATCATGAAAAAGTTAGAATTTCCTCCTCATTTTCATGCGGTGGTGGGGAATTTCTCCTTGTTTGTTGCTCCTGACTACAGGCTCAGACCTACAGAGCTAAAACTCGCATCACTAACAGTTGGTAATGGCCTGAGCGGAATAGTGTGAAAATACACACCTAATATGACTCTAGAGCGCCACCTATGGAAGGCTTCTGACCTAAACTTTTCCAATAATCTCCAAAGTTGCACAGTCAAATCTCTATATCTGCGCGATCAAAATACTACTTTACGTAGAGGGTGCATGTCCCGGAGGTGACCACTAGGGTTGCACTGAATCCTATTAATTCGCTTTTCCGTGCCTAGTCCTGCTCCCATCGGGCTACAAATTCACCGTCAAGTACGCCGCGTGCCGCTTGTTGGGACTGGCGCCTGAAGGGCGGCTGTGAGAGTGGCAAGGCCTTTTATCGCCGCTGCGGCTTCAATTTACGCACACACATACACACGTTGGTTTTTAGGTTATCTACCAGTCGCAGTCATGGTCAGCTCTCAGTGGTGTCTTGTGGTTAGAATTCAGCTGTCACTGTTGTTCCTCGAGTTTGATTCCTGGAATTCCCAGGGATTCCTGGGAGAATTTAAATGTGTCTCCACCAAAGCTGAAAGCAAACATACGCCATTGCTCTCTGTTGCCATCATGATGTCATTTTTGTGTTCTCAGTGTGAGACTATTCGAGAGGAGCTGGAGGACGACATCATCGCCCTGCTCAAGGAATCATCCGACGTGGAGCAGGAGCTGTGTAGAGGAGTCTCAGGTACAGGAGCAGTCAGCAGGAGCTGTGTAGAGAAGCCTCAGGTACAGGAGGGGTTAGCAGGGGTCAGTAGGAGCTGTGTAGAGAAGCCTCAGGTACAGGAGGGGTCAGCAGGAGCTGTGTAGAGGAGCCTCGGGTACAGGAGGCGTCAGCAGGAGCTGTGTAGAGGTGCCTCGGGTACAGGAGGAGTCGGCAGGAGCTATGTAGAGGAGCCTCGGGTACAGGAGGAGTCAGCAGGGGTCAGCAGGAGCTGTGTAGAGAGGCCTTGGGTACAGGAGGAGTCGGCAGGAGCTGTGTAGAGGAGCCTCAGTTACAGGAGGAGTCAGCTGGAGCTGTTTAGAGATGCCTCGGGTACACAGCAGGGGGTCACCTGGAGGTCACCAGGGGTCAGCAGATGTGTGACATCATCAGATGTTTTCAGTGATGTTTGTCTATGATTTAAGAGTGTGTTGGTCTGTGTCCCAGGTTACTGTGTAGATGGTGGTCATGGAAACGAGGAGCTGTGATTCTGATGCCGAGCTTTACGACTGAATAAAACCAAAAACCTGTGTCTGGGTCCTTCTTTAAATAGATTTTAGTAACGAGTAGGGTGTGTAGTGATTTTTACTCTATAGTATTAGTTTTTTTCCTGTGGTATGTTACTCTGTATCAGATTAAACTGTGTTTGTTGTTGGGATTGTCAAACATGTTAATCTGCTGGAAGGGTTTGATCACCGGGGTGGGAGGATCAGTTTAACACCATGTTTTTACTGTGAAAGACCACAACAAAGTAAAGGACATCAAATGATACTTTTGTTATTTTTTAATGATTCAAAAGGTGAAAAGGGGGGAGGGGGGGGCTGTGCAAAAGTATTAATACAATTGTGGACCCCCCTATTCACTGCAGTCACTGATAAGTCTTTTAGGGTCTGACTGTACAAGCTTTCTCATCTAGAGACTGACAAATTGACCTAATCCTCTTCAGCATTCCACAGCAGTTTCACATGCTCAGCTCTGGATTGGGGTTTGCAAACATCAGTTCTACTTCCAATAAGGTCCTGTATTTATTGGGGGGTCCACCTCCATCCCATTACATGGTATGGGATGGAGGTGGACATAAGCTTCAAAGACAGTGCGACAAAAACAACACAATTTCACAAGTGAACTTTGAAAACGGAAGGACTCAGTCTCCTCAACCTTTTTGAGCGATGGCACACCTTTTCCATTGAAAGATATTATGTGGCACCCAATCAGCTTAATTAACAATGCAAAGTAATTATCCAGTGTATTGAATAATCAAAAGAAAAATACATTTTCGGTCTTTCACATTATTTTCTTTTATTTTTATCATTTAGGCAATATTGGATCATTTTCAAAGGCACACCAGACAAAATCTAAAGGCACATTAACTGGCCATGGTACACCGGTTGAAAACTCTGGTCTAAGGAACTAGGACCAAACCAGGTTTGAACCAGGTCGGTCTGAACAAGGACTTACACAATCCGCATGACATTTCACCTTTTCCCTCAGAACCGTCAGTTCAAAAGTCACACTATTCTGGACTCTTTGTGATTCTAATCCAGGTTTCCCAAGCAGTGGTGCATGACCCTTTGGAGCTCACTCATCCCTGTCGGGTGTTTTCGGCACAGCTTTAGGAAACCTCACTGTTCACAGCTTCTAAAGCTTTGAGTCAAACACCAGCTAAATATCAGGACAATTAAAGATATTACCTAAGTCAGAGGCACAAAACAACAGAGTAGGGAGAGAGACAACATTGAGGCATGTTCTGAACACAGGACAAAGAAGATGTGGGACTTTGGGACAGTTTTTTTTATTTTTATTTTTTTATGTGGATTGTTCTATTAATTACTTTACTATTATGAATTACTGACCGTAGTTACCAGGAGAGATGTTTCAGCTGCTCACCACAATGTGAAACTCCCACTTTTGAGTGTGTGATATCACTTGAACACAAACTTCAGAAAATCATAAATGGTTGAATGATTAATTAATGAAAGCGTGTAAACCTCACAGAGGTCTCCAAGGGAGCTCTGTGAAGCCCTTTGACCTCTGACACTGGTCAAACACGCACAAATATATACCATACATGTATTTACAAACCCCTTTAACTCAAACACACGTACCCTTTAACAACAGACGATTATTGAAAAGAACTGTTTTTCTCATCGTTTATTATGACTCTGAGATCTGTACATGAGGCATTCAGCGTTTCAAATACGGTTTTTACATAAGGCTGAGGTTCAGGCAGACTCGGAGCCAGTCCCCGTGCGTGTGCGTCTGTGTTTGCATGCACATGTGCGTGTGGGTTAGAGAGTGTGAATCAGAGACTGGCTACAGCTTATTGCAGTAAAATAACTTATGTAAACACATAGCTTCAGGATCAGTATAAATATAAAGTCTCTTACAGGTCCAACACACGAGCCCTGGGACAGCAGCGGGCACGGGCTGAAAAACACTTATAATGGAATATATAATACTAACGTTTCTACTAAGATATGAAACGATCTGAGAAAAAATATATTTAGAATTTAATTCATAAAAAGATCAGTTCGTGTTCATGAGGTTCATCACTGATTATTTCTATAGTTTTGTTTGGATGCAGAGAACCAGACTCCACTAGTGGCCTATACCCAGAGAGTCTGAGGACCGAGCTCCACTGGCGGCCTGCATTCAGTGAGAATCAGGGCGAAGCAGACCCAGGTTTTAAACATGAAACAAAAGTCTTTGGTTTTGGCTCAGGTCAGCAGCACGTGCCCTGGACTCTCTGCTGATCCACACTAGCACGAGCTGCACATGCACAATGGTCATGTGTTTAGAGCTATGACCTAAACATCCATCCCATATTGATACTCTGCGCGTCCCTTGCGGTTCACGTCAAATATGGATCAAGAGGAAGAACATGACGTCACGCGAGGCGTTAAAATGCTGCAACTATAGGCAATGGGTCCTAACCCACCGACCGTACAGCCTATAGTATAAACTGATGCTGTGGTCCTGTTCTCCGGACCAGAGTCCGAAACCGCGAGCTGCGAAGCGTTTATGCCGCGGTGCGTGTCGGGCGCTTAGTCGCTGTCGGAGCGCTCCTTGCTGGAGTAGTGAGTGGAGGTGGAGTGGGGGCATGTGGAGTGGTTGTACAGGCCCTGCTCCATCAGCTGCTGGGCCAGGGAGCCCCCAGTCGCCTTCTTGATCTTTGCGCGTTTGTTCTGGAACCAAATCTTGATCTGAGATTCGTTCAGTCCCAGCTCATGTGCGAGACTCGTGCGCCGGGCCTCTGTCAGGTATCTGTTGGTCTGGAACTCGGTCCTGAGTCTCTGCAACTGCTCCGGACTGAAGGCCGTGCGAGGCCGCTTGTCGTCCTTAGGCTCCGGGGACTTTTTCTGCCTCCGAGACCTGGGGCCTGGACACGAAACACAGTGTGAGAGATGGGAAACACACCGAGGAGCTCTGATATCATAGACCGTCCTTAAATATCAGTCATTATGTACACGTTGTATATATGTGTATATATATATATATATATATATATATATATATATATATATATATATACACACATACACACACACAGTAAATGTCTTGATACGAATATATTATTATTATTATTATCATTAGTATTATTACTATTATTAATATAATAATAATAGTAATACTATGAAAGACGCGTTACAAAGGGACAGCTTAAAGAGAAACTAAATAAAAGCTAAAAGAAACAGTTACATTTGAAGCGCATATATATATATATATATATATATATATATATGCGCTTCAAATGTAACTGTTTCTTTTAGCTATTACACCCTTATTTCTATTACTATATTTATTTTCCCACAGGAGTCAGGCTCTGGTGACGTCATAATTCTATTGAATTAAATATGAGTTTGTGAGCTCGCGGGGTGCGGGGATGATGGACAACTCCTTCCATCTCTGATCCCATCATTTCAAAACAAACGCGTCAAAGCCACAAAAGTTTGAGCTGAACAAAGAGCCCGCGGAAACTCCACAATCCAATTATATTATCTCACTTTAGAACCGCCTCACCCGAACCCGTGGATACCCCACCGTCCAATTATCTCACAAATCTTTTTGTCAGAACTCACATAATTCTACTCACATTTTTTAAGTAGAATATGTGTTTAGACTATTTATAATTATTTCAGAATATATATTATATATTTATATATATATATATATATATATCTCATATATATATATATATATATATATATATACTATATATATATATATATATATATATATATATATATATATATATATATATATATATATATATATATATTATATATAATATATATTATATATATATTATTTAAATGAAAAAATTTTCTAACCGTTTGTTTGTTGAACGGCTGCGCGTCTTTGTGGCTTCAGTTAGATCCGGATGGGCCTTTGTGACAGATCGGCTCCATTTTTACCGAATACAAATGGTCTTAATTTTTAAAAACATCTAAAACATCTCACACACCTCTCCTTATTTAAACTCAGACTTACGCAAACCTCTTTAAACTCCGACTTACGCAAACCTCTCATTATTTAAACTCCGACTTTCATAAACCTCTCATAATTTAAACTGCAGACTTTCACAATTCCTCTCATTATTTAAACTCAGACTGTGAAACGACAGCGTGTAGCCTCGGGCCTGGAGTAAAAGTATCAGGATGATTACGCACGGTAGTATGACGCACAAAGGACTCAGGAGTGACCACAGAACTTCTCCACACTTTGGGAAACATTGCAATCCGTAAAACCTGAGCTATTCTCCTTTAAATTCAGACTAAAAACCTTGATATGAATGTGTCCTGAAACGTTCTTTATGTGTCTCCTTTCTACCCAACCGCAGATTTTGGGACGAAGCCATTGTCAAAAATATGCAAATGAAATATTAACAAAGAGCCGCGAGGAACAATGGCCTAAAACGCGTAGAGACGCACATTTCTGCACTTTTCATATTTTTATTCGTTCTGGACAAATACAGCCGCTTCACTCAAAGCGTCAGCGACCGCTATTCACCCACTCTCAGGGTTTTTCTCGCGTTTTTCTACAATTCGGCCTGATATCAGTGCCTGAGTCAGCAGCCGGGACCCATGGAGCTCCGCGGCCGCGTTCATTACGCACGGCGTTAGTAACAAATTATCACAAAAACAACTGTGCGTTAAAATTTCCTGATCCCTCTCCTGTGTCTGTGCAATCCGGGCGCAGCAGGATCCATTCTGAATAAAACGTTTTATCATTCGTTACATCAGGGAAAGTGTGTAAAAGACATATATATAGTTAACCGCTCACAAACCAAAACCTGAGCTTTTCCCTGAAGGAAGCTTGGAATGCGCTGAACAAATCTGAGGACAATAGTCTGAAGCAGCAGTGTCTCGGATGGACAAGTCTGGAGCCTGAAACTTTATTCAGTTCTGGATATAACTGTTGGCGCTAACTCTGGGGTCGAGCTTTGGAAAGTTATTCGACAAAAATGATCTGTTATTTCTTTGTGATATATGTCTTGTTTTCTCTTATTTGCGCGCTTTGACGTCAAATTTAATCTCGTGCTGCAAACTCTACTGTTTAAATTTTGAATTATTTGTGTGTTGCATTCTCCCGCATCTTTGTGGGTTCTCATCATTTTACGCAAATAATTGTGCGAGGACTTTTCCATATTCAACCTTATAAATTGAATTGAATAAATGAGTTTAGTTCGAAGTTGCGCCTGTGCGTCATTAATCTGTCAGATCAAAGTTAACGCAGACTTAATGCTTTTGCCGTGGCCTTATACACGCACCTGCAGACGGCCGGTCCGAGTAGCGGGTGCAGTACACCCATGCCGGCCACAGCGCTGGCCTCCCTCCGGGGCCGCTGCTCCTCTCCGCTTCACTCTCTCCATGGTCTTTATCCAGCCCCTGCACCTTCTCCACCTCCTCTTGCTCCTTCTGCACTTCCTCCTGCTTCTTCTGCACCGGCTCTGGCCTTCTCCTCAGGCCGAAGTCCGCGCGAAGGATCGTGTCTATGTAGAAGTTGGTGACCCGGTGCGCACACGGCTGCTCGGGCTGCCGTGCTCTCTGGCCTTTCGGCTCCATCCGGATGACAAAACCTGATGATTATTCCTGGTGATAATCCACAGAACTCCTGTACAGTGATGTCTGAGGATCTGTTTGAATCCTAAAACATAAGCAGTTAGGATCCTCAGCCCGTTCGCTTCAGCTCCAGTGTGTCTTGTTCATGAGTTGGTGGTGCCAACACTACTTTACTATATTTGGCAGAGGCTCATCTGTGATTGGCTGGAGCGGCTGGGGTTCCTCTGAAGACACGTGCCGAGAGCCAATGGGAGTGGAGGGCCAAGGTCACGTGAAAAGCAGTGAATGGGGAACTCCGGAGTAGTGTTTACGAACGGTTGAGCACGGTTACGTCGAGTGAATGCGTCCTTCGTCTCCTTTGCAGCAATATGAAGACACAGTCTGATGAACTGCCTGTATTTACGTTTTGTTAAAAAAAACATACCTCTCATTTATTTGTTTCTTCATTCATTCAAAGGCTTATTCATTCACCCTTACCCTTAATTCTACTGCCTAACTCATGCCACGAAGTTACATATAAACAATGAGATGCCGGCTCAGACCTCGTCGGCCAAACAAAGTCTTTAGGTGCTGGGGAACCAGAGCACCTTGATGAGTGATGGGCTACTGGAACAAGGCGAAAGTGCACAGGATGCGAGAATACGGCTCTGTTGGAATGCTACAACTCTGTAGTAACTCTGGCCAGAGAGGTTACATGCGCAGAATATGGGATGAATGGTTACTTCGAAACCCTCAAACACATTACCCCGAAACAACTAGTAACAACTATGCCCAGAGAGTAAGAAGTCCTACCTAGTCCTATGCTGCTTTCTGACCGCCAATGCTGGAACGCTGGAGTCTCGCTCACCAGACGCACATTCTAGTTTTCAGACGCAGGGGTCTTTAGACCAGAAGTTAAGCTGGCGGCTTTTTGTGTAAAGTTCATCTCCAATAAGGCAGCTCTGCAGTCTCTCTGTGTCTGGAAACCTTCCAGAGACTTTATATAACAGTAGTATGTGTTCACGGAGGTGCGGAATAAGTTTATTTTATTATTAAACAGTACTTCTGCATCGGCGAACACACTCGAAGCAGTTGCATAAAGTCACAGGAGCATGAAAATGCTCCAAGCACTATGTCCCCCATTGTCAACCCTGGTTCCTGGTGTAGCTCCTGTTTTGGCTGTTATCTCCTGCATCCGTCGATTTTCCGCTCCTGCACCTCCCCTTCGACTTTGCCGCACGTCTCTACTGAGCAGTCCGTGCGTGCATTCCGAGATGCATACGCGTTTTGACGCTCTAACGTGCGTTAGACTTTGCATTGAAAGCTGACGCAACGCATGATCTGGTCTGAACGCGGCACTAAGAAGCAGATGCAGAAGCAGTATGTATGTATGTATGTATATATGGATATGTATAAAAAATAAAATAAAACAATTGTCCACTCACCTTTGGCCCTCCGCGGGCGGTTATATATATATATATCAAATTTTATTTTATTAATTTTATTTTTGTTGTACATTTTATTTACTTTGGATCAAATGATGTGTGTATATGGAGTGTGTGGGTTTAGGGGGGATGGGAGGGAGGGTTTGGGATAATTGGTAATTTTCTTTTTTTTCCACCTTTCTGTTTAATATGTTATTATGAGACAAACAAAAATACCAAATAAACACAATAAAAAAAGAAATGAGATGAGAAGGTGCTGGAGGAGCGCCCATCATGGGAGGACAAGCCTCTACATGGCATGTACCTCCAGAACATAGCACGGCTGATTCTCAATATATATTTTATATATACTGAATAAATATATTAGTATATAGTATGCTCACCAGTGGGTCCTCAGGAGAGCCAGTCTTCATGATCGATTGCTTTGGTCTAACTCTCTGTAGCATTACATTGGGCGTAGGCCCTAAGGCCAGGTGGTCCCAGGCCCGCCCACTTTTTTGATTGGCCTCTGGCAAAAATTGTTGCACCCACTTTTCTCCGGGCCCGCCCTATTGAAAATTCTGGCTATGTCCCTGGCATTGGGTCAAAGAAATCAATGTAAGAACACTTTAAAAATAAATAATAAAGTAGGAAGAAAACAAAATTAGTACTTGAAAATAAAGTGGTGCATCCTCACTGATCCTCCTGTGGGTGGTGGTCATATTAACTCTCTAATGTTCACTCCTTGAAGAAAGCAATGTAATTTTTCTTTTTTGGATTTCCTTTACACAAATAATTTGTTTAATTTGTGTACACACACACACACTCAGGGTCCTGGACTCGTCGCAGCAGATGGAAGATGAGCTGGGTGACAGAGGTGTCAGACCTCTCACACTGGACACAGAGGAAGCCAGAGGTCACTTCCACCGCAGAGCAGGCTTCCCTCACACACATGAACACAGGCACACACAAACACTGCACACAGAGCTTATATTTTGTATGTTTCTAAGGTGTTTGTGTTGAAATCACTTTATATTTATCTATGCACTTATCTGTTAATGCAATGATATATGTCTGGATTTATGATGCCCCTGGCATCATGTAAAAGGGATTGTCTTTCTGCACTGAAAAAATAAAAACATTTTGAAATAAAAGTGAAAAGAGGGTTCATTCACTGTGGTTAATGTGAACAGAGAGTTCACTTACTACACTCACCGGCCACTATTAGGTACACCTTGCTAGTACCGGGTAGGACCCCATTTTGCCTTCAAAACTGTCTTAATCCTTCTTCGTGGCATAGATTCAACAAGGTACTGGACACATTCCTCAGAGAGTTTGGTCCATATTTGATAGCAACATGCAGTTTCTGCAGATTTGTCGGCTGCACATCCATGATGGGAATCTCCTGTTCCACCACATCCCAATGTTGCTTGGATTGAGATCTGGTGACTGTTGAGGCCATTTGAGTACAGTGAACTCGTTGTATTCAAGAAACCAGTCTGTGATGATTTGAGCTAAATGACAAGGTGTTTTAACATGTTGGAAGTAGCCATCAGAAGATGGGTACACTGTAGTTATAAACGGATGGACATGGTCAGCAACAATACTCAGGTGGGCGGTGACATTGCAACAATGTTCAATTGGTACTAAGAGACTCAAAGAGTGCCAAGAAAATATCCCCCACACCAGCACCACCCCACACCACCACCAGCCTGAATCGCTGATACAAGGCAGGGTGGATCCATGCTTTCATGTTGTTGACTCCAAATTCTGATCCTACCATCAGAATGTTGCAGCAGAAATCGAAATTCATCAGACCAGGCAACTTTTTTGCTTCACTTTACTGCTTGTCACCCTATTGCCCTATACCTTTCAATGTATATTGTACATAGTGACTGTAATTGTAAGAATTCTGTAATAATTCTATTTCAAATTTTATACCGCTGTGTGTATGCTAATTGTTATTATTTTTATTATGCCTTACTCTATTCTCTATTCTTTACCTCTCTCCTTTGACTGTAGCACTGAGCCAAAGCAATTTCCAAGTCTGTGACTTCCTGTTACTTTCGTGGCAATAAAAATCATTCTGATTCTGATTTTTCAGTGGCCCAATTTCAGTAATTCTATGCAAATTGTAGCCTCAGTTTCCTGTTTCTAGCTGACAGGAGTGGCACCTGGTGACAGTGACACGCACGCTCAGTGATACACACACACACACAGTGATATACACATCGTTTACAAGACAATATCACAATATAAACACCACCTGTATTACAGAGAAATCACAGATAGGGGCTTCCGTAGTTGCCTGACGCGATGTAAGGAGCGCATAGGAAACTCAAGGTGGAATACCTCTAACCTAAAAGAAACTGCTGAATACTATTCTACGAATCAATGCCTAAAACTCTCTCCTATAACCTAATAAAGTCATGAGCAAGAAGAACCAAATCTCAGGTGCTACCAAGACGAGAGCGGCAACGGCAGCCGCGACAGCTCGCACCATGGCTAGTCAAGCATTAGCTGCCAGTGGAGAGGAAGCTAATGATAGCCGCGCAACACAAAATACCAGTGAGGATGCCTTCTCTATGTCATTTCTCATGACTGAACTTGCTAAACTCCAAGCCAATACGCACGCCCTGATCCAGGAATCAATTAAACCGCTTCAAGCCACTGTGGACTCTTTGAACGAGAATGTTAAGGCTTTTCACACGCGCCTCGCAGAAACTGAGGTTTGTGTGGGAGAAAACTTTGAAAAAAATAACTGAAGTGGACATCAGAATCCAGGCTCTGGAGAGGCATAACAGCGCTCTTCTGAACAAGGTAGAAGACTTGGAAAACCGGTCGCAAGGAGCGAATCTGCGCATACCTAACACATTCTTGAGAAAAGCGAGAATGGTAAAGACAACATAGCATTTCTTGGTGATTTGCTAAAAGACGCCATGGGACCAGACGTATTCCCATCACCACCCGAACTAGAGAGGGCACACTGCACAGGACTGGCCACCGGAAAATTCCCTAGGCCATTCATCACCTCCTTTCATCGTTACCGGGATAAGGAAGCGGTGTTGCGATGGAGCAGACACAATCAGATGAAGTTTGAGGGCAACGTATTACGAGTCCACCCGGACCTGAGTGCTGCTCTGGGGAAGGAGTTTAAACCTATTAAAGCACTACTCTATACAAAGGGGGTGCAGTTCCATTTGCTAAACCCAGCTCAGCTGAAGATTGTTCCTAATGGAGAGAGCCGCATGTTCAGCTCCAGTGAAGACGCCACTGTCTACTACAAGCAGTACATAGCCTCTGGCTGAAGACATCTATAGGTATGAAACTTCTACAAGCAGCACATGGCCTCAAGCAGAAGATAACGTTTGGTATGAGACTATGATTACGTTTGAACAGATATGGATAAATAGGGTGTAGGGAAAAAATAACAATAATAATAACTATTATTTATTTTGGTATTGAACAATTTATTTTGAAAGGGGTCTGCACATTATCTATACATGCCTTTCCTGATTTGTACCCCAAATGAAAAGCAGGGTTTATACAATATCTTTCAGTTAACCTGACTTAGTTTAGTTCAAACGGGGATTTCACTCGGGGTGTAAAAACATCAAAGTAGGAAGAATTAATGTTAAAGAAGGGGCGGTCTTGCCTGGGTGGCAAGAAATGGTAGGGAAGGGGGCTAAACTGGGATTTTGGGTTACCCGTCTCCATATCTAGATTTCTAAAATGTTTTTATCTGTATGGGTTATTTTGGCTCCCTGGCATTGATTCAACTTTTCTCAAGTGATAAAGAAATTGTACCTGTCTAATCGTACCAACAACAAAAGTAAAATATGGGAATGAAGTTGGTTTCCTGGAATATCTCAGGTTGCAACCACCCAATTAAATGTATGAAATTTCTCAACTATCTTAAAGAAAATTAAATGTGATATAGTATTATTACAACAAAATTTGGATAAAATGAGCTAGCAACGCTTAGGCTAGCAACTTCCAAACTAGAACTCTCTGGAACTGCATGAAAACTGAAAAAAGAATTCTGAACATCAGCGGTGAGTGACCCATACATAAACCTAACCTAAATCCATAATTCGATCCTCTGCAAATATGTCCTAAAATGTGCCAGTATCTACTTCCGGGTTTTTCGGGATCGCCTTTTCTCGCATTACATCAGTGTTTTTGTCATGAAAACGGAAACAGAAAATTCTTAAAACTTCTGTGCACTTGTATCAATAATGTATATGTATAATGTATTCTCCGATTAATTTAATTGCGTTGATTGATTGGCATTTGCGTTTATTGAGCGTGAAAAACTCCGGAGTGGCCGGAACTACTTCCGGGTTTTTCACGATCGCTTTTTGACACAGAGAAATAGTATTTTTGTCATGAGGACAAGACCAGAAAATTCTGAAAGTCTCTGTGCACGTGTGTGAAGAATGTATATGTGGCAAGCTGGACTTGGCCATCATATTTCTGTCCAGTAGAGGGCGCCTACGCCCAGTATAAATGGCCTAGATTTACGTCTTTTGTTTACCTCTGCACTTCTGTCCCCTGTGTGTCGTTGCGCCAGCCCTTCTCCTGCTCCAGGTAGTGAAGTTGCACAGTGTTAATTCTAATATTGGTATGTTGCAACCGCTAATGTTAACAATTGTTGTAGTGCCGCGGTGCGGCATTGTGCCCCGCGAACCCTGCTCCTGTGTAGCCATGCTGTTCTGTCACTTTGGCGTCTGGCCACCTTCGTTGGGGTCCGAGTGTGTCGTAGCCGGCTGTGGGTCTGGCCTTTAAACCGTCACCCGTCAAGGGTGTGTGCTCGGCAATTGCTGTATGAAAGTAGGTTCTAACTGCACACACTAACAGCATTGTGGTTACTCGTAAGTTAACTCTATTTTACCCATAGGCTGGAGGACTGGCCACATCGCGGCCCACCGCTGTTTCTCCTGCTGTCCCTCGTTTCTCTCCCTGTTCTGTTTCTTTCTGTGTTCACCTGTGCTCCTGAGTCCATCGTGACTGGAAGATGGGCTCGTGTGAAGTAGATGTGACTCATAACAACCTAGTGAATGACTAGAAATGAACTAAACATAATGTAGAATAATAAATCAAAGTATACAGACTGTCTGCCTATGCCTCCTTAATGATTTAACGAACTTGTGCGCCTTAGAGCGCTTTTTATTTTATTTTGGGCACTCTGCCCTGGCGTTGCTGGTTTTTCTTTCTTTTATTTCATTTGTCATTATTTTCGGAGCGCGTAGCAGCCTCCACTCTGCCACATATATGTATAAAGTATTCTCCGACTAACATTTAAGTGTGTTTATTGAGCGTGGCTAGCTCCAGAGTGGCCGGAACTACTTGCGGAGTTATCCACGCATTTGAAATACAAGCAGCGGTCATTATTGTTTTGAGAGGTCCGTTATAAAAAATAATGACCGGTAGAACGTTTTGAAATTACATTCAAATCAATGGAGTATTCTACTGCTGCTGTGAGGAGCCGTGTAATAATAATATATGTAAAACATTGAAAGACACTGGTAATGAAAATACTAGGAGGAGATTTCAACCGGGTCAGAGATCCTATGTTTGATGAAACAAGTGGCATAAAAAACATATCCTCTTGCAGTGTGATAGATATAATGACAGAAGAACTTAACTTGGTTGATATATGGCATTTACTTAACCCAACAGAAAAAGACTTCACATTCTTCTCCCATCGTCACCAATCATTCTCTAGAACATTGTATAGCGCTTTGGGTGACCTTGGTCTGTAAAATGTGCTATATAAATAAACATTACTTACTTACTTACTCTGACCCTCATATGTCCTGGGAGGCCTTCAAAGTGGTTCTAAGAATTGGAATTATTCAACACTGTTCAATCCTTAAGAAAAAAGTGCAGGAGCAATTACTAAACTTTGAGAAACAACTAAAAGAATTGACTCTACAATACACAAAAAAGATGCTAATCTATGGAGAAAAAAAAAATCATCTCACTGAAGTTTTAAAACAATTGTATTATACAGAAAAAAAGTAGAACTAGATATTTTCCGCTCAAAGCAAACAAATTATGAACAAGGGGAGAGAGCGGGCAAACTGCTCGCTAGTTAAACAGCAGGCAGTATAGAGTATTATTCCATCTATACTAAATAATGAGGACATACCGGTCACTTTATACAGTGCCTTGCGAAAGTATTCGGCCCCCTTGAACCTTTCAACATTTCGCCACATTTCAGGCTTCAAACATAAAGATATAAAAATTAAATTTTTTGCCAAGAATCAACAACAAGTGGGACACAATCGTGAAGTGGAACGAAATTTATTGGATAATTTAAACCTTTTTAACAAATAAAAAACTGAAAAGTGGGGCATGCAATATTATTGGGCCCCCTTGCGCTAATACTTTGTAGCGCCACCTTTTGCTGCAATTACAGCTGCAAGTCGCTTGGGGTATGTCTCTATCAGTTTTGCACATCGAGAGACTGGAATTCTTGCCCATTCTTCCTTGCAAAACAGCTCGAGCTCAGTGAGGTTGGATGGAGAGCGTTTGTGAACAGCAGTCTTCAGCTCTTTCCACAGATTCTCGATTGGATTCAGGTATGGACTTTGACTTGGCCATTCTAACACCTGGATACGTCTATTTGTGAACCATTCCATTGTAGATTTGGCTTTATGTTTTGGATCATTGTCCTTATCATTGTCCTCAAAGAGTGATCATTGTCCTCATCAACAATCATCATTGTTGGAAGATAAATCTCCGTCCCAGTCTCAGGTCTTTTGCAGACTCCAACAGGCTTTCTTCCAGAAAGCCTGTTGACTCAGATCCCTACAGGATCTGGGCCAGATCCTTTACAAACATGAGTCTGCTCATCCTAACGCAGTCATCATTGTTGCTGGGGATTTCAATAAATGTAATTTAAAGACTGTACTCCCGAACTTTTACCAACATGTGACTCAAGCTACAAGAGGAGCACATGTTCTGGATCACTGCTACAGTAACGTGAAGGGAGCTTACAGGTCCAGTCTCAGACCTCCTTTTGGAAAGTCTGACCACTCCTCTGTTCTTCTTCTTCCTTCGTATACTCAGAGGAGCAGGGAACATAAACCAACCTCTCGCACTGTGCAGTGTTGGTCTGAGGAGGCTAGCATGAAGCTACAAGGTTGTTTTGATGCTACGGACTGGTCTGTGTTTCAGTCAGAGGACGTCAATGAATTCTGTGACGCGGTGTCTGGATACATGCGCTTCTGTATTGACGGCTGTGTCCCACAGAAGGTCATTAAAGAACATTTTAGTCAAAACCCTTGGATGAACGCGGAAGTGAAACTGAAACTTCATGAGCGTGCGTTGGCGTTTCAATCAAATGATACAGTTGCTTATAAGCTATCCTGTTACTCATTGAAACGTTCTATTAAATCTGCAAAGCGCAGTTACGGGGACAGGTTAAAGAGTTATTTTGAGGAAGATGACCCTCGGCGCATGTGGAACGGTATTAAAGCCATCACATCGTGGAAACCGATCGCTGGGAAAATAGCATCTGTCGGCCAAGCTCTGCCAAACGAGCTGAACACGTTCTACTGTCGCTTTGAATCCGCTGATGCCTGTCCTACTGTATTCCCCTGTGTTTCAATCAAGGTACCTTCACCGTGACTCAGGAGGAAGTCAGGCGTGTCTTGTCCAGGACCACAGTCCGGAAAGCCCCAAGCCCGGACGGCATCCCTCCTCGTGTCCTGAAACTGTGCTCTGAGCAACTTGCCCCTGTGCTAACAGACATTTTCAACCTGTCGCTAAGGAACTGTACTGTGCCGAACTGCTTTAAAGAGTCGACCATCATTCCAGTTCCTACGAAAACTCCTGTGACATGCCTGAATGACTATCGTCCTGTGGCCCTCACGTCTGTTCTTATGAAAACTTTTGAGCGGCTTGTGCTGGACTTCATTTAGAGCCAGATCCCTGTGAGCGTTGACCCACTCCAGTTTGCTTACAGACAGAACAGGAGTGTGGAGGATGCCATCTCCTTTGCTCTGAACTCTGTCTACAGTCACTTGGACACTAGTAAATCTGTCGCGAGAATGCTTTTCATCGATTATAGCTCTGCTTTTAACTGCCTTGTCCCAGGTAAACTGATTGAAAAGCTCATGTCTCTCGGTTTAAGTGTTGCCATGTGTAAATGGATTTTTAGCTTTTTAACTGACAGATCTCAGAGAGTGAAAATCAATGACTGTTTTTCTGACGTTGTTTCTGTGAGCACTGGTTCTCCTCAGGGATGTATTTTGAGTCCTTTGCTTTTTACTTTGTACACTCACGATTGTGTGTCCTCCTCTGACTCAAACTTGATCATTAAATATGCTGATGACACCACCATCATCGGTCTCATCAGTGACAATGATGAATCCTCTTATAGAGCAGAGATACAAAATGTGGTTCAGTGGAGTAAAACTAACAACCTCCAGTTGAACGCATCAAAAACATGTGAACTGGTCTACGACTTCAGTCGCAATAGTTCTCATTTGCCTGTCGTAATCGACAACTCCCAGGTGCAGATCGTAGAGGAGTGCAAGTTTCTGGGTTTAACTCTGTCTAACGACCTGAAATGGGTTAAAAACACTGACCGAGTCGTTAAGAAAGCTCGTCAGCGTCTCTACTTTCTGCGTAAACTTAGAGAATTTACCACTAACTCTAAGATTCTGCTTAAATTTTATCGCTGCACCATTGAGAGTTTGCTTGTTGGTTCTGTGTCTGTGTGGTTTGGAAACATCACAGATAAAGAAAAGAGATCTTTAAACAAGGTGCTCCGCTCTGCAAAGAGGACCGTGGGCTGTGAGCTTCCTGTTCTGGAGGTTCTTTATAAATCCAGACTTTTAAACAAAGCTCTTAGGATTGTCAATGACTCTTCTGGCCACCCTGGGAAAGCCATGTTCCAGCTTCTTCCCTCTGGCAGAAGATATCGTTCTCTGAGATGCAGGACATCTCGTTACGCTAACAGTTTTTATCCACAAGCTGTTATCAGTGTGAACAGAGCACTTTAATGATTTGCACTTGTTTTGAACTGTTTTAGTCGATCGATTTTATTTGTTTGTTTTATTTGTTTTATTTTTGTCTTTTAATGTTTTATGTCTGTATTTGTCCGTGCACACTGGAGACTTTTGCTAATGTATTCCAATGTGGTTTTTTTTTTTACTGCAAATGGCAAATAAACTGAATCTGAATCTGAGAATGGTCCTGTATTTGGCTCCATCCATCTTCCCATCAATTTTAGCCATCTTCCCTGTCCCTGCTGATGAAAAGCAGGCCCAAACCATGATGCTGCCACCACCATGTTTGACAGTGGGGATGGTGTGTTTAGGGTGATGAGCTGTGTTGCTTTTACGACAAACATATAGTTTTGCATTGTGGCCAAAAAGTTCAATTTTGGTTTCATTTGACCAGAGCACCATCTTCCACATGTTTGGTGTGTCTCCCAGGTGGCTTGTGGCAAACTTTAAACAAGACTTTTTATGGATATCTTTGAGAAATGGCTTTCTTCTTGCCACTCTTCCATAAAGGCCAGATTTGTGCAGTGCACGACTGATTGTTGGCCTCTTGGATGCATCTCTGATCAGTTTTCTCCTTGTTTGAGATGAAAGTTTGGAGGGACGGCCGGGTCTTGGTAGATTTGCAGTGGTCTGATACTCCTTCCATTTCAATATAATTGCTTGCACAGTGCTCCTTGAGATGTTTAAAGCTTGGGAAATCTTTTTGTATCCAAATCCGGCTTTAAACTTCTCCACAACAGTATCTCGGACCTGCCTGGTGTGTTCCTTTGTCTTCATGGTTCTCTCTGCGCTTTAAACAGAACCCTGAGACAATCAAAGAGCAGGTGCATTTATATGGAGACTTGATTACACACAGGTGCATTCTATTTATCATCATCAGTCATTTAGGACAACATTGGATCATTCAAAGATCCTCACTGAACTTCTGGAGTGAGTTTGCTGCACTGAAAGTAAAGGGGCCAAATAATATTGCACGCCCCACTTTTCAGTTTTTTATTTGTTAAAAAAGTTTAAATTATCCAATAAATTTCGTTCCACTTCACGTTTGTGTCCCACTTGTTGTTGATTCATGACAAAAATTAAAATTTTATATCTTTATGTTTGAAGCCTGAAATGTGGCGAAATGTTGAAAGGTTCAAGGGGGCCGAATACTTCCGCAAGGCACTGTACTTAGCAAAATTCTTTCAAACAGACTTGAGAATACACTTCCTACAATTATACACTTAGATCAAGTGGCGTTTGTCAAGGGACGATCTACTGCAGACAACCTAAGAAGGCTCTTGCATATTATATTTAAGTCCAAGGGCAACCAAAACCCTGTCATGGCCTTCTCCCTAGATGCGGAGAAGGCCTTTGATCGGGTTGAATGGGGCTACTTACTCTATCCAAAAATTTGGATTTGGGCCGTCATTCTTTGCTTGAATTAAAATACTATACAAAAAAGTCACAGCATCAGTTGATGATGCAACAGGATAATCTCTCTTCCATTCCGCCTCTTTCGCGGTACAAAGCAGGGCTGCCCACTCTCTCCCCTTATCTCCCCAGGAACCACTGGCCATCGCAATGAGGAACAATCGTAACATAATAGGGGTACAAGCTGGCAAAGAGGAACATAAAATATTCCTCTACGCTGATGACCTTCTCTTGGTTTTACAAAACCCCACTGAGGCCATCCCACTTGTCATATCATTAATTAACGACTTCTCAAGAATATTAGGATCTGGTCTAAGTCTGAGGCTATGCCAATCTCTAAAACATCCAATAACATGGCCAATACCCAATGGCCATTTAAATGGGTTCCTAACAGAATGGTATACCTAAGAATTACGCTCACAAATAGTATTGAGGATATGATGCATCTAAACCTTAAACCATTAATTTACAATAGACTACTCGAAGATAACTGGAACAAAATGTATATTTCATTACTAGGTAGAATTAACCTCATTAAAATTATCATAAATCCTTAAATAAATTACCTATTGTATATGCTGCCTCTTCTTCTCCCAAACTCACTCCAAAAAGACTATAACCGAGCTGTTGAAAATGTTGTCTGGAGGGGGAAGAAGCCCTTAGTTAATAGTACCAAATTATATTCTGCTAAAGAACAGGGTGGTCTCTCACTTCCCAAAATAGAATGGTATCAGCATTCATTCTTACTTGCTCAACTCTCTAAATGTAACCTGTCCATAAATATATATCCCGCATGGGTAAATATTGAAAATGAAATAATGCAACTTTTTAAAACTGGCACTTTTGCTTCGCAATCTGGCAGATGTACACATCTAAACAACCCAATATTGGAGTTCACCAAACAGAGCTGGACAAAAGCACATAGAATTCTAAAAATCCATCCCGCATTAACATTGGACAGCTCAATATGGTTCAACTCCAAAATTACTATTGATAAGAAAAAAACCAATATACAGTATTGGAAAGAATGGGAAGTGACCGGAATTCTCCACTTGGGGAATCTATACAAGAATGGCAAAATAGTAGAGTTTGAGCACTTGAAGAAGCACTATAAAATTTCCAACCAAGAGTTCTGGAAATATCTGCAGCTTAGACACTGCCTACATTCTGCGGTGAAACTCAAACTCAATTGATAAAGTATAAAATCTTAAATAGATGCTATTAGACTCCCAGCAGAATGGCTCGGCTAAACCTAATTGATGACAGTAAATGTTGGCGATGCAAGAAATGTAATGAAACTCTGATTGGCATGTTTTATGAATGCGATAATGTTTTAGGCTTATGGGAAAATATTATTAACCTCATCAACAATCTGTTTTAAGTCAAACTGGTCAACAAACCTAAAGTTTGGCTGCTCGGATTGGTTCCTGCAAACCAACTTTCCTCTGAACAATCGCGATGGTGCAGGATCGCTCTGATCACAGGATGTCGGATTATAACCCAAGACTGGAAATCCACAACTCCTTCATCTTTCGACAAATGGCTGGAATGGATGATAAAAGCTGCAAGCTACGAAAAAGTGATCATTAGGCTACACCAACAGCAAGACCTCTTCCTTAAAATATGGTCACATTTTATTGACTTTTATGGACACACAAAAATTTGCCTTTTTCTAAACCATATAACATGAGTATTGGTCAGGTGCTAATATGTATGAAGGTGTGTTCCGAAGGTACATGAACTTGTGTGTACAAGTGGTGTGTATGTGTATATATATGCAAGGGTGTATGTTTATGCGTGTATGTATGAACACGGATGGATGGATGTATGTATACCTGTGTATATGTATACAAATACATGTGGGTGCCCTTTTATTTTTATTCTTTCAAGTCTTTTCTTTTTTTATTTCTATTTATTTATTTTTTCTCTCTTTATGGACTTATCTACTTATTTACCTTTTATACTTAGCTAAACATAATTTTATGAGATACACTCTGTCAACCTGGAGACTAATTGGGGAGGGTGGAAGTGGGAGGGGGGGGTGGTATAAGGAAGGGGGTAGCACCAACTAACGCGCATGAATCATGGATGGCATGAATTCGGTTCAGACAATGCGCAGTGAACATGAACCATGGATCTATTATATTAACTGGATGGGGTACTACAGCTTGGAGCTGAAGGACCCATGTTCTCGCGGGATTCGTGGTACTAAACTACTACTAAACCAGACTAAATTCACATGGGCTACCCAGAACCAAAATCACTAATCGCACGGGATTAGTATTACCTGTGGACCGCTGGTAATTTGTGATAATCGTAGAGGACGTCTGAGATCTTGCAGTGTATTCACATGGGATAAGCAATGTCTGTAAATAACTATATTTTCACTGACATCTCACATAACGACCTGCACGTGCGTGAGTCACTCCGCTTCACGCAGACCAAAAGATAAGAGAAGATAGACTATTGACCCGGCAACGGATGAAGCGGAAGATAACGGAATGGTATTGCTACACTTGATGGCAAAAATTGCAGTGGTCTGTTGGACTTGAACAAAAATAAACAATATTTTTGTTGCTTAAGCTTACATATTTCAGTCATTATTCAATGGTATACTAAAAATCCATGTGAAAAAAATTACTTCTCACTGTTCTAAGGTCAAATATTTATATGCGATTAATTAATTAGAAAGCCTCTAATTAACTTGATTAATTTTTTTAATCGAGTCCCAACCCTAGTTTAAAGTGATAGTCTGGAACTCTAAATGAAATACAAATTTTAAGAATTCTATTGAATTGACTTCCTGGCCTTAAAGGTACACTTTGTTAGTGCCATCTAGCGTTGAGATCATATATTGCAGTCCAAGGTACTACGGAAGCCTTTTGATAGAAAATACGTGTCTTTGACAGTGCTCCTCAACCCTCAGTCATTCACCGACTGCCAAGGAAAGAATACTTTAGTTTGATAAATGACCGGTGTAGCAGGCCAGTTTGATTCCCCGCCAGAATATACCTCGGGTATAAAGCAGCCTAGGCCAGATTATACCCCAGGTATGACATGGTCTAGGGCAGAATATACCCCCGGGTATAAACTGGCCTGGGCTATTTTAACTCTAACTCTAACTTTAATAAAATACAAGGAATATTTTACTAATTTCTTTATTTCTTACAAATGCATTTAGGGAAAGGATATGATTTATGAAATAAACTATTCCATACTATATAACAAAGTACTGTAAGAGATCAATTAAGCAATACAATATCCAAATGCTGATATACCATATTGTATTTACTTGATAAAACTATGACAATGTCCTAATACTTCTGTACTGTACTGTACAGTACTATACACCATACAGTCTCATCATCCAGTCTCATCACTCAACACCAATCACAGCACTAAAGTGCTCGGACTTGTTCTCGAGGTATATGGAAGATTCTGATGTCTCCTGTAGCTCTTACACTGTGTACAAGAAGAAGAACAGATGAACTGCACCGCAGACATCAGTCCTTAAATACAGTTCTGAGATAAATATCTACCAGTGATGGGCAGATGAAGCCCCGTAATACAGTGAGGCTTTCTTTGTCAGATTGGCTCAAATGTGTCGGAGCCTCTGAGCTAGCTCAGACCGCACAGACTAGCTTGTGACATTTACTTGTGGACAAAGGTAATAATTGCAACTTATGAAAAGCAATACTAAAGACTTGTTCCACCGTCAATAAAACCCCGAAACAATTGTGTTGTGGTTTCAATTTCAAGGCCTACTGCAGCAAAACATATATTAAAAGCAATATGCCCAATTTTAAGGAGACCTTATATTGAATACAAGTATATTTAAATATAAAAACAATCGTAGATCAACAGTTGACGCCTCATTTATCTGTAGCTTTATGGTTCTTTCAGATCGGCAACGCTGAAACACTGAAGCCCTGCTCACCAGACGCGCATTCTCTAGTTTTCAGACGCAGAGGACTTCACACCAGAACGTCCTGACGCGAGCCGGAAGTACCGGAAGTAGCCGGCCGGCTCTAATGCTAACAGAGCTATGCTAGCGGCTTCTTGTGTACAGATCTTCTCCAATATTCAGCTTTGCAGCGTGTCTTTGTTCATAGACCTTCCACGGGCTTTATATAACAGTAGTACACAGGGCTGGACTGGGACAAAAAAACAGCCCGGGCAATTTTTACCTTCTTAGCGGCCCAGGCAACTCAAAAGGTTCAAGGAGCCATATTTGACAAAAAAACTAAAAACAACATCTGTCTGGAGCCGCAAAAAAAATAACAAAAAACAGCGTTGTATAAGGCTTATATGAAGGTAACAGGGGCTGAAGCTGTATTAGCTACATTAGCTACCTTGGCTACATTATCTATATTAGCTATATTAGCCTAATATCTAAATGACAAAGTAAAGGCTACAAACACATAAAAACCATTCATGATTATCAAATGTGTATTTTCATTGCAGCGTGTCCTGGAGAGAATGACGCACCACGTGACAACTCTGCTTTAAGTTTAACCTTCATGCAATTGTACAAATACAGTAAATAAATCTGCTTTTTGGCTCCGAGTTCACCTGCATCACTGTCTGCTCATATCCATCACATCACAGGATGAAGTTTGCTGGAGCTGAATGTGCCTAATGGCCTTTTCTTTCACCGTCTTTGCGAAGGTTTTTGAAGTCTGAAAATAGGTTCTCTGACTTTATGATGAATGAATCTTTCAGTGAACGGTGTTTAAAGCTTCATTGTTCCTCCTGTTGCAACAAAACTTTTCATTACATCGCAAACATGAAGCAGTCCTTCCTCATTGACTGAAAGCAAATGTTCATTCTCATTCTAGTCCAGTCTTATCGACTCTCTCTCTTTATCTTTGGGATCCATGCTCCTACAGAAACCACATTGAAACTAGAAATAAAATATAGCCCTCACACTCCATTTTCAGACGTTTTTGAAAAGTCTCCAGGAGCCACTTTAGGGGCACTAAAGGTTGCCGACCCCTGGTTTATACAGTATGTGGAAGCAAATATTGTAGAGGATCAGGATGTCTGCAGTTTCAACAATAAAATAAAGTACAATAGTCTACATTAAACAGAGTAATAAACATGTCTCAGAGTGAGGGAGGTGGACACAGACAATACTATTGTTTATTACAGGGATGAGAATTGGTCAAAAATGTCTGAAATGCATATTGTCAGCCATTAGCTGGCTCTAAATCTGTTTGATCTGTTCACAACATTTTACTTTTGGGCTCAAACATGAGCTTTTAATGCAATGGAAAATTTAGGTACCCAAGCTTTAATTTAGAGGAGAGGGGAGACGCGGACTGTTTTCTGCAGCGGTACATTTATTTGGTGCACAAATTACACAAAGACATGCATGGTCCTGTGTGCGTTTATGGTCTTGGATACATGGTCACGTTGCGGCTACGCGCTCACCGTGTTGTGTTGTGAGCGGTTCCCGGTGAGCGGTTTCTGCGTCCAGCTCAGAGCCGCTGGATGCGGGAACACTGCGGCCGCTGAGGTGGTGGAATCCCGTTCGAGTACATACAGCAGGTGCCCCGCGGACATGCGCGCTCCCCTCGAACATTTCTCAACGGATTTACACTTTTCACAAACATGTTTTTTGTATGAGGCAGACAGACCGGCCCAAATATGGGCATCGGCCCTTCGGGCATTGCCCGGTACGCCCGATGGCCAGTCCAGCCCTGGTAGTACAAGTTCACGGAGGTGCGGCATACGTTTTTTCATATTATTCAACGGTATTTCCGCATCGGCGAACACACTCGAAGCAGTTCCATAATGTCACGGGAGCATGACAACGCATATTTTCACAAGCACAGAGTCCCCCATTGTCAACCCTGGTTTGAGTTCTGGTGAAGCTTGGTGTGGGTCCTGTTTTGGCTGTTTACGAGTATTTTCAGTCTGCTCGCTCAGTCCGCTAATGTCCCCGTGACCACTTTGCGGCTCTCTGATTGGTTGTCGCACGAATGTCCCAAGGAAAGGATGAGCAGAATCCGTCTACTGTGGGCGTTGATTTTTTGCTCCTGCTCCTCCCCTTTGATTTTCCCGCCAAGTCCGTGCGTGTCTACTGAACAGTCCGTTCGTGCGTGCCGAGAGGTCCGTGCGTTGCGACGGTCGAACGCGCGTCACCATTGACTTTGCATTGAAACCCGACGCAACGCATGATCCGGTCTGAAAGCACCATTAGTGCTTATCCACTGAAAGCAGTCTCACCAAGGAAGTGAGATGTAACACTCTGAACCAAAGAGAAGTCAGGAAACACATTGAGCCAATGAAATGCTTCAACACCGACACAGTTGATATAGCGTAGTGAAGCAGCGGCTGTAGAGTCTGAGACAGACTCTGCAGCCGCTTACGTGACCGGTTGTTTTGATACACACTCCAACACAGCGTTTCTAAGCAGTTAGCTTTGGAAAGAGTGGCACAAGCTCCGGAGCATCGGTATCATTTGCCCATAACTAATATCTACTCAGAAGTTCTAAGAGTTTCAAGTGAGAAGTAGATAGACACATTGACTCATCACCTCACAAACAAAGTGTGAAAAGCAATCACACTAATCAGAGCTAAAGAGTAATTAACAAACAAACAAATTCTTAATGCTTAATTTCTTATTTTTTTAAACTGGCCAGGGGGTATAAAATGGCCTGTTACACCGGATCTATCAAAACGTCTCAGGCACTTGACAGTCGCGAGGAGGCGACATGTAAACAAAACCGCGTTCTGAAGCGGCACACGCTGCACAGAAGCTCTACTAAATTTTACCATAGCTCTATTATAATAATTAGTATTGCAAACACGATGCATGGAGGATTAACGTCTGCGGGAGTTTAAAACTACGATAATCTGAGAAGCAGGACATATACAGAGCCACGGCAGAACATGGATAAATGCTCATGTTCAGAATCAGAATCAGAATCATTTTTATTGCCACGTAAGTAACAAACAAAAGTTACCACTTGGAAATTGTTTTGGCAGAGAGCATGCCACTTCGCCATTTGCGGCGCTGTGTGCAAGCAAGAAACAGCAGAGAGCAACACCACACAGTTTCACAGACAATTGGATAGACACGGTGGGCCTCATGTATGAAACTTGCGTACGGCCAAATCAGGGTGTAAATGATACGTACGCAAAAAATTTACACTTTTCCGCCATTATCAATCTGGACGTGAGCGTATGGTACGCACAGAATTTACACCAAGTCAATAGGTGGTGTAAATGTGTACGCTCATTTCACCCTTCGTCACAACACGCCAAAACACGCATGAAATTCAAGATTTTGACAACGATAAACATATTCCCACTCTGGCAAAATTATAAACTGTGTTTTCATGGAGCATCATGTTTCTAAATTTGAATTTGCGCATCAGAAAAACTAATGGAAACACGCAAACTTTGAATAAATCACAGATCATGCTGAGGAGCCTCTTCTGTTTCTATGATTTTAAATCTGACTTGTGTATTAGTTTGATCTGTATGTTTTTAAAATGTGAAGCGCTTTGTGGTCCTGGACTGTGAAAGGCTCTATACAAATACACTTTACGCAACAAGCATGTGTAACCCATCTACTGTTTTGTAAATCTGTGGCAGGCCTGCATGCGTTGCGTAATTACGCACGGCTATCTGTTTTTCCTCATTCACATCTGGTAAAGCAATGTATTATTTCATTTGATTTGTGTAAGTCTCACACAGACACACGCAAACGCACCGATGGATGGTATTGCTCACTCCAAATGTCTCACTGCCCTGTCCAGACTCACTGCTCTGTCCAGAGTGCGCAGCAGGTCCGTAAGAGGTCGTGCCGCAAAACTCCTGTTATTCAGAAGTTTTGGCTCCAGAGTTTCTTTGTAAAATCTGGATCGCAAAAGCTCTCTCAGTGTACAGTGCTTCAATGCGCACTTCTACCCCGAGCCAGGCTGCGTCCAAGATGCTGCAGACGCTTCATTGATGAGAGCCACCGCTGCAATATATATATGAATTCATTCATTCATTCAGATTTTTCTATTGTATCAAAACATTTTTGCAAATTTGTTCAAAACGCAGCTGAATATATAGTGTATATATTTTTTTTTTACATGAACATGAACAAAAAAACGTACCTTTTGAGGCTTTCAAACAATCTTTTTGGCCGACTTCCGTGCTGACCTGTCGCAAAAAAACGATTGCTGCATACTTCTAGACGTGACTTTCATAAATACGTTCGTTTTCAGCCGCGGCATTTATCAACACCCGCAGGTGCGTACGCACAGATCTGGGTGTATCTCACTCGTTCATAAATCCGACGTTGGATTTTGCGTAAATGGAATATACACCCAAAATGTACACCTTTTTCTATGCAAGTTTCATACATGTGTGCTTTGTGTAAAACACGGAACTTTTTCTTGGGATAAAAACCTCCGGCCGCCTGGCCAATGTGGCTGTCAGAGGGGGCGGGGTCAGGGAGGGGGTGAGCTGGAAAGACAGTAAGGAGTGAGAAGGAGGGAGGGAGAGGAGAAGATGGGGAGGGAGGGGGGGATCCGAGCTGGTAGCTGCAAGTGAGGGTTGTTGTAGAAGGGACCTGTTTATCTTCGGCCTTGGCCAGTAGGAATGTGTGAGATAGTAGAGAGGAGCCACAGATAGGGAGAAAACACATCGCCTTGAGGGGGGCAATTTATATGCAATGTAGCAGGTCAAAAGCAAGGCAGATATACTGTAAATCCAATTAAACCAAATTGCGGTGCCCTCAATAACCTCCGTACACAGGGGCTTATCCATGTGGGGTCAGAGAGTTCAAGCCTGACAGACAATCTCATTCAGTCGCATCTCCGGTGTCTTATGTCCTTCAAGTGAACGCATTGCAAGATCTTTAAGCAATTGTTCCAGAAGCACAACTCTCCGTTGTCCAGTCACGGCGCTCTCAACCACTACACGGGTCAACTCCTTGTACATATCCTCAATTTTGTTGGACAGCAGGTCGTGAATTTTATGCGCTGCCATCCCTCCAATTAATGATATCCATAACTCTTGTTAGAGTTGTCTGTGGCAAAACACCAGGAAAAAGACAAAAACAAGATAGAGCAAGCGGTCAGAAGCAGGAGCGGTCTGAGACACGTCAGTGCTTGACAGAGGCGGAAGGAAAAGCTAATTATGTTATTATTAGCGTTAGCAACAGCGCCCTATCTGCACCACGGTAAGAAAACATAACATAACATTCACTCATACTGCTCATCAAGTATTCTGGTGAGTTTTTTGTGGGGATTCTGTTTGTTTTATTTGAGGCTTTGTCCCTGAATAAGTTTAGTTGAAACTTGTGACAGTAGTTGGACTGCGTTCAAATTTGGTCAGAACATCCCGAGACTGTGTTGTAGATTCTGCCTCGTTCTCATTATTGTCAGAGTGAAAAAGTTACTTATTGTTCACGTGTGAGTCTGTCGTGTACAAACTACACAATGTGCCTCCTGTTGTGTTAACGCTGTCTTTCGGTGCGGTGGTTTGCGATGTTGCCCTTCGCTACTTTGACGCCAGACGTTGAAAAGATTGTTGTTCGGTTTGTTCTTTTATATAACTGTGGTCATTCATGGTTCTTTTTTATAACTGTGGTCTTCATGGTTCCTTCTTCAAACGTGTGAAGACACGGTGAAAGAAGTGTCATGTGAAATGAAAACGTGATTCTCGCTTTCTTTTTGTCCCTTATCCACCACTGTTTTTCAAAATGGAGCATTGACACAGAGAGGACCCCTCTCTCATGGACATTTAAAAGTGAAATTCTAGGCCTATGAAAACAATTTTTTTTAAACATGGTGGAGGTAAATATTCTTAAAAAGGTCACATTTGTTTTTTCATATGGAGCAACTGTAAAAATGACACAGGATGGCTTTAAATGTTGATATAAGTCATTTTATGAATTATAATGTTACGGATAAGTCCCTCCTTCCCTTATCTTAGCTATAGCTTAAAATCCACGATGCCGTGCACTATAACCAATCAAGTGATGCCAAGGGCTGTCAATCATCACGCTTGTATATAATTAGAATATTAAATATACATTCATACATTCGAACGAATATTAGACCGTCCTTAATATTTGAAGCTGTAATAGGCATTATCTTTTTTAAAGAAGCTATACCCGATTTTTTTTCTAAGTAGTTGATAAAAATGCTTATTACTACATACAAGTTGTATTATAATCCGTAATTTAATTGAAAACTTGAGGTAATTGATTCAGCTGTGTAAGAATTACAAGCAGTGAAAAGTGCTGGGTAGAGTCTGAGCGGGCCGCTCATTCTCCTCCGCTCACAGAACGAACAGCGAACAGCCTGCGTCCTCTAGCCTCTACAGCGCTGGTAAACACTAGGGCTTTGGCTTCGAAATTCGAATATAATTCTAAAATAAATTTAAAAAAATATATATTCGAACATATATTAGACAGCCCTAATAATTCGAAATGTATTCAATAAAATGGTTAGCTCCCAAGGGTCCCACCGGGACGTGCTAAGCAGGTAACAGCTAAGCTAGCTAGCTCCCTGGAACTACATGTTAATGGTTACTTCCGGGTTTTATGATAACAAGAAATTCTGAAAAAGTCCGTGCATGTGTGTTAAGGCTGTATATGTATACTGTATTGTCCGAATAACATTTAATGGTGTTGATTGATAGATATGTAGTTGTTTATTGAGCGTGGCTAGCTCCGCTAGCTTCTCGCGTTGTACTTGCGGAGTAATGGCAGTATTTTACACACCAGAATTACAAACAGAGATTGCATTGTCAAAGGGCAGCGGTCATTATTGATTTGAGAGTTCTGTTATCAAGAAAAAATGATCGGTAGAATTACATTCAAGTCAATGGAGTGTTCTACTGCTGCTGTGAGGAGCTGTATAATAAATTATAATTAAATACTCGGATATATTCTAATGTTTTAATGCATACATTTGGATGCGAAACTAGCAGTATTCTTTTACCTATATATTGTGTTAGCACTGTGTTGCTTTAGTACCATTTCATCGGTGATTGTTGTACGGCTTACAAGAAGTTGTGCTAATGCTAATGTTAGCAAACATGTCAGATCGCAAATTGAGCTAGATGGCTCTGTGTTATGAGAGCGTAGGAGAAATGAGAAGCCATTGAGCGAGTTGGGGGGCGGTGCTAAACATTCAAACCTTGTAGAAACGGGTATAGCATCTTTAAATGTTATAAATAATCCCCAAATGTTTTGCCGTGACGTGGATGAGTAACAGAATTCTCTGGAACTACATAAGTGAAAAAAGAATTCTGAACATCAGCGGTGAGTGACCCAAATATAAACTTAACCTAAATCCATAATCAGATCCTCTGCAAATGTGTCCTAAAATGTTCTACTAATGTTAATAGTTACTTCCGGCTTTCGCTTTTTTAATCATTGAAACAGTATTTTTGTGATGAAAACGTAAACAGATAATTCTGAAAACCTCTATGCGATTTGATGTTGTTTGAAAATATAAGCGTAAGATAGCATTGTTGTAACCAAGCTATCAAGTAAGGTAACTTACCACTTTGAAATCAAAGCTACAAGTAACATAAAATACATAAAGTAATTTGTCATAACGGTCCTTTCAGGATGCACTGAACGCCATCAGTCAAGAGAATCCAGAATGATGACCAGACCCTCCCAGACCAGGCCAATCGCTTTGGAGCGTCTGTGAAAGGTGCCAAGAGATCCCAACAAACATTGAAAACGTGCTGTCCTCAGTGGCCACCATGGTGCATTTCCACGCTGCCACCTTTTCGAGGGGCGACAGTAGCTCAGTTGGTAGAGCATTGGCCTTCAGGCCTGAAGGTTGTGGGTTCAATTCCCACCTCTACACCTTCTCCACCGACTCCCACTGATGACTGCTGTCGTTGTGTCCTTGGGCAAGACACTTAACCCCACTTTGCCCAGAGCCCCCACTGAAAGATCAAGGCTATGCTCACACTCAGAGAGCAGCCGTCCTCCTGTGGACTCACCATCTGCAGAGGCTCAGTGAGGGGCTGGTGCTATGAGACTTGGGTGGCATCTCTGATTGCCACCCCCCTGACCCAGAAATGGATTAAAGGGTAGAAAATGGATGGATGGATGGCACTTGTATTTCTTTTTTTTATGCTTACATTTTATCCCCAAGGGTCCTGCAGTTCTGAAATATCTTTGTAGTTGTACTATTTCAAAATAAAACATCTTACATTCACCTCATCCTCAATTTGTTTTGTTTTATAGTAGGAAAACAAGTAGAGTCTCTAAGTATGGAAGCCCGTTTCCGCCATGTAAAAAAAAAAAAAAAGCCTACAGAAAGTCAAAATTTTGACTTTAAAAGTCAAAATTTCGACTTTTAAAAGTCAAAATTTCGACTTTAAAAGTCAAAATTTCGACTTTTAAAAGTCAAAATTTCGATTTTAAAAGTCAAAATTTCGACTTTTAAAAGTCAAAATTTTGACTTTAAAAGTAAAAATTTGACTTTTAAAAGTCAAAATTTCGACTTTAAAAGTCAAAATTTTGACTTTAAAAGTCAAAATTACGAGTTTTCAACTGCGCATGTGCAGTTGAAAACTCGTATGTGTTGCTGTCTGGAACGGTCTCTGGTCATCCCTGTTATAGATCTATGACCATGGGTCATCCTCTACCTGCAGATTATGTGAAGATTTTGCCTACAGACAGTGACCACATCCATGAAGTAGCAGCAATAATGTTGTGGTAGTAATCGCGTTAAAATGCAAACGGTCTCTCCGTTTATGATTAGAATCCGCTTCAGAAGCCTCTATTTAGTTTATCCTAAACGGACTGTGGAAGATTAATAATAAAACACATGTGGCTGTTCAAAGTCATTGAGCATCAACTGGTGACGTCTGGTCAGTATCACGGCTATCGATGGATGCACCAGAAATGCAGTGAATGATATTGTGACTGACAGAGAGACCGTTCACGATGACAGGACAGTGAGGGAGGTCCGCAGACAGAGGCAGGAGAACCACAGACAGAGGCAGGAGAACCACAGACAGAGGCAGGAGAACCACAGACAGAGGCAGGAGAACCACAGACAGAGGCAGGAGAACCACAGACAGAGGCAGGAGAACCACAGTCACGGGCACTGACAATAATACCCTTTTGGAATTGCGATCAGTGCATTGAAGAGTATGTGACGTGTTTGCGTGCACGTGGGGGTGAGCTGATGGAGCGTGCGGGTAATGTTGTTGGCGTATGAGCAAGAACACAGAGACATACAGGGAATAAGTACCTTGTCTGATTATTTTATTGTGACAAAATAAAGCCCACGACTCTTTTAGCAACAATCCGGAGAAATAACTCCGCAGATAACAGTGAGGGTCTTTGAAAAGGGTTAGAAATAGATAAACCCATTATAGATGCATGAATAAAACCCCGTACTCAACACGTAGAAAGCGCATCCTTTCAGCCGTGGAAATACTCGCTCCGTGTGGACCCCTCTCAGCGCCATCGTCTGGTCAGAGTGGTCTATAGCAGATTGGATTGGAATGTCTCGATGGCTCATTTTCCTTTGATTTATTATAAAAACGTATTGCTCACATTATTTGTTACTATGTCGAAATAAGAAGTCGTTTGATTTAAATGCTGTATATATGTAAATTGAATTTAACATAAATAAATAAAAAGACAGCTCCTCCCTGCCTCCTACGACCGCGGTCTGGGGCTTAAACAGGAACGTTTTACAGAATCAATCAAACAACATTATTTCTGGCTACTTCAAGGATGCAGTGGTCGCTGTCAGCAATATCTTCACATAATCTGCAGGTGAAGGACGTCCAGAGACCGTTCCAGACAACAACACACACGAGTTTTCAACTGCACATGCGCAGTTGAAAACTCATAATTTTGACTTTTAAAGTCGAAATTTTGACTTTTAAAGTCGAAATTTTGACTTTTAAAGTCGTAATTTTGACTTTTAAAGTCAAAATTTTGACTTTCTGTGTAGGCTTTTTTTTTTTTTTTACATGGCGGAAACGGGCTTCCATATCTAAGAAACTTTATTATATAAAAAAATGTTTTTTGTTGTGACCAGAAAAATATAAACAATGTGATTCCTGTCTAAGACAAACAATTAAAAGGCAACTTTGTGTTCATTTCTTGCTCATGTGATTAACACTGTTCAGATGGATGCTGTTATTATCCAGGTATTTATCCATAACTGCTACCAGCAAACATTATCAGAAAAATATCCAACAAAATGTTAATCTTTATGTTGTAGCTTGTTTGGATAAATTTCCCCAAAATAAATCAAAAGCAGCCACACAACCACGCACACAGCCACGCGCACACAGCCACACGCACACACAACCACGCGCACACACAGCCACATGCACACACAGCCACGCGCACACACAGCCACGCTTCAGGGGTCCAGGCTTTAGGAACCGGAGTCTTGCTCTAGCAGAGATTTTTCTTTGAAACACAATAGAGCGGACATCTCTACTTTCTGCGTAAACTTAGAGAATTTACCACTAACTCTAAGATTCTGCTTAACTTTTATCGCTGCACCATTGAGAGTTTACTTGTTGGTTCTGTGTCTGTGTGGTTTGGAAACATCAGAGATAAAGAAAAGAGAGCTTTAAACAAGGTGCGCCGCTCTGCAAAGAGGACCGTGGGCTGTGACCTTCCTGTTCTGGAGGTTCTTTATAAATCCAGACTTTTAAACAGAGCTCTTAAGATTGTTAATGACTCTTCTGGCCACCCTGGGAAAGCCATGTTCCAGCTTCTTCCCTCTGGCAGAAGATATCGCTCTCTGAGATGCAGGACATCTCGTTATGCTAACAGTTTTTATCCACAAGCTGTTATCAGTGTGAACAGAGCACTTTAAGGATTTGCACTTGTTTTGAAACTGTTTTAGTCGATCGATTTCACAGTGACATTTGTTTACTGTTTTATTTGTTTTATTTCTGTCTTTTAATGTTGTTTTATGTCTGTATTTGTCTGTGCACACTGGAGACTTTTGCTAATGTATTCCAATGTGTTTTTTTACTGCAAATGGCAAATAAACTGAATCTGATCAGTTTTATCTAATCAAATAGGACTGATATATTCATCATCAACATCATCAGTATTAATTGAGCACCAGGTAGAGACCTGGATACACATGATCCTTGTACACATTTACTGTATTTGGACTGTGCTTTGTGAGAGAAAGAGACACTTACACTGGCTTCTTTTGGAGTCGAGTGATTATCTCTCCTCTTTTGGTTTTTGAAGAAACTCAGTGACAGTTTTGTCAACAACACTGACTTCTGGAACATGATCAATATTAATTTTTGACTTCAGGGCAGCAGCACAACTGTAGGAATGAATAACACACATCACAACATCATAATCACTTTATACTGCATTCACAATAACCTACATGACAAATGTCTGGTCTAAAATCTTCCTCAGAAGATGACTCAACTCGAAAAATTGCTTATTTGCATATACTTGTTGGGAGGGTCATCGAGTTAGTCAGAAGGAAAGACCAGATTCTGCCAAGCAGGGCTATGCCCATAGACAAAATGGCATAAAAGCCAGGTGAGGCATCGGCTCTGATTGACAAGATTGATGTGATTTGCTGTGTCTTGTGGCTTTTGCTGTGTCTTGTCTAATCTGTCAGAATCTATTGTTTCATTGGAGTGATGTTTGTTTGGAGCGCCTGCTACTTAATATCATTGCTGTTTCTTTTAGCTTTTTCCTACAAAATCACAGCACAGAGTTGTTCCATTTCGTGTGAATTTGAATGATCTCAAGCTATTTCAGACTGTATCAATGAAAAGTTGATGGTCCTTTTCATTTCTTCCAAGCAGATCCGTGGCCAAGACAGAGGCGAGTCTGTCCAACGTTTGTCGTCATCCCAGGTCTCATATGGGCTTTGAATCTGTTCAGTTTGGTCTCCTGTATTGAAAAATTGATTTTGACTTCATTCTCACTTATTGACTTATTAAAAAGACACGTCACACTGCAATCTGCAGCAACATTACAGTATGTTCATTACAAATGTTATCAGTGTGAAACTGTTATAGAAACTGTGTCTGACTGCAGTCTCCCTGTGTTTTTCAGAGGAAATAAAACATATTTTGATCCAACTAGCAAAGACTGTAGATTGTTTTTATCTCTTGTTTCTCAGTAATGCTATCCTGATTTTCGATATCCACAGGCGAGCCGCTTTCGGCTTGATAGCCAGGTTATGCCAAAGCTAGCCTGGACGTACAAAATGGAATTTGCACAATGGTGTGGTACGACCAGGCTAGAGTAGACCCCAGACGTACATGCAGGGAAATTATAATTGATCGGAGTTTATGGATGACCAAGCCCAGGCTACGACAACGCTCTCTTACGCTAAAATGTTCAAACAACATATTCATACTGTTATCACTCCCAGTGTTTGTTTTTAATATAGTGTTACTTACCGATCTGAAAGAGATGAATTGCGGCTTGCCATCACTCTTACTTAGTCAAGGAGGACGATGCTTGTGCATGTGTTGTGACGTAGAGACGAGGGCAGGGCTGCTAACTCGCTCAAGAGAGAAGAAACTGCCAAAACGACCAAATCGCTTACTGCAGCCTTAAGTCCAACAAATGAATAAGATCAGATAAGATATACTTTATTGATCTCACACAGGAGAAATTTACATGTCACATCTGGCATGGATAGAAACACTCAAGATTGTGCAAAAAGAAAGAAACGTGCCAACATGTTAAATGCAGGATATAATATGTACAATAATACAGCCGAACGTACTATGGTCAGTCTGAGAGGTAGTTGATGGTCCATGCAGTGAGGCTACTGTCCACTCCCGCGTCCTCCATCTTCCCCCGCAGCAGTGCCGGCCTGATGGTGTTGAAAGCACTGGAGAAGTCAAAAAACATGACCCTCCAGGTGGGAGAGCGTCCCCTGCAGTAAGTAGATGACGGCGTCCTCTACTCCGATGTTGGGTCTGTAGGCGAACTGCAGCGGGTCCAGGGTGGGGCTGACCACAGAGCGGAGATGAGTGAGGATGGGCCGCTCCATGGTCTTCATCAGGTGGGAGGTCAGTGCGACTGGTCTGTAGAGAGCCGGTTACTTGGCGTGCACTATTTTAGGGACCAGGATCACACAGGAGGTCTTCCACAGGACAGGGACCTTCCCCAGGCTGAGGCTCAGGTTGTAGATGTAGCTGAGGACCTCAGAGAGCTGGTCTGCACAGGTCCTCAGCAGCCTGGGACTGATCCCGTCCGGTCCTGCGGATTTCCTCTGCTTCAGTCACTGGAGCTGACTCCTCATCTGGTCCGGTGTGATGAAGAGGGGGGGGAGACCGGGGTGTACTGTCAGAAGTGGGGGCTGGGGGCAGGAGGGCAAGAGGGCCGGGGCAGCCGAAAGGCACTGTGTGTGACACAGTGTGTCAGGTATACACATGTAATGAATCTTCTAAGTATCTAAAATAAATGAGTTATTTGGAAAGGGCTCAGGAACCTCTGGCACAAACATTACCAATTTAATTTCAATTGAATGTTTTCTTGTATAGCCCCAAATAACAACAATAGTTATCTCGGAGGACCATTGAATTCACCAACACAGATCAGAGAATCAAATAGTTCAAACACAAGAAATAAAACAGAAAACACATTGGTCCTTGTGCATCGGCAAGGAACAACTCTAAACCCAGTGGGCATATATAGAGAGGGATCTCCTCCCACGGACGCTATAGATCCAGGACTCAAGCTACAGCACGAGGACCAAGACTGCAAGATGCAGGCAGTGAGGGGGTGTAGCTCACGAGTCGTTCCGGACAAGGCAGTCCGCTGGTGCAGATAGAGGAGGCTACTGCACAGGACTATAGAGGAGCCGAGGAGCTCCTTCAGTGGAAGACTGAGGCACCCTCAGTGTAAGAAGGAGCGCTACCGCAGGGCCTTTATCCCCACCGCTGTCAGACTGCATTACGACTGAAAAAACCTGCACTATTGACACTTCTTTCTTAGTGCCACTTTCTCATTGCCACTTTATGTACATAATATGTCCTGCATCAACATGTTTGCACATTTCTTACTTTTTGCACAATCTGGAGTGTGTTTATCCATGCCAAATGTGACATGTAAATTTCTTCTGTGTGAGATTAATAAAGTATATCTTATCTTAGGTTCAGGGATCCCATCATCGCGCCATGAAACAACGGGTGAATAGCAATGAACAGACTACAGTCTAAGTCATAATGATGACAGATAAAGTAGGAAGGAGGAGAGGGTAGCGCTCAAGTTATCATACTTCTCCCTGCAAACTGACACCATATGCAGCTTGACTTTAAGTTTTTTTAAACTTAAAGTTGTAAATGTTTTTACCTAACCACATGCGAAAGAGGACTGTTTCAAGCCTGGCCTTGAATGTAGGGATGTCCAATGTAGTTTTTTTCTGCAAATGGCAATAAATTACATAAATACATCGGGACTACGGATGTAAATTAGCAGTTTTGCTACAATCTGTGGCAAATCAACTTGTACATGATTGTTCATTAATGTGTGTTGTCCCAATCAAATAAATAAATAAATAAATTGATTCTGATGCGAAGCTGATTCCACAGTAAAGGAGCTTGGTAGCTAAATGCACTGTGTTTTGCACGCTTAGTGCTCAGTTTGGTTGGCATTAAACTAATGTGTTTTGGAGGTACGCCATACAAAGCCATTTATGTATATTATAAGGAGGATTTTAAATTTAATTCTATACTCCAAGCCAGTGGAGTGATTTTAACACTGGAGTTACTGTATGTGTTCCCTCCTTTTGGTGCCTTTAAGATCCTTGCTGCTGTACCCCTACCGCTTCTGTTTCAAACCTTTCTTTTCAAACCTCTTACACAATGTATCCTCAGTCCGTCCGTCCTCAGTCACAAAACCTTTTTCATGTTCGTCAGTTTTATACGACAGAATTCAAACATTTAGGTTTGTGATTCAGAACCGTGGCATGAGCTTAATGAGGCATCAGCTGTGACGAGGAGAGGCTCCATCCCAGACCTCTGTCTGCTGCATTTACAGCTGTGGAGAAACCAGCTAATGCTACCTGACATGACACACACACACACACAGAGATACACGCGCACACACACACACACACACACACACACACACACACACACACACACACACCTGGATCTGTGCTCCACGGCACCCTCTGCCATATCCACTCTATCGGGTCTCTTTCTGAGATGAGATGAGATATACTTTATTGATCCATATGGTCTCTCTTTGGTCTCTCTCTGGACTCTCCCTGGTCTCTCTGTGGTCTTGCTCTGGTCTCTTTCTGGTCTCTCTCTAATCTCTCTGGTCTTTCTCTGGTCTTCTGCTGGTCTCTCTCTTTCATCTCACTCTGGTATCTCTCTGGTATCTCTCTGGTCTCTTCCCTCTGGTCTTTCTCTGGTCTCTCTCTGGACTCAGTATAACACCCAGCTGTTGTGCCTCATTTGCATGACTGTTCCCCGTTCATCTGTTTAAACACTTCGTCATTTGGTGTTTGTCCAATTAAAGGATTAAAGGATTATCCCCCACATATTCATAAAGGCGAATGAACCAGGACTATGGCAGGTCTAAAACAGGTCCAAAGCAAGACTACAGCATGACTAAAGCAGGACTAAAGCCGGTATAGGTCTACACCATGTTTAAAACAGGACTAAACAAGGACTATGTTAAAGAGGGTGGCCTCTTTAATATGTCATATTGGGTATATATTAGAACTTGACTTTAACGTTGCAGTGATGGCTTCATTCCTGACATGTCGGATCGTCCGCTGCAGTGACGATTGGGTACGAGGACCGTGACCTCTGATTGAGACGCGCTCTGTCAGCTCCTGTTTAACACGTGTTCCTCCGCAGCTGTCAATCAGAGTGTGGGGGTCTGTCCGCCGTCTGGTGCTGGAGCCGCGCACTTCAACGGCATATGGAGATGGACATCAATGTGAACTCAAACCCTGTTTCCACCTCGTCTCCTCTCCTCTCCTCTCCTCTGCCCTGCCCTGCCCTACCCTACTCTACTCTAATCTACTCTGCCCTGTTCTGCCCTGCTCTGCTCTGCTCTATACACTCTCCCGATTTGGAGTGTTTCCACTGGTTTAACCAGTACCAGGTAGTTCTTTAGTTCCTCTTGGTCCTGGTTCTATCCTGGCAGAGCTGGTTCTAAAGGGTTCTAACTGATTTTTATTGGCCAGAGTACTGCTGAAAGCCATGGTCACCGAGGAACTTATGTTGTGGGTAGGTTGCTAGGATACGGTACTGCTGTGTGCTGACCTTGATACTAATCAGGCACAGCTCTCTGAATTATCCATCCATTTTCTTCCGCTTCATCCGTTGCCGGGTCGCGGGGGCAGCAGTCTGGGCAGAGACGCCCAGACTTCCCTATCCACACACACTTCCTCCAGCTCGTCCGGGGGGGCCCCAAGGCGTTCCCAGGCCAGCTGAGAGACATAGTCCCTCCAGTGTGTCCTGGGTCTTCCCCGGGGCCTCCTCCCGGTGGGACGTGCCCGGAACACCTCCCCAGGGAGGCGTCCAGGAGGCATCCGGAACAGATGCCCGAGCCACCTCAACTGGTTCCTCTCGACGTGGAGTAGCAGTGGCTCTACTCCGAGCTCCTCCCGTGTGACTGAGCTCCTCACCCTATCTCTAAGGGAGCGCCCAGCCACTCTGCGGAGGAAGCTCATTTGGACCGCTTGTATCCGCGATCTTGTTCTTTCGGTCATTACCCAAAGCTCATGACCATAGGTGAGGGAGGGAACGAAGATTGACCGGTAAATTGAGAGCTTTGCATTTCGGCTCAATTCCCTCTTTACCACGACGGTCCGATACAGCGACCGCATCACTGCGCACGCTGCACCGATCCGCCTGTCAATCTTGCGCTCTATCCTTCCCTCACTCGTGAACAAGACCCCGAGATACTTGAACTCCTCCACTTGAGGAAGGACCTCTCCACCCACCCGGAGAGGGCAAGGCACCCTTTTCCGGTCGAGCACCATGGCCTCAGATTTGGAGGTGCTGATTCTTATCCCAGCGGCTTCACACTCGGCTGCAAACCGTCCCAGTGCATGTTGCAGGTCCTGGTTCGTTAGAGCCAACAGGACAACATCGTCCGCAAACAGCAGAGATGAAATCCTGTGGTCGCCAAACCGGATCCCCTCCGGCCCCTGGCTGCGCCTAGAAATTCTGTCCATGAATACAGTGAACAGAACCGGTGAAAAAGGGCAGCCCTGGCGGAGGCCAACATGCACATGTGGACAGGTTGGGCGAACTCCCATGAACCCTCGAGTATCCGATGGAGAGTATAGAGCTGGTCCAGTGTTCCACGGCCGGGACGAAAACCACACTGCTCCTCCTGAATCCGAGATTCGACCAACGGCCGTAGCAGTAGCGGCGCCAGGTTTGCAATTTTGGGTAGGCCTGCAGATTAGTAAGTAGGCCAAATTCGCTTGCAAACTACAAGGGCTAGCTGGAATTGGGGTTTCAAAGAATATGGTTCAAACGCACACACGCACGCACACGCACTCACACGCGCACATACACACAAGCTCATTTATGAAACTTGCGTAGAAAAAGTACATTTTGGGTGTATATTCCATTTACGCAAAATCCAACGTCGGATTTATGAACATGTGAGATCCACCCAGTTCTGAGCGTACGCAGCTGCGGGTGTTGATAAATCGACTGAATACGAACGTATTTAGTCACGCCTAGAATTATGCAGCAATCGCGTGTTTCACGCCCCGTCTTCGTGACAGGTCAGCAGGAAGCCGGCCTAAAAGACTGTTTGGAAGCCTCAAAAGGCACGTTTGTTTGTTCATGTTTATGTAATAATAAATATGCGCTATATATTCAGCTGCGTTTTGAACAAATTTGCCAAAATGTTTTGATAAATTAGAAAAATCTCTCTTGAATTGTAGAAGTGAATAAAGATTGATTGAATGAATGAATGAATTCATATATATTATGCAGCGGTGGCTCTCATGAATGAAGCGTCTGCAGCGTCTTGGACGCAGCCTGGCTCGGGGTAGAAGTGCGCATTGAAGCGCTGTACACTTCAGAGAGCGTTTGCAGTCCAGATTTCACAAAGAAACTCTGGAGCCAAAACTTCTGCACATGTGGCGCGACCTCTCACGGCACTCGCTGCGCACTCTGGACAGGGCAGTGAGACATTTGTGAGTGAGCAATACCATCGATGCGTTATTGGGGTGTGTTTCTGTGTGAGGGTTACACAAATCTAATGAAATAACACATTGCTTTAGATGTGAATGAGGAATACAAATAGCCGTGCGTAATTACGCAGCGCAGAGCCTGCCACAGCAATAGATGGGTCACACATCCCTGTTGCGTAAAGTGTATTTATATAGAGCCTTTGACTGTCCAGGATCACAAAGCGCTTCACATTTTAAAAACATACAGATCAAAATGTGTATTATTTTGATCACAAGTCAGATTTAATAGAGGGTTCTCATCATGAGCTGTGATTTATTCGAAGTTTGCGTGTTGCCATTAGACTTTTTCTGATGCGCAAATTCAAATTTTGAAACATGATCCTCAATGAAAACACAGCATATAATTTTGCCAGAGGGAATATGTTTATTGTTGTCCATATCTTGAATTTCATGCGTGTTTTGGCGTGTTGTGCCGAAGGTTGAGATCAGCGTAGATTTACACCACCTCCAGACCTGGCGTATATTTTGTGCGTATTGTACGCTCACGTCCAGATTGATAAATGCGGAAAAGTGTAATATTTAGCGTACGCCTCATTTATCCGAATTGATTTGTCCGTACGCAGGTTTCATACATGAGGCCCACAGTGTGTCTCACACAGGCCTAGAGTTTACTTCATCAGTGCGAGGCCAGCCTGGCCTGACCCTCCTCCTCTGGGACCTACGGGCCCGGGCCTCTGGCTCCTCTGCCTCACCAAGTTCACGCTGAACTTTCTTAAAATTAAAATGAAAAAGGCTGCTCTGTTGTGAATGTTTTGAGAGCGTTGTCAATCTTTAAGACGAGGAATAGCTGTTGTTCTCGGGAACGAGCTTCACGCTGTGTGATATGATATTGGACAAAATTGTTCAGCCAATAAACAGGACTATATATGAAGCAACGTAGGAACGTGATGACGCTCAGGGGGTTATACTTTCTAAAAACATTAGAACGCAACATTTAGGCATTAGCAATAATTTGTGTTTAAAAATAACAATATTTAAATTATGACTTTTAATAAAAAAGGCTAATGACTTGAGAGGCGTAGAACAAATTTGAGAAGGCCAAGAAAAAAACTGGTAGGCACCGGCCTACCCAGGCCTACCCCTGGCGCCGCGGCTGGGCCGTAGCCTCCTCTCCAGTACCTTGGAGTAGACCTTACCGGGGAGGCTGAGGAGTGTGATCCCACGATAATTGGAACACATCCTCCGGTCCCCCTTCTTGTAGAGAGGGACCACCACCCCGGTCTGCCACTCCATTGGCACCGCCCCCGATCGCCACGCGATATTGCAGAGACGTGTCAGCCAAGACAGTCCCACAACATCCAGAGACTTTAGATAGTCAGGACGAATCTCATCCACTCCCGGCGCCTTGCCACCATGGAGGGTGCCAACCACCTTGGTGACCTCTGCCAGGGAGATGGAAGTATCCGCCCCAACATCCTCAGCCTCTGCCCCCGGGGCGGAGGACGTGACTTGGGGATTGAGGAGAATCTCAAAGTATTCCTTCCACCATCCGACAATATCCCCAGTCGAGGTCAGCAGCTCTCCACCCGCACCATACACGGTGTTGGCTGCTTCCCCCTCCTGAGGCGCCGGACGGTTTGCCAGAATCTCTTCGAGGCCGACCGATAGTCATGCTCAATGGACTCTCCGAACTCCCGGGCCGCGGCACGCTTGGCCAGCCGATACTGGACAGCTGCCTCAGGAGTCCCCCGAACCATCATGGCTCGATAGGACTCCTTCTTCAGCCTGACGGCATCCCTTACTGCCGTGTCCACCACCGGGTTCGGGGGTTACCACCGGGACCAGCACCAGAGACCTTACGACCACAGCTACGAGCCGCCGCATCGGCGATAGAGGAAGAGAACATGGTCCACTCAGACTCGATATTTCCCTCCTCTGCCGGGACCTGGGAGAAGCTCTCCCGGAGGTGTGAGTTGAAAGTCCGTCTGACAGTGTGTGTGGAGGTGAGGCCGACTATCTCTAGTCGGTATCTCTCAACCTCCCCCACGAGCTCGGGCTCCTTCCCCCCCAGTGAGGTGACGTTCCACGTCCCAAGAGCCAGATGTTGCGCGTGCGGACTGGGTCACCGAGGTCTCCGCCTTCGACCGCTGCCCAGTCCTCTCTGCACCGCTTCGCCACCACGGACCCCTCTGCGGGTGGTGGGCCCACAGGAGGGACTGCCCACGTCGTCCATTCGGGCTGAGCCCGGCCGGGCCCCGTGGGCTAAGGCCCGGCCACCAGGCGCTCGCATACGAGCCCCGACCCCAGGCCTGGCTCCAGGGTGGGGCCCCGGCTGCGCCATGCAGGGCGACGTCACTGTTCTCATATTCGTGCTGTCCATGGTGTCTTCAGACTGCTCTTCGTCTGACTCGTCACCCGAGACCTGTCTGCCATGGGAGGCCCTACCAGGGGCATGAAGCCCCAGACAGCATAGCTCCCAGGATCACCCGAGTTCTCAAACTCCCCCACCACGTTAAGGTGGCAGTCCAGGAGGGGGTACGGTACTGCTGTGTGCTGACCTTGATACTAATCAGGCACAGCTCTCTGAATTAAAGTAATTTAATACATGTATAGCCCTAAATTACTATAGCAGTTATCTTGGAGGACTTTGCACAACCATTGAATTCATCAACACAGATCAGTAAATCAAACAGTTCAAACACAAGAAATGCAATGATAAAAATCACATGGAGCCATTGGTCCATAAGGGGTAGATAACCAATTCCATAAATGTTGATACATTTTCATAATTGTTGTGTGTGTTCGGTTGGTCCAAAGCCATATATAAAAGTGGGATAATGTTTAGTAGGCAGGCTATTATCGGAAAATAAGTACCGACAGGGCGAAGCGGCGCGGAGGGGTCTGCTTCCGCCATGAAGTCAAAATATTATGACATTAATCTCAGTCTGGCAAAAGAAAAAAAAAAGCACAAAACAGTTTGCTGTTAAAAAGCTTCAAAACATTCTGTCAACTTTTCTACCGCAGCCATATGGTTTGAGCCGAAAAGAGATATGAAAAGGCACAAGATACAGTATTGAGAAAAAACAATGCCCAAAGTAGAGAAGGTGGCAATAACAATATCAATCACTGACATGCAGATTCGCACAGGATTAGTATTACCGCCGACACGTCTGTGTTTGGCCAAATACAGGAGGTAATTTGCGGCACAGGCGGAATAATTATCACAAGTAATACCACAAGTAATACTAATCCTGCATCACCTCTATGCAAGAACTGTCTATAATATACACATAGTAAACAAAATATGGGTGTTGTAAACTTGTCCACTTTGTCTTGTTGAACCAGGACTGGCCTCTGGCTCTGGCCCTAAATATGCTTTACGTTTGACTGGTAATAAGGTATACTGTTAAAACTGTCAAATGGTGAAGCACCGGGGGTCGTTCTTAAAGCTATCACACGCATGTGGTTCTGAGCCTAAATATGCGTTGTTTTTTTTTTGTTTTTAACTATATCAGACACATTGTGTAAACTGCCCTTTCAAAAGGCACCAGGCTCTATTTTGTAAATCTAGTCCCAGAAAGTTGAAATCCACATCTATATTTGCCCAGGTCTCGAGATATTTGTTGAATCTTGTCTTGTGGCTCTGGAGCCTCGATTTTTTTACATTTTGAATGGCTCCTAGGTCAGTTTGACTGTAGGAGCCATTTTGTAATTGTCGTCCTAGAAGGCTGTAAGATGTAAGATGTTTGTCCAGGTCCAGAGAAAACTTGCAAGTCTTGTGGCTCTGGGCAAATGTTAGACTTCATCAGAAGTCACCATTTTGCAGTGCTTTTTATAAAAATAAAAATAAATCCATGCTTAAAGGAGCATTTTGCTGGGATATTGGTTGATATGAAGAGTAATGTTTAGCATCTTTTCCCTCTTTTGCCAGGACTGTTATAATTGTTTCTTTCCATGTGTCCAGCCATTTTCCTGTTCGCAACACCTCGTTAAAAGTTCTACAAAAAATTGATGCTTGAACTCTTTACAAAATTCAGAACTGAAACCATCTGCTCCAGGGCTTTTTCCCAATTTTCCCTTTTGATTATGTTGTAGGATTTCAGTTTCTTTTATTAGACCTTCATTCTAAGACGCAGTCACGGTAGGAAGATTTTCTTTATTTAGATATGTATTAATTATGTGTACAGGAACGGTGTCTGCTTCAGGGCTTCCATAATAGTTTTAAAAGCAGGTCAGAATTTCTTGTAACCCTCATTGTGGGATAGAGTCTGTTGAGTTATGCCTCAATGTTGCAGCTAACGTTGCATTCAGATGAATAGAGGGAACAATGGAGATGAGCCATCTTTAGCCTTATGGCATATTTATTCCTTCACTGCAGACACATCAGTCTCACGGTCATACAGCTACTAACGCTAAGTTGAACTCAGGCAAGATCACTAGAACAAGACGTTATGCGTCAACCTGCATCACAGCGCCCTCGTGTGACATAATAAGCATACATAACACATAACAGTATGACATAACATTCACATATACAACTGAGGACATAATGAACATATCTTAACACCCCCACTTGTACTCAGGTTGCTATACTTTAAACAAACAAAAAAAACAAACAAAAATGAATGTGGACCTCTGTCATACACATCAGTTTCCAAAAAGAACACCTGCAAACCTCTTCAGTGTCAACTTGTTTACAGGTTTGGTCATTATATCAGCAACCATGTTATCAGTAGGACAATACATCAAAGTCAACCTTCCCTCATTCACAGTAGACCTGATGAAGTGATACTTTATATCAACATGTTTGCACTTACGTCTATTTACTGGATTTTTGGCAAGAGCGATTGTACCCTGATTGTCCTCATGTACTACAGTTTGTGTGTACTTGTAGTTATCTATACCACTCAGTAACTGCTCTAGGTATAGGCACTCCTGTATGGTTGAAGCCAGTGCCATGTATTCTGCCTCGCATGTGGATAGTGCAACAGTAGGTTGCTTTCTAGTCTTCCAAGAGACTAGGGCACTGTTTTGACTGAGGCTCACACAGTATCCTGTGGTACTGCGTCTGTCACAGGTATCAGCTGCCCAGTCTGCGTCACTGTATGCCTGTATACCTAGATTCTCACTGTTGTTTCTCTTAAAACTTAACCCTTTCTTAAGTGCCTTTAAGATATCTTAGTACATGCTTCACAGTGACCCACTGCTCCTCTGTAGGCTCAGCAAAGTACTGTGATAACCTGCTCACTACGAAACTTAAATCAGGTCTGGTGCAAGTAGTCCGGTATATAAGACTTCCAACAGCCTCCCTGTACATCCTGACGTCATCCATCTTTACTGCATCCTCAGTATATTCCAGCTTTTGCTCACAGGGTGTTTCTCTAGTCCTACAGTCTTGCATATTAAAACGCTCTAGTATTTTGTTAGTGTACCGCTCCTGTGACATCATTACACACCCATCTGACTGACTAAAATCAATTCCCAGAAAATGTTTTAGTTTGCCTAAATCTTTCATTTTAAACTTTTCTGCAAGCATTTCTTTTACCTTTTCCAGTCTCTCTGTACTGTTTGCAGCAATGATCAAGTCATCAACCCATATGATCATGATAACTTTCCCTTCTTTTGTCTCTTTGGCATAGACACAGTGGTCAGCTGGGTTTTGAGTGAATCCATCCTCAATAAGGCAATCGTGTAAAATCCTATTCCAATTTCGCCCAGATTGTTTGAGGCCATAAAGTGATTTTTCAAGTTTATAGACAATACCCTCTTCCTCCTGATAGCCCTCTGGTGGATTGATGTAGATCTCATAGTCCATGGGAGCGTGCAAGTACGCTGTTTTCACGTCCATTTGGTGTAGGAGTAAATTCTCCTGTGCAGCTTTCTGTAACACCACCCTTACACTCGTCAGGTCTGCCGTGGGTGAAAACGTTTCCCCATAGTCAATTCCCATTCTCTGGCTGTAACCCTTGGCCACAAACCGTGCTTTATATTTGTCTTTTCCCTCTACATCAGTCTTGATAGAGTAAACCCATCTGCCCCCCACTGTTTTCTTGCCTATTGGCAGCGTTATCGGGGTAAAGGTCTTGTTCTCGTTTAAGGATTGGATTTCTTCATCCATGGCTTTTACCCATTCTTTTGAGTTATCAGAGTCCATTGCTTCTCCAAATGTCTGTGGAATTCCACACACCGCTCTGCAGCAGTAGTCCACTGTGATATGAATCCCATCGCTATCACCATCGTCGGTTATGAAGTCGCCTAAGTAGCCTGGTGTCCTTCTTTCTCTATTTGGATACCTCCTACTCTCAGGCTCACCACTTTGTTCTGTATGATTAGAGTCACCACTGTCACCTTGTGTACTTCTCCATACATTTGGGTCTGGGTCTGTACTCCTATTGACCCCCTGTGTGGTCTCACTAGTCCTGGGCATCACACTGTCATGGCCATCACTTGGATCTGGCTCATGTGTCTGTGTCTGTTTTTCCACAGCTGCCCTGCCAACAAACTTCACTAGCCTGTGTTTCTGGACTTTATTTGTATCTGGATGATACACCAGATACGCTGGGCTGTTTTTGTCATGACCTACAAAATGCCCTTGGTTACACCTGGAATCCAGTTTTCCCTTGTCCTGTCTGCATGTGTAGCATACAGATCCAAACTTTTGCATTTTGGATATATTTGGTTTCTTTTCTGTCAGCAGCTCATAAGGAGTCTGCCCTGTACGCTTGTTAAAACATCTGTTGCGTACCATTGCTGCTGCTTGTACAGCATAGTTCCATAGCTGCTTTGGTAGTGCACTTTCAACTAGCATGCACCTACCCATCTCAAAAAGAGTACGCCAGCCCCTCTCTGCTGTCCCGTTCTGGTGTGGGGAATACGGAGCTGACGTTTCATGTCTGATTTTGTTTTCCCTTTATAGTGTCTGGAAATCACCGGACATAAACTCAGTTCCATTGTCGGATCTCATACATCTTACTCTCCCGAAAGGGGACACATCCGCTAGGAACTTTTCCGTTGCTCTTACAGTGTCGCTTTTACTCTTGAGAAAATATACAAACACTGCGCCTGAATAGTCATCAGTAAATATTTGTAACCATCTATCGACTCTGTAGCTACAGGACCTGCAAGATCTGTGTGTACCATATATAAAGGAGCCTTTGCTTTGGTATCAGGGTCCCTAATTCTGGTTTGGGTGAACTTTCCCTGAATACACACTTCACACTCTTGTTCGGGTCTGACCATTTTGCCCTTAATTTGCATACCCTCAACAACATTCTGCAACTTAATAACATCGTCGTAGTTACAGTGGCCTAGTATCTCATGCCATGTCTGTATGTCGTGACATGTGTTGTAGTGGCCGCTTTCACTGAGAAGATGCTCTGGGGGTACGACGGTACGAATAAAGCGTCTCTCAGCATCGCCTTGCGTCGCTGTCCTCTGTCGTCGATGAGAGAAACCTCGGCATTTCCCCTCCGCTGAGCGACCCCGCTGCACCGGGTGCCGTCTGCCAGCTCAACACTGTGCAATTCTGGCTTGAACTTGCTGTCAAAATGTTTGAACATAGTTATGTTATTTATGACGTGAGAGGTAGCCCCCGTGTCCACCATCAGACCTCTCTCCTGTATGCTGCATGCTGGCTGAAGTTGGTAACGGGTCTCTCCGTCTCTTACCTTGAACACGTAGTCCTCATCGTCTTTATCGGAGACTTTACTCACGCCATCTTGTTTTTCCTTACTGTCTTTATTCTTTTGTCTGCACGTGGCGTTTTTGTGTGAGTCACTTTTGCAAAAACTACACCATGTCTTCTGTCGACATGCTTTTGCTCTGTGGCCTTTGATTCCACATTTAAAACACACCACATCAGTGTCTTCTTTGTTCCAGCCATGTGCGTTGGTTTTAACAGGCCGCCATGTTGTTTTCCCTTGAGTTTTCATCACACTGTCGCTGGATTCAGCCGTTCTTATTTTCTCTGTCTCTTCAAAACTGCTTTAGTCTTGAATTCCGCAAACGTGGTGGTATCATCTGTATGTGCCACATGTATTGTGAATGGCTTATAACTTTCAGGCAGTCCTTTTAAAACCATAGCCACTAGCAAGCCGTCTCCTAACGTCTCACCTGCGTTGCGCAGTGCTGTAATGGCGGTCTCTGCTCTTATTATGTAATCCATTACACTTTCGTCGTTTGCCTTCTGAAGTGATGTCAACGTGGTGTAGAGGTTGATAATACGGGGCTTTCCCTTCCCCGCATAATACTCTCTCAATATTTTCAGAGCTCCTCTTCCATTGTTGGGCGCGTCCCTCATTACTAAGGAAAGGCTTTTATTATCTAGCAGTAAAATCAACTCTGCATATGCGTCAGCATTTTTCTTCTGGTCGGCTGCTATCTCGGCCTCTGAAGCTGGTTCTCTCAGCACTGTGTCCTTTAGCCCGGATAAATGAAAATGTCCCAACATTTTAGTCTCCCAAAGTTCATACTTAGTCTCATCTCCGTCGAACGTCAGTGGAGGCAACCTTCTTCGTTGTTCCGCCATGTTAGCCCGTTCTGTTTCTTCGATAGCAGTCCATTAGCACGCGGTCCGTTGCGACTTTCTAAACTGTGACAAACTTATCTTCCGAACGACTCCTGGGCCCATAACCTGTTGAGTTATGCCTCAATGTTGCAGCTAACGTTGCATTCGGATGAATAGAGGGAACAATGGAGATGAGCCATCTTTAGCCTTATGGCATATTTATTCCTTCACTGCAGACACATCAGTCTCACGGTCATACAGCTACTAACGCTAAGTTGAAATCAGGCAAGATCACTAGAACAAGACGTTATGCGTCAACCTGCATCACAGCGCCCTCGTGTGACATAATAAGCATACATAACACATTCACATATACAACTGAGGACATAATGAACATATCTTAACAGAGTCTTTGTCCAATTTTGTATCTATCACAGACTGTTCTTTTCTTTTTTTTATTTTCGATGCCAATACCTTTCGAGCTTTTGGGCTACAGTCATAGATAGTTTGTTTGGCCAGAGTAGCTTCCTCCTCAAATTCTTCTAGGTAGATGCATTCCAATTAATTTTTAGCTTCAGACAATTGTTTCACATGCGTTGGGTCTCTTAACCCTCTAGCGGTTTCCTACAGATGGTATATTCGATTTTCCAAGTATCTTAGTTTATTTTCCCTCTGTCTTTTTTTCCTGGATGAGAAGGTGATCATTTCTCCCCTAATGGTGGCTTTGGCTGCTTCCCATATTATTGTAGGGTTAACTTCATTATTGTCATTTTCACACAAGGAGACAATGGTCAAAAAAACTGTGGGACCGTTCTGGACCCTGATTGTCCCCCTATTCTGGAGCAGGTTGCAGTTTAGATTAGAAAACCCCTCTTTTGGTCCCTGCCCATAGTCTCTCACCCAACCCTTGTCCGCTGTCCATTAGTAAAATGAAACACAATATAGTACTAGCCTATATAATAAAATATGATTCCTTCTCAGAGGAAGAAAAAATAATAAATAAATAAAAGGAAAAGGAAATAGAGGTAGAGTTCCCAATTCTCAAGCCTAGTGTATACTTGTGCGGCGCTGCTTACGTTAGCGGTTGCGGTGGACCTCCGCAAGCACAATTTAAATAATACTCCTTGCAGAGTTTTGAGGAGAATGTTGTTATCGCACAACCAACCACACGATGGCGATCTCACAGGAGTTGCTTGAGATACCAAAGCGGTCTCATTTACGCTGCTATTTTCTCCTCTTCAGAACAAAAACATGAACAAAAACAAAGCTGTTTGAGATCATTACATGTGTTTCTACTGTAGGTTTATGTGATAGTTCTATGGACTCATTATTTCTTAACTCATTTAACTGTGATTTTGTGAATAAAGACACAGTTCTTGTTGGAAACATAGTTATTATTAAATTGTATTCATCACAAACAGCATACAAAAAGTGGTAAATATATGAACAATTTATAAGTGCAGGAGGAATGGAACAGACGCGATAAGCTACGATTCAAACAAAGACAGGAACAGTGCAAAAGAAACGACTGCACAGTTTATAAGTTATATGTTAGATATGCAACAGAACTCTCTAGTCCAGTCTCCGCGTATATCAGGCCCTGCCATGAGCCAAAACTACTTTTCCTTTGGTTTCCTCGAAGCGTGAAGCAGTCTGCTCCATAGTTCCTCGTCCATGTTCCCTGCAGCCGCTCCGTGCTTCCTTCCAATACACACACGGACCAATCACAGCGGAGCTTCCTTGCGGCGACCCTTATGTAGTTAGAAAATGTCGATGCTGCGCGGCAGGCAACGTAAGGGCCTTGCGGTGACCAACGCGTTGTGCAAGTGACGCCACGTCACCTCCGTAAGCTCCGCGCCGCGCGAGTATACACTAGGCTTCTCCTTTCCCAGCTTTTATTTAGATAACTGTTAAATAAAATTAATGTAAAATATAACAGGGAACGTGAGGGAAGGCTAAAAGGAGGTGGCTGACAGGTCGGGCTTTATGTCCAAACGTAAATGAAAGACCTCCATTCTCAATACTTTTCATTATAGTTGCATTTTAGGACTCCATACCTCGAGGTTCTTTCAAAGTGGTTGCGCGATGTTTTTCGCTTCTGCGCCAGACTTGCGTTCTGCATGAAGCGGCTGTAGTTCCCCCTGGTTCTCCCTATGAGATTTCATAACACTTTGAAGCAACTTTTGTTAAAGTCAAACTCATCATTCTATCAATGTGCAGAAGCCAGTACTTTTCCCTTGTTTTGTCTATCTGAAGGCCAAGCTACAAGCACACCGTGGAAGCTGCTGATTGGAGGACTCCATGCCTCCGCTCTGTATAATACACTTGCATTCTATTGTATCTGTGTTCGTGTTCGTGCTGTCTCTACCATCGACAATAAAACATGTCTTCTGTCTGAATTATAGACGCGATCCCAGACATGTCATCTTCTTCAGGTGGTGGAAGGATGCGGGCCTTGTCTGTAACATCTAGAGAACAGAAGACTACTTTTTTTTACACAAAAAGTGTTTTTTTTTTAAGCCAAAACTGAGAAACCTCAAGAGAAACCATGCATCTGGATCAGCACTTGGACAATCTGCACAGCCCCTGATTCCACTCAGGCCTGCTGTGAGCTGCTGAGACATGGACAATACCATCGTCCTCTTTTGCATGGACATAATTTGGAACAATTGGATTACACAATTTGGACATAATTTGGACTGAATTGAATTGCTGAATCTGGACACTAAAGCTGAAACGTGTGATTGAAAGACATGTCACAGAAGAATTCATGGCTCGACACAAATGCAGCCTGAAGAAACCAACACGGAGAAGTGGGAGAGACTGTTTTCAAAGCAATATCTGGAACCACCATCGACTGATGAAGTTTGGTATTTTACTGAAGATTGTTGACAAGTTTTATGAAAGATCTGAAAATGTTTTATGAGTTTTCTGAGTTTTTGAAGTATTCCGAGTTCTGAGTTTTTTGAAGTACCGAGTTTGAGTTTTTGAAGTATTGAGTTATGATGTTATGTTGCTGTTTATCGATCCTGATGGTCACACGGGAATGTGTGACCAGAGGGGGGAATATGAGATTTCATAACACTTTGAAGCAACTTTTGTTAAAGTCAAACTCATCATTCTATCAATGTGCAGAAGCCAGTACTTTTCCCTTGTTTTGTCTATCTGAAGGCCAAGCTACAAGCACACCGTGGAAGCTGCTGATTGGAGGACTCCATGCCTCCGCTCTGTATAATACACTTGCATTCTATTGTATCTGTGTTCGTGTTCGTGCGGTCTCTACCATCGACAATAAAACATGTCTTCTGTCTGAATTAAAGACGCGATCCCAGACATGTCATCTTCTTCATCCCGTTCCAGTACACCGCGGTTTCGTAGATATGACTTGGCTTCTTCGAGTGAGTCAAACGTCGCTGTGTCTCCCTCAAGGAATATTTTCAGCTGAGACGGGTATGTGGGATTTCACCCTCTTTTGGTTCAGAAGATTTCTCAGCTGGGTCCACCTGCATTGCTCTTTTTGGAGTTTGTTAGAGAAGTCCTGGGAGAGGAAGATACGAGCATTGCCGATCCTGATCTCTTTTTTGGACCTGGCTGTTCTCAAGATGTCGCATATTCCACTGGATGAAACGGACCACCATGGATCGGGGGGCTACGTTCTCTCCAGTTGGTCTTTGCCCCAGAGAGCGGTGCGTGGCAGCGATCTGGATGTTCTCAGGTAAGATCTCCAACTTCTCTGCTAAGACAAAGCCAATGATGTCGTCTCCTTCGAGTCCTTCTTTAACTCCGTAGATGCGGATATTATTTTGTCTTGACTGGTTTTCCAGGTATTCGAGCTTTTCCGACATGTCCTTTTGATTTTTTGACATCTGTTTCAATATTGTTGCAATGGCGTCTTCACGCTCTTCCAGCTCATGTATTCTTTGTTTAGCTTCTTCAATTTCCCTCTTGGCCTCTCTTAAGCTGTGTCGGATCTCTTTTACAGTTTTTTCCTGTTGCTTGAACACATTTTGCTAAATTTCGCGCATTGTCCCAAAACTCTACATACACAATGACCTGACCCAACACGGACATAAATCGTTCACATCTGGGTCAAAATGAAACTCCTTTAACAAAGGAGTGCTCTCAAAACTCAAACTCTGCTCTCAAAACTAAATAATAATTTGTAATAAAAGGACAAAATCATGTCATGTTACATCATGTGAACACACTTTCAGATTGGAAGCAACACACTACAGTACTTTATATAAAACACTGCAGTCATTTTCACTGTTATTATTCTGTTCATCAGTTTGTTTTCTGTGAAGCTCAATGGAACTGTATTGTTCTCAAAAAAGGTTTATCAACAACCAAAAATTAAAGTACTAATATATTAAATCAACACTGTGCATCACAGTACTACAGTACACTTTACTGCATTTGTGTCAATGCAGTAACACAAAACACAAAACGAATGAAAAACTAGGCAATTGTGTGTTTGTGGATTATGGATCATGGTTCCTGCTCAGACTGTTTCCACAATGTTTCTGCTGTTGGTGAACAGGTGTTAAGCACCTCGAGAAGGTCTCCTAGTCATTTTGTAGATTTTTTTTGCAAAAACAGTTTTTCTCTATTGCTTAAACCATAGACTGTATATATTAATGGACATAGTCACGCCTATCTCCACCGTTCTAACTAATGGGCCAAAAATTGGGCTGTCATGGAGTGATTTTAAATGGCCTTGGGGCTGGAAAATGCGAAAAAACGCATCTGCGCACGCGTCAGTCGGCACGAGCCCCATTCATTTAAACGAGTGCCTTCAAAAATTCACAGCGAGTAAACTAGACTGGTCTAAAAAAATTCACTCCCCTCAGCATTGACACACATGTGGAACGGAGCTTTAGGCCAAGAGCCAACCTTTTCACCATCTTGTAAAGGTGTTTTCGAGAGGTAAGAAGATGCTATATGTTAGCATTGGCTAATTCTTATTCCGGGTCCACCCCCATCGGCCCGGGGTGGTATTGCAAGCATGTCAGCGCACGTGGCCACTTTTGAGCCCCCACTGGCTCATACATATTTCACGATACTGCCCTCACTTTTCACAAAACTCTAAACACAAACCACTTTTCCAAAGCTACATACACACAACCCCACAGTCTCTTTTCAAAACCGACCCATCACACCAAAACAGTTTCTCCTATTCTCAAAAGCAAATTCTGACCCAATAATACCACTTAAGGCCTGCACATAAATGTAAACACTACTAAGCATCATTAAACACATTACCAGAACAATTAAAAACACAATTTTCAGAGATGTGAGACTGTTCTTTTTTACAGTTTCACAACTCCCAGGATGCATTTAAGCAACACTTATTATTCACTTTATTCTCAAATATGTTTTGTGCATTTACAGTTTTTCTCTATTGCTACATCACAAAACCTCTATACTCTAAATCAAATGACCAGTTGCCTAAACACATTTAATAAAACTACCCACCACTTTCCACAACCCTAAACACAATTCTCCTGTAGACACTGTTCACAAAACCTGTCCTCTTTTTTTGCCTTTGTATGTATCTCTGCTCCAATATGCATTGTGAAGCTCATGTGATGCAAAATGCCTCCCACAGTCAGCAAAACTTGAACACAATGAAACACAACAACCCGGAATTGTAAACTCCTGTTGCAAATGATGTGACCACAACTATATAAGTCAGTGCAGTTTGATGAAGGTTCCAAACAAAAATGGATGATCAAGGCAGGAGAAGTGGAGTTCGTGTCAGAGGAGGGAGAGAGGCAGGCCAAGGAGAGAGAGGAGCAGGTCAAGGAGAGAGAGGAGCAGGTCAAAGAAGGAGAGGAGCAGGTCAAAGAGGGAGAGGAGCAGGTCAAAGAGGGAGAGGAGCAGGTCAAAGAGAGAGAGGAGCAGGTCAAAGAGGGAGAGGAGCAGGTCAAGGAGGGAGAGGAGCAAGTCAAAGAGGGAGAGGAACAGGTCAACTAGGGAGAGGAGCAGGTCAAAGAGGGAGAGGAGCAAGTCAAAGAGGGAGAGGAACAGGTCAACTAGGGAGAGGAGCAGGTCAAAGAGGGATAGGAACAGGTCAACTAGGGAGAGGAGCAGGTCAAGGAGGGAGAGGAGCAAGTCAAAGAGGGAGAGGAACAGGTCAACTAGGGAGAGGAGCAGGTCAAAGAGGGAGAAGATACATATGTCATACACTGTGTCAATTTACATTTACAACAATTTTAACTTACTTACTTTAACTTACAACATACTGTAATAAAATAAATCACACTCTCAACATTGTGTTTTCTTACTGTACTGTTGTATCTGATGTGTGTCATTGTTACTGTACTGTTGTATCTGATGTGTGTCATTGTTACTGTACTGTTGTATCTGATGTGTGTCATTGTTACTGTACTGTTGTATCTGATGTGTGTCATTGTTACTGTACTGTTGTATCTGATATGTGTCATTGTTACTGTACTGTTGTATCTGATGTGTGTCATTGTTACTGTATCTGATGGATCCTCCATGGAGTTACTCATTTTTGCTCTGAGTTGTGATATAACTGCACTTTCTGCATTATGTAACTATTCTCATGAAACGCAGACATATATAGTAAATGCCCAATACATACAGTATTTGAGAATAAATACATGTTGCTCAAATGCATCCTGGCAGTTGTGAAACTGTAAAAAGAACAGTCTCACACTCTACACTAACCCTACACTTTTAGTAATGTGGTTAATGATGCTCAGTAGTGTTCACATTTTTGCGGGCCTTGAGTGGTATTATGGGGTCAGAATTTGCTTTTGAGAATATGAGCAACTGTTTTGGTGTGATGGGTCGGTTTTGAAAAGAGACTGTGAGGTTATGTGCACGTATCTTTAGAAAAGTGTTTTGTGTTTAGAGTTTTGTGAAAAGGGAGGCCAGTATTGTGAAATGTGTTTAAGCAATAGAGAAAAACTGTATTGTATTAGTATGTTGTAACTGTAAATTGACAAAATATGTTGATCCTTGACCTGCTCCTCTCCCTCCTCTGACACAAACTCCTCTTCTTCTGCCTTGATCATCCATTTTTGTTTGGAACCTTCATCAAACTGCACTGACTTATAAAGTTGTGGTCACATCATTTGCAACAGGAGTTTTCAATTCTGAGTCGTTGTGTTTACTGAATGACACCAGGTATGTTCATTGTGTTCAGGTTTTGCTTCACAATGCATATTGGAGCAGAGATACATGCAAAAAGTGTTTTAGCAAAGGCAAAATGTGTTTAGAGTTTTGAGATAAAGGGGATGGGTTTTGTGAACAGTGTCTTGGTAAATTGTGTTTATGGTTGTGGCAAGTGGGGGGTAGTTTTATTAAATGTGTTTAGGCAACTGGTCATTTGGTTTAGAGTACTGGGTTTTGTGTTGTAGCAATCGAGAAAAACTGTAACTTCACTCTGTGCAAAAGTCTGTGGCCTTTTGTTGAGTGGCCTTTTCTCTGCTGCAGCTTGTCTCTTTTCCTTCACCGCTGCTGCTGCTCTCTCTCAGAAGGACCCCTTGTGGGTCTGGAGGAGGCGCTCTCTCAGACGGTCCATTGTGGTGGCGCTCAATTGTAGATGTTTGTGGCGGTGACCATTTAGCAATGAACCAATGAAGCAGACAGGAGAGGTTTCTCGAACCAACAGAAAGAAACAAGCGTGTTAATACAATTCAAAGCCAAAACCGATAGTTAATTAAAACCCCCCAAAAAAATTAATTATAAACATTAAAGGCACACCGCGGACTTTGTGACCTGAAGAGTTGACACATATGAGTTATTTTATATGAATACTTGGGCCAATATACAGCGCTTGACACTTGCAATGCTCCGAGCGGGGCTGCCCTCTTGAAATACCGCCCATGTAAGTTTCGAGCAGACGGACCGTCTGCCACCAGGTCACGTGACTTGGAAGAAAGACTTGCTTTACGGCTACAGGCGCTGATATACTCATGGAGCTAAGGCTTTTGCTACTCATTTTTCACCTGCTCGACTCCTGGTCATGGCTGAGGCAAGGAAAAATTTTAAACCTTCGGAGGAGGCTAAAAAGAGGAAACGCGAAAGGGATCGTGCTGTAAGCTGCATGTCTGTATGAGCGCTGCTCTTCACCTGGTTCCTGGATGTCATCGACTGCAAAGATGTCATTCCACGCAGCACGAGCTAGACGCAGAACTCCCTCATCCAGGATATAGAAGTCCATGTGTGGTAGATTACTAATGCAGCGGTCTGGAGGCTGACCACAGCAGAGTCTCTCAATATCTGTAGGCATGTCTCTACAGTTTGAACACACACACCAGTGCATGCTGTCTGAATACACACTCAAAAGACACCGGCTGACTGTTGACTTTTGCGACAGTGCTGAGTTGCTTGTGGCCACTAGGGGCGCTAAACGTGAAAGTTGCAGGTCTAGCGCCCCTAGTGGCCAAGAGTTACACGGTGTGCCTTTAAAAACCCTACATTCTGATCAAGGAATACTAAAACTGCATTGCTACTTGCTTCTTTTTTTTTGTTTTAGAGCATGCAGGCTTGAGACCTGTCATGAGGCCTATGATAGTTACTGTACATTATCGCGTTTTATGTGTAAGTTTGTATTCTAATGTCATTTTCTACTGTTTACTTTAAAGAAAACATATTTTGTATGCATCAAGAGTTAACAGAGAGGGAGACAGCAGAGAGAGAAGGGCAGAGGGGAGGGGCTGAGTGAACAAAAAAATAAAAATACTTTTGCTTACGAGCTGTGACCAACAGTAGGAAAAAGGAGCACACGGCACACGTTAAGTGAATAGCAATACTAATTAAAATAAAACACAATCTTTAACTCTAGCATCAACAATAAGTATAAAATCTCTATCTTGAAAATAGATACTGGGAAGTACTGTGTATTCTAGGGCAAGTAAAGTGTAGTTATATGTTAGCATCTGTGCATTAGCAGTACTGTATATACATCTGCACATTAGCAGCAGTATGTTTACATCTGTACATTAGCAGCAGTATGTTTACAGCTGTATATTGCACATTCTTGTGTAAGATAAGGATACTGCAACAATGCGAGAATGACACGTGGAATCAAGTTGGCAGTGTTCATTAGTCCTTGTTTGTTGTACAGTCTGACAGCAGCAGGAAGGGAAGACCTGCAGAACCTCTCCTTCACACATAGAGGATGAATAAGATTCACTGAAGCTGCTCTCCAGAGCAGAGAGAGTGTCCTACAGGGGGTGACAGTCGTGGTCCAGAATAGATGTTAGTTTGTCCCAGACCCTCCTGTCCCCCACCTGCTGCACTGTGTCGAGGGAACAGCCCAGGACTGAGCTGGACTTCCTGATGACCTTGTTCAGCTTCTTCCTGTCCCTCTCTGTGATGCGGCTGCTCTGGCAGACCACACCGTATAAGATGGCTGATGCAACCACAGAGTCATAGAAGGTCTTCAGGAGTGGTCCCTGCCTCCTAGAGCCGGCTCTGGCCCTTCTTGAAGAGAGTATTGTATGTTTAAGTGTGTGTGCTTGTGTGTGTGTCACAGGTTTAAAAGTGTCTGTTGAGGGGGTGTGATCATAAAAAGGGAAACTGGATAAAAAGGGGATAAAATTTAATAAAATATTTACAAAAGGATCCATAAAAGATGATTAAAAGCCCAGAGTCCGTCCCCACTGTCCTCCGCTCTTCTCACCCGGGACCGGGCCGCAGTTCCGCCAGCCACTAGCCGACCACGGGTCGGCACCGGGCACCCGCGGGGGAGAGCCGGCACATCCCGGTCGTCGTTGGGCCTAGCCCGGGCGCGCACGCGCCTTCATGCGCTGTCAATGCGCGCCCCCCTTACCGGTGCCGCTCCCCCCGCTGGCCTCAGTGCACCGTGGTCTCTGGCTGGCGGTGCTCGTCCTTGGCCCGGTCCCGCGTCCTCCTCCTCTGGTCCTCCGTGTCCTCTCTCTGTCTCTCTCTCTTCTTCTCCTGCAGTGCCCGCCCCCAATTAAAAGGTCTTGATTAAAAGCAGGTGTGGGTGATTAGGGGAAGTGTCCAAGGAACTGTGATTAAAATCCATGCATTAAAAATATAACACAAAACACATCACACAAATAAAAGCAGTTAAAAGTCCTTGTTAAAAGTTCACTTTCCCACATTCCCCCCAACTTAAACGTAAGCAGTCCCTGCTACGTTAAAACCATAGTCCATCCATCTGCTTAATCCTCCGTTTCTCCGGCGGGCACCACTCCACGTTTCCTTAAAAACAAGTCCATACATCCATTAAAACCATCCGCGGGGCCTCCAACAATGTTCCTCGTTTTGGGGCAAGGCCTCTGCTCTGCGTCCCCAACGGCAGTCTCCTGTCCAGCGGTACAAATTGCATAAAAAAGTAAAAAAATAAAAACGGGGCTAAAACCAATAAAAGATCACACCAGTCCTCAACCCTGCCAAGCAACGCCATAAAATAGATGTGACCGAGTAGCATATAAAAGGAAAAGCAACGCCACCTAGTTTTAAAAATGAGACTAGGACTCAATAAAGGAAGGTTCTTAAAAACAAGGTGAGCAGTGTAAAAACCAGAGTTTTAAAAGGGATAAAACAATTTATTACAAATAAAATTACAGAATAAAATACTAAAAATATAAAAGCAAAGTCCAGTTAAAAGTCCAGCAAGGGCAGGGGCAACTCCGCAGACCTAAAACCAGAGGAGCAGGAGGCAGTAAAACGTTCTTTTTAAAAATAGAAATCTGTAGGTTAAAAGTGGGATGAATCCCGGCCAGAGCACTAAAGGTCACTTACGTGCACGGGCAGAGAAACTCTGCCCGCTGCGGTGATGTCACGTCGTGCTCTGGCTCCACACGAGGGAATGGCTGGCCAGGCCCCTCCCTGAAACAAAAACGGGTCTCCCACAGTAAAACGCCTTAAAAACAGATTTCTATCGGCCAGCAGCAGCCGTATGCCCGAGCAGAGCACTACAATGTTACTTACAGGCACGGGCAGAGAAACTCTGCCCGCTGCGTGTAGTCCGCATCGCGCTCTGGCTTTCCGTGGGTCCTGTGCAGGTACTGCTGACTGCTGCTGCCGTTCTCCGTTGCCTCCTCTCCTCGGTCGCCCAAGACGCTCTGTCGTCAAGTTCTCTGCCCGGGACGGGGCCGCAGTCTCGCCAGCCACTTGCCGCCCACGGGTTGCCACTGGGCACACGCAGGGGAGAGCGGACACATTCCATTCGTGATGTTGGGCCTAGCCCGGTGCACACACGCCTCTCTGCGCTTTCAATGCGCGCCCCCCTTACCGGTGCCGCTCCCCCCGCTGGCCTCAGTGCACCGTGGTCTCTGGCTGGCGGTGCTCGTCCTCGTCCTCGTCCTTGGCCCGGTCCCGCGTCCTCCTCCTCTGGTGCTCCGTGTCCTCTCTCTGTCTCTCTCTCTTCTTCTCCTGCAGTGCCCGCCCCCAATTAAAAGGTCTTGATTAAAAGCAGGTGTGGGTGATTAGGGGAAGTGTCCAAGGAACTGTGATTAAAATCCATGCATTAAAAATATAAAAACACACAAAACACATCACACAAATAAAAGCAGTTAAAAGTCCTTGTTAAAAGTTCACTTTCCCACATGTGTATGAATGTGAGTGTTCCGGACTGGTTGTTCTCACTCTTACTGAATTCTAAATTCTTCTAAATATCTCAATATTTCTTTCATACAAATACTGTATAATTAAGTATGGTTAATGGTATTAAAAGGATTAATGTGAATATTAGGAGCCTATTGCCTACTAAAAGCTTGGGTAAGCTAGAACAAACCTGCTGTTGATACAATATCTGAAACATGGCTCTCCTCAGGTATCTCTGACAATGATATTCACTTGGACAATTATACTGTGTACAGAGCAGACAGAGGTTCTAGAGGAGGCGGAGTAGCCACTTATATCCTATCAAGCTTACAATCACATATTATTTGCCCTCAAGAGAAACCATTACACTTTGAAGGGCTTTTTGTTCAAATAATTTTGCATGAAAACAAACATCTACAGACCTCCAAACTCCCCTTCTGATTCAGTAAAAAATATTTTAGCCACTCTCTCATCCCTCGGCCGTAATAATGAAATGATCATCCTGGAAGACTTCAACATAAACTGGTTGTCTCCTTCCTCAACATCTGAACGTAATATATTTAATAGCTCTAAATTCACCCAGTTGATAAATGACCCCACACGAATTAGTCCTACTTCCCAATCTCTTCTGGACTGGATTTTAGTAACTTGGCCCAAAGATCATCAAAGTGCGTAAGACTAAATTACTGAACAGGGATCACTTTATTAATGATGTGTTAAATATAAACTGGGACAGACTAGATTTAATACCCACTATAAATGAAGCATGGGACTATTTTTCCACTGAACTTTTGAATGTCATTAATATACATGCACCGTTGACAGAAATCAGGGTTAAAGGAAACCATCTTCCCTGGGTTCATGGTGAGTATATAGACAACGGGATAGAGCCTGGTCTAAATATACTGTAATTCCTCTTGACTTTCTGCTGACTGGGAGTAATATAGACGTCTGCGTAATATCTGCACCACTCAGACTAGAAATGCTAGATCAACTATCATAACAATAATTTAACAAATAATTTTAAAAATCCTAAAAAGTTTTGGAAACATGTCAATCATTTATCAGGTAAAACCAAATCTGAAGCCTCTAATATACTTATTAATGACATTATCACAAATGATGCAGATACTATTGCAAATGCCTTTAATTTACATTTCTCTCATTTGCCTCCGGTCCAACCTCCTCCACTTTCTTCAGTTTCCTCCTGTTATGTTACACCTGACAGTAGTTTTTCATTTAGACGGGTATGCCCAGCTGTAGTACAGCAGATTTTAAATGGGTTATTCCCTTGACCAAGTTCATCAAGCTTGCATCTCATGTTCTTTGTTTTCCTTTGGCAGATCTTTTTAATCTATCCTTTCAATCATGTGAAGTTCCCTCTGCCTGGAAATGTGCAAAGGTCATCCCTATCCACAAAGGTGGTGACTCAAATAATAGAAATAATTAAAGACCCATCTCTATCATCAATAGTTTTGCCAAAGTATATGAAAAAATCCATTTCTACCCTTTAATCCATTTCTGGGTCAGGGGGGTGGCAATCAGAGATGCCACCCAAGTCTCATAGCACCAGCCCCTCACTGACCCTCTGCAGGTGGTGAGTCCACAGGAGGACCTTTTCAATCTGGATTTAGAAAACATTTTTCAACCACATCTGCGTTATTGAAATTCACAAATGATATTTTTTCTGGTTTTGACAACAACCTGCTCACTGGTGCTTTCTTTATTGATTTAACAAAAACTTTTTTAGACAAACTCCACTCAGTCAGTCTGGACAGGCGCTCACTCCTGTGGTTCAACTCCTACCTTCATCACAGACAGCAGTGTGTCTTTTACAACGGCAGCTATTCTGGTTTCTCTTGCATTGAGAGAGGTGTGCCACAAGGCTCTTCACTTGGGCCACTATTATTTTCCATTTTCATAAATGATCTGCCTCTCACATGCAAAGACTGTACTATCCAACTTTATGCTGATGACACAGTGATTTATTTCTCTAAATCAAACATTACTGACATTCAAAATTCTCTTCAACTTGATTTAAATTCAGCTCAACTCTGGCTACAATCTAACAAACTTTTACTCAAGAAATCCAAATCAAGTCACCACTCCGGCTTGACTCCTCACTCTCCTTTAACAAACACAGACAGACAATCTCAAACTAAATTTCATATTGTCTAAAATAACTATATCAATCAATTAATTGCTTCAGTTTTTCAGTTAGGAAAATAATTATTTCACTGTTGATTCTTCCCATTCTTGATTACAGTGACATCATTTATCAAAACACTTCTGCCTCCATCCTCCAGCCTCTGAATGTCACATACAACAGCCTGTGTAGGTTAATTCTCCCCTGTCCCTTTAGGACCCACCACTGTCTGCTATACGAGCAGCTGTCGTGGCTCAGTCGTCGTCCAGACGTCAGCTTCATTGGCTACTGTTTATTTTTAAATGTATTAATTTAAAAATAAACTATTTAAAACAATATTTGATTCCTCTCCGATCCTCTTACAGTTTGCGCCATGCAAACCAATGTTTCTATGTGGTCCCAAGAGTCAAGAAAGGAGTCGGAAAACATTAATTTAAATTTAAAACTCTTTCTGACTGGAACAGTTTACTTCTCTGCCTCTGTTTAAAAATGCTCTGGTCCAACACCTCCAGAACCCATGCCACTGTTATTGAGCATATGAACCTAAATTATATTCAATGATATGCACTACTATAGATACTAGCTGTAATCTCTGTTAATTTATATTAGACATTATAATAACAGTGGGCGACAGTAGCTCAGTTGGTAGAGCATTGGCCTTCAGGCCTGAAGGTCGTGGGTTCAATTCCCACCTCCACACCTTCTCCACCGACTCCCACTGATGACTGCTGTCGTTGTGTCCTTGGGCAAGACACTTAACCCCACTTTGCCTGAAGCCCCCACTGAAAGATCAAGGCTATGCTCTCACTCAGAGAGCAGCCGTCCTCCTGTGGACTCACCACCTGCAGAGGCTCAGTGAGGGGCTGGTGCTATGAGACTTGGGTTGCGTCTCTGAATGCCACCCCCCTGACCCAGAAATGGATTAAAGGGTAGAAAATGGATGGACGGATTATAATAACAACAATCAGTATGTGTGTCCTTTGTCTTTTGTTTTAGTATTTTTTTGTATGAATTTTTTTTTATGGTTTGCTCTACGGTCTGCCTTACTGTATCTGTCATTTTGTGCAATTTTGAGGACCCCCTTGAAAAAGAGATGTTTCATCTCTATGGGCTTATCCTCCAAACAAATAAATATGAAATATGAGAGCGTTTGTGTTATGAGTCCAGTCCAGCTTGTGGTTCAGAAGAACACCCAGGTACTTGTAAGAGTCTTCCCCGCGTTGACGCGGAGGTGGTTCCGCTGACTCCAGTCCACAAAGTCTTGTATAACTCCTATGCGCTTTGTCCCTGAGAAGCCATGGCTGGATGGTGTTGAAGGCGCTGGAGAAGTCGAAGAACATAATCCTCACAGCGGAGCCGGGTTACTCTAGGTGGGCCAGCGAGCGATGGAGGAGGGAGATGATGGCGTCCTCAACTCCTTTGCCCGGCTTGTAGGCAAACTGCATTGGGTCCATCGCTGAGGTCAGAGTGGAGCGGAGATGTCCCAGGACCAGTCCCAGCATCAGAACATAACTGTCACATGGGTCTTTCATATTATCAATCATAGCGTCATTTTACATTTAGTGACAACGGTGCGTGATCTGTGGAGTGAGTGATGTGATGACGTATAGGCCAAATTTTGAAAATAGAACCCGCCCAACCGAGTAATTCTACCTGGTTTAGTAATTATTGATTAACATTATTATTCAAACCCCTCGGGCCTTTCTTTAATTTATACTCTGGCAACCCCCTGATTCAAAGGATATGCTGATTAGTTAGAAACAGAATGACAAAAATCTAATTATTGAAATGATAATGTATTACTTACAGGATGGCTAAACACTCAAATCTCTTTACAGTTAAATGTTTTTAAATGTATCTTCTTTTGACCATAACAATGAAAAATACAAATTGTTTGTTGTTTGTGGCTTGTTGGAGAATATTCAGTTACTATTTTATTTTTGCACAATTATGAAGAAGAGTTTTAATGAGAGAGGGAGTACTTCTTGATTAGAACAAGAAGTACTGTAATAAGTGAATCTGACCAAACTTTGATGTAAAATATTTTAAGTACTTACTATATACTTATAATATTATCATAGCACCCTGTACAATACTGAGTTTAGTGCTTTAAGTGAAAATACTTTATGTATATATTTTGTAAGCCTGGGGGTCCATTAATGACAAAACAAATATAGTGTGTTGATTGAAAACAAATGTATTGGGCGAAGCAGTGACGCTACCCAGAATGCATTGTAGTTAAAAAATATAAACTTCTGAAAATGTTTACCTTTTATGGAAGCCCGTTTCCGCCATGTAAAAAAAAAAAAAAGCATACAGAAAGTCAAAATTTTGACTTTAAAACTCAAAATTACGACTTTTAAAAGTCAAAATTACGAGTTTTCAACTGCGCATGTGCAGTTGAAAACTCGTTTGTGTTGTTGTCTGGAACGGTCTCTGGACGTCCTTCACCTGCAGATTATGTGAAGATATTGCTGACAGCGACCACTGCATCCATGAAGTAGCCAGAAATAATGTTGTTTGATTGATTCTGTAAAACTTTCCTGTTTAAGCCCCAGACCGCGGTCGTAGGACGCAGGGAGGAGCTGTTTTTTTATTTATTTATGTTAAATTCAATTTACATATATACAACATTTAAATCAAACGACTTCTTATTTCGACATAGTAACAAATAATGTGAGCAATACGTTTTTATAATAAATCAAAGGAAAATGAGCCATCGAGACATTCCAATCCAATCTGCTGTAGACCACTCTGACCAGACGATGGCGCTGAGAGGGGTCCACACGGAGCGAGTATTTCCACGGCTGAAATGATGCGCTTTCTACGTGTTGAGTACAGGGTTTTATTCATGCATCTATAATGGGTTTATCTATTTCTAACCCTTTTCAAAGACCCTCACTGTTATCTGCGGAGTTATTTCTCCGGTTTGTTGCTAAAAGAGTCGTGGGCTTTATTTTGTCACAATAAAATAATCAGACAAGGTACTTATTCCCTGTATGTCTCTGTGTTCTTGCTCATACGCCAACAACTTTACCACACGCTCGCTCCATCAGCTCACCCCCGCGTGCACACAAACACGTCACATACTCTTCAATGCACTGATCGCAATTCTAAAAGGTTTAATAATGTCAGTGCCCGTGACTGTGGTTTACCTGCCTCTGTCTGTGGTTTACCTGCCTCTGTCTGTGGTTCACCTGCCTCTGTCTGTGGTTTACCTGCCTCTGTCTGTGGTTTACCTGTCTCTGTCTGTGGTTTACCTGCCTCTGTCTGTGGTTTACCTGTCTCTGTCTGTGGTTTACCTGCCTCTGTCTGTGGTTTACCTGCCTCTGTCTGTGGTTTACCTGCCTCTGTCTGTGGTTTACCTGCCTCTGTCTGTGGTTCACCTGCCTCTGTCTGTGGTTCTCCTGCCTCTGTCTGCGGACCTCATATTCAGTGATCGCGAACGGTCTCTCTGTCAGTCACAATAATATTCACTGCATTTCTGGTGCATCCATCGATCGCAATGATACTGACCAGACGTCACCAGTTGATGCTCAATGACTTTGAACAGCCACATGTGTTTTATTATTAATCTTCCACAGTCCGTTTAGGATAAACTAAATAGAGGCTTCTGAAGCGGATTCTAATCATAAACGGAGAGACCGTTTGCATTTTAACGCGATTACTACCACAACATTATTGCTGCTACTTCATGGATGTGGTCACTGTCTGTAGGCAAAATCTTCACATAATCTGCAGGTAGAGGATGACCCATGGTCATGGATCTATAACAGGGATGACCAGAGACCGTTCCAGACAACAACACATACGAGTTTTCAACTGCACATGCGCAGTTGAAAACTCGTAATTTTGACTTTTAAAGTCGAAATTTTGACTTTTAAAGTCGTAATTTTGACTTTTAAAGTCGAAATTTTTACTTTTAAAGTCGAAATTTTGACTTTCTGTAGGCTTTTTTTTTTTTTTTACATGGCGGAAACGGGCTTCCATAACCTTTGAGCATTCATTTTGAGAGTGAATATGAAGCAAGTCCATATATTCACTCCACATGGACAATTTCAACCACTCTCCTAAGGCAGGAGACTACGGTCCATCAGGACCAAAACCTCCCGCCTTAAGACCTGTTTCTTCCCATCTGCTGTTGGACTCGTGAACCCTTCATAACCTGTCCCCCCGCCCTTTAGAAGTCACCTGATAGGAATCATAGGACTCAGACAAAACAGGATCTTGGTACGACAAAGCCTCCTGGCTGCTTTATTCACAAAATGGTCGTTAATTTCAGACAGAACAAAAGACACAGATACATTATATATGGAAATTTACGTCATCATAAAAAGGCCAAACCTCCGGCACCAAATAGCCTAAACAACAAAAGTCTTTGTGGTCCTTAGTTATTAGTACTATTTTGTCTTGCATCTGTCCACCTGTGCAGGACATGGGTCACTGTTTACCACACACCTTACTGCCCATCATAACGTCACTCTACTGCTGTCACCTAAATTGTGTGCACCATGTGCACTTGTATATTGTATATAGTAATTGTAATCGTAATTATTCTATTTAAAATTGTATTCCTTAGAAGTGTTGCTGATTTTGTTTAATTATTTTTATTATGCCTTCTCTATTCTTTACCTCTCTGACTGTTGCAGGGTCATTCTCTGTAACTGGTGCTTTTTGTGTCCCAGAGGTTTAACGCAAAGATTAAAAAATAAAGTTGCCAATAAAATGAATTTTAACCAAGAAACAGAAAGAAACATGTGTATTTGCATAGAACACAAGAAAATATTTGAAAAATATATATTATTCACATTTTGATGAGTCGCTGAGTATCCCAGTTTTTCATTCAATCTAAAACATATATGAGTTGCCATTTACCCAATTTTTTCTGCTAATATAATCATTTACCTGTCTGCTCTAACTAAAATAAAATAAAACTGAAAAGAATAAGTTTTTTTTCATGAAATGGTACTTTGTAATCATGTCCCCCAAGTTTGTTCAACCCCATAACAGCTTGGCATTTTCCACAATTTTTGAAAATAATTGTTCAGTCCAACATACTCAACCTTCACAAAGTTACTTTCTCAAGTCTTTTCAAGGTCATGCTGTGAAGAGAGGTAATTATTGGCATACATTTTTAACCGTATTTCATTTTTGTTGCTGTGAGAAAGACATAGTCATGCTCAACGTTTCAACTCTGTTACAGAGATAAACGATATTTAGATATTGTTGGGGAAGAATCAGACAACTGTGTGGACAAGTATTTCAATTTCATGATTTCCAAATGCCATGTGGTACTAACATGTTTGCTAACATGGGAGATATGGCTACTTTTAGCTAGAATCTTCAACCCCGTAACAAAATGAATGGCAAATTCCTAGTAATATTTGGTAGTCCATGTCTAAGGTGGGAAACGGTACCAGAGGTTTAAATACTCCTTTGTCAGATGCAATGTTCAGAAATGCAATAATTTGTGGTCATTTTTCAAAATTCTGAGGACCCAAAAGGCACCCGTTACAGAGAATCACCCTGCACTGAGCCAAAGCAATTTCCAAGTCTGTGACTTCCTGTTACTTACGTGGCAATGAAAATGATTCCGATGCTGACTGCAAATGAAGTCTGACCAAATGATGTTTTACATCTTGCTGGTCTGCTAGATTGTATGTAAAGACGCACACGTTGGTTCAGAACACGTTTTCTTTAATACAAACTTTTCCAATGGAGGTCCAAAGTAAAATTTTATGGACATAGTATTGGTCATAGTAGTCTTCAAAGTTACAATCTATCAATCTAAGACTAAAACCATCGAGAACATTACTTGTCCATAACTTGTGTGCAGGGCGTCACCTTGTGGACTATAAGGGTAACTAAGGTTGCATGAATGTTCACAAATGGTTTCATACTCTACATTATACAATGTTAAATTATCCAGAGGCCAGGTTGACATGAACAGACATCTCTGAAGTATTCTACTCCAGGTAACAGCAATAGTATTAATTAGCATACAGGAATGTAACATGTAATCAACACACAACCAAACAATTGTTTATAGACGTTTAGTTTGCAGAAATATTCAACATGAAATGTTAGATGGGAGCGCTCTTGGACGGATGCAGGAGAAGGGACATAAGCTTGTTTTTTTTAAAGTATTCAGTGTAAACTGTTGTACCCTCGGGTCAAAATGATGTTTAACAATCTAAAAAAATAATACTGCTTGATATGTAAAATTACAGAGAGGTTAATATACCTATTATTGTCCCTCTTCTTTATTGTTTTTGACATTTCTATCACAACTCAGTTTGTCTCAATACAATTTACAGAAAGTATGCAAATGCAACAGGCGTCACTATTGCCACACATCAGAATCCAACCACCAGCAGGAGGACTGCCAAGGTGTTTGGACAGTATTAAACACTGTTTATGAAGCAGGTTAAACCAATCTGAACAGTTTTGTTTGGTTTACTCTGCAAGTTATTATCCCTTATAAAATAGTATTGAATAAAGTCAGTGTCAAAGGCAATAAATGCCTAACGTTTCAGCGCCTTTCACAGACCAGAGTCACAAAGTGCTTTACAATTGTGGGCATTTATCTCCCACGCCACACAGAGAGCGGAGTTGTCAGTACAGGAAGCGCATGCCGGACCTATTGTACATATAGAGTTTTTAGTGGTAGAAGATAGCTGAGCACCTGGAGGAAACTTAAGTAGACACAAGGAGAACATGCATCTGAAATCTCGACCGAGATTCACACTCAGGATCTTCTTGCTGAGAAGCGAGAATGCTATCCTCTCAGAAACTGTGGCTGCCGATTTGAGGTGCGTTAAACTTTAAAACCAGTGAACAACGGGTTGAAGGCTGTGGATCTTTGGGTCCTGCATGATCCTCAGCAGCTTGTTTGGAGAGGACACATCTTCAGACAGAGGTTGACGTGTTGCTGATGATTGGACATGTGTGTAAAAGACACACACACACAATTGTTTTCTCTCCTGCATGGATCCTCTTATGAGCTTGGACAGCCCTGTCCTGAGTGAAGCTCTGCTTGAACACATCATAGTTGAAGGCTATGTTTGAAGGCCAATTCTCCTGTGTGGATGCCGAGATGATCTTGAAATCTATTGTATTCGCTGAATTTCTTCCCACACTGGTAACAATCAAATGGTTTTTCTCCAGTGCACATACTCTTGTGAAACTTCGGCTGATAAGTAACCTTTTGACTTTTCTCCTGGTTTTTCTTCTGTGTGAATTTGTTTGTGTTTATTATTACCGTATGTACATGTATGTATGTCTGTGTAGTGTGTACTGTATGTCTTTCACATATTTACTGCATGTGCTCTTTGCAATCCTACAGCATTGTGCAACAAAAATATAGTCACTTACAGTAATTATGTAGAACAAACATACAGAATATCATTATGGTAGAACTGTGACAAATGTAAACAATAAAACACACACCTTGTCATCGGAGAATTAATAGTTACCCATGTAACTTAAGGTCTACGAATAGGTGCGTAGTCCCTTAGGACTTCGCTAGTGGGATATCACGTGACCCCCAGGTCACACGCCAGAGAGATCAAATATTTATAAATATGCTCCAATCACTAGCGACCTTCCTCTATAAAAGCCCCAAGAGGGGCCGCGCCCCCTCTTGATCTCTGCCAAGCCGGGCTGGCCTGATGGGCTCGTAGCTAAGGGACTACGCACCTATTCGTAGAACTATTCATTCTACGTCATGGTGCTACGTCCCTTAGGACTTCGCTAGTGGGACACAACGCGGAGGCCGTAAGAACATGTACTCCCAGCAGGCCAGCGAAGAGTGATTGGAGCCCTGCCCGAGCAAGACCCTCACACAGTGAGAGGACTCAGGACAGAATAATAATCAATTGCGTGTTACAGGGCCGCTCCTCCCAAGGACACCCCCAAGTAACACAGACCGAAGGCCACCCGTAGTCCCAGGACGCCTCTCCCAAGAGCTCCTGACGTGGACTACCTAACTGACCAAAAGCACACACATACCGCACCTGCAGGACGCCTCTCCCAAGAGCTCCTGAACCAGGGCGGACAAGTCAACCGTAGACCCCCTCAGAAGAGGAACCTCACGGTTTCAACTCAATCCGCTGCACTAAGCACGGAATGGGCCACCGACCGGTCCGACACAACCAAAGGTAAGACCGGACGAAAGAGTAGGACGAAGCCCAAGAAGCCGCACGGCACACATCCTCGACCGAAGCCCCCCTGAGGAGGGCCGTAGAGGCCGCCACCCCACGCGTGGAGTGCGACCTGAAACCCACCGGGGGGGCCAGGCCCTGAGCCTGATACGTTCGCCGCACAGCCGTGGCGACCCAGTGCGACAGCCGCTGAGTCGACAGCGGGGCGCCCCTGTTCTTGGGGCCCAGACACACAAACAGCTGATCAACCAACCTGAAGGAAGATGTCATGGCCAGGTAACGCCTAAGCATTCTGACAGGACACAGAAGGTGCCGCCGCTCCTCCTCTGGGGAGGCATGCGGCGGCGGATGGAAAGCCCTAATCCTGATCACTCTCGACCTGAAGGCCGAAGTGATGACCTTAGGGAGAAAGCCGGATAGGGCCACAACTCCACCAGTCCGTCACCCTCTCCAAAGGACAGGCAAGACGCATGGATGGAAAGCGCACACAAGTCGCCCGCCCTCTTAGCAGACGCCAACGCCAGCAAGAGGGCAGTCTTAAAATCACACACTTGGGGCTCGCCTCCGACACCGGTTCAAAGGCGGGCCCGAAAGACCCCTAGGGACCACCCTGAGGTCCCAAACCGGGGGCGTTCTCTGAAGCGGGGGCCTCCTCCTGCGGGCGGACAACGGGCCGTGAACCCCCCGAAACCGCCGTGACCCCGGCTCGTCCATCACCGCCATGCCCCTCAGGAAAGGTAACCACCGGGCATGTGGACTGTCCGGAGCCACCAGGACCACCAACCTCCCCTCCTGTTCGATCCTCCGCAGCAGGACCGGCAGGAGACGAACTGGTGGAAACGCATACAGCAGGGGTCAGGGGTAGTGAGCCAGGGCGTCCACCCCTAAGGGCGGTTCGTCCGCGGGCCTTAAGGCGAACCAGGACGGGCACTGTGCGTTCTCTGCACTGGCGAAAAGGTTGACCTTTTGGACGGCCGAATCTCCGCCAGACCTCTGCAGCTATCCGCGGGGCCTGGCCCCCCCCCCTGGACATCCTGTCGGCACCCACGTTCCGGGCACCCGGGACGTGGCGCGCCCTCAGGGACAGGAGGTGAAGCGCCACCCACAGCAGCGTCACCGTCGCCATGCGATGGAGAGCGGGGGATCTGGTGCCTCCCTGTCTGTTCAGATAAGACACCACCGTGGTGTTGTCTGAGCGAACCATCACGTGTCTCCCCTGCAGCTGAGGAGCAAAGTGCAGCAGCACCCTGTGTACTGCCTCCATCTCCAGAAGGTTGATGTGGCGGGCTGAGTCCGACCAGCAGCCTCCTACGGAGCTCTGACCGAGGACCCCGCCCCAACCCTGGAGTGACGCGTCCGTGAACACCTCCACGTGAGACACGGCGCAGACCAGAGTCACTGCGTCCCGCAATAGACCCGGAGTGAGCCAGAACGCTCCAGTTTGGGGAACCCAGACCAGCCTCCCCCCGTCCCGGGAGGGGTGAAGCCTGAGGCGGGAGAACCATCTCTGAAAGTTCCTCATGTGGAGGAGGCCTAGCCGCACCACAGCATGAGCCGCTGCCATCATCCCCAGCAGGGACCTGAGGCGCCGAGCGGGGACCCTGGGGCCCGCTTGCACCTCCCTGGCTAGACGGGTAATGTTCCTCCGTCTGTCCTCGGACAATGCAGCACGGAACGTCACAGAGTCTAGCTGCAGGCCGAGATAGATCCTGCGCTGAGCCAGTTGCAGCCTGCTTTTTTTCCCCCTGTTCACCACAAAGCCCAGACGCTGTATGTGGGAAAGGACCCAGTGCGTGTGACTCACGGCCACTTCCCTGGACGAGGCCAGTAGCAACCAATCGTCTATACAGGTTAATATTCTTACCCCCGCGCGTCTGAGCGGCTCCAGTGCCGCCTCCACGCACTTTGAGAAAGTCCGAGGCGCGAGCGCATATCCGAAGGGGAGACGGCAGTACTCGTAACTCCTCTCTCCCACTGCGAAGCGCAGGAACTTGCTGTGTTACGGAACTATCGCCACGTGAAAATAAGCGTCTGTCAGGTCTATGGAGGACATCCAATCTCCCTGCCTGACACACTCCAGGAGCTGTTTAGTGGACAACATCCGAAACTGACGCTTGGAAATGCACTTGTTCAAAGTGCGCAGATCCAGAATGGGACGCACCCCTCCTGACTTCTTTGGCACTTTGGGGGAGTAGAGCCCCCTGGTGGCGTCCTGTGGGTCTACCTCTACTGCTGCGCCTCGACTTAGCAGAGAGGAGACCTCCACTTGCAGTGCCACTAATGACCCCCGTACCTGAGAGCGTGCTGCCCGCACGCCCCGGAATGGCGGTGGCTTTCGGGAGAGTTGCAATGCGTAGCCCCTGCGCATGGTCTTCTCTAGCCACGGATCCGACAGTAAGCCCTGCTCCCTCCAGATGCTGTAGAAGTCTGTGAGGGGCGGAACGGGAACTGGAACACGAGACGTCACAGCCCCGCCCTCTCCTGGTGTTCCTAGCAGGGAGGGGGGGTGAACGAAAGGGCAGAGGGGCCCCCTGCGTCATTCCGTGTGCGCCGGGGGCGGTCACGTGTCCTGCAGGCCCGACGTCAAAAGTCCGGGCCTGCTCATGCCATGTGACTCGACTGTTCCGCCCCCCCCTGGCTCTTGCCTCATGGAGGGGGGGGGGCGAGCCCCCGGAGTGGGAAACCCCGTGCTTAGCCTCGTAGCTTAGAGGAGCAAACGCGTGTTCGGCCGAAGCACACACAACACTACTCACCAGATCCCTCCGCTTGACCCCTCTCTCGGAGGGCATAGCATGGATCAGTGGACCGGAGCTCATGACACATTACACATGTTACGTACCCCCAAATGAGACTCAGACAACGAGTGCTGATGAAATGCCGGACGGCCTTTATTAGCAAAAGTTATGCCACCCCGGCCTCCTTATTGTAGGGAGGCCGGCGGTGGGTGCGCTGCTCCCTCGGGCCTACCGTGGGTCTGTCCGGACCCGGGGGTCCGGACAGACGATGTAGGGGGACGATGTATGGTGGAGCGTGGGTAGGGAGCGGAGCGCCTCCTGGGCGAGCGCTCTCTGCCTCTGTCCCGGCTCCGTGGAGCTTGGTGGGCCTCGCGCCTCGGAGCTAGGTGCGGTGCTAGCCTAGCCGAGTCCTTGGCCGCAGACTCCAGTCTGTCCACCAGGGCCTGCATGTCAGGTCCGAAGAGGGACGTCTGGGACACGGCCAGGTCCAACAGTTGCCTCTTCTCCGCCTCCCTGATGTTTGCTAGCCCAAGCCAGAGGTGCCTGGCCCCGACTTGGGCTGCAGCCATGGTGCGGCCACCATCCACGGCAAAGGCCTGGCTCATGCGCAGGAGAGCCGCGGAGGTGGTCCTCGTCTCTGTCAGGAGGTCTCCGCTGAGCGCCTGGTCAGCGGAGAGCGACGTATCCAGGGCCCCTGTGATAAAGGCCATGTTGTTAGCCAGGGCGACGACCTGAGCCGCGTTGGCATAACACCTGTCCAGCATAGCCAAAGACATCCTGTCCCGCTCGGAGGGAAGGAGAGGTCTGGCGCCGGGCCACACGGATGCGGAGGGCAGCAGAGCCATGCGGACTGAGTCCTCAATGTCCGGGACCAGGTACAAGAACAGCGTGAATGCTGGTCCGTGCGCGGGAGCCTGACCCGACACTCCAAGCAACGACGACGTCCAACGCCGGAGGGCGAAGGGGAAATCGGACGACCAGTCGAGGCAGACATCTCAACAGACAAAGTAGATGTCGTAGATGTAAGTATGATCTCAATCGGCGCCAGAGTGAAAGAGGGGGCGCGGCCTTGTGCAGGGGCTTTTATAGAGGGTCGCTAGTGATTGGAGCATATTTATAAATATTTGATCTCTCTGGCGTGTGACCTGGGGGTCACGTGATATCCCACTAGTGAAGTGTAGCACCATGACGTAGAAGCTGAAATTCACCTGAGAGCAATTGTTCTATTTAGGAAAGATTTTCAGGGAAAAAAATATAAAGGAATGTATGAAATTAGCTTGACAGAACAATTTATTTTTGTAATGACTAAAGCGATGAAATGAGGACTATTAGTTTTATAGCAGGGGTGTCATTCATACGAGATTTGACACGGCCCGCGGCTCATTTATATAAAATGATAAAAAATTAAAATAAATTATCCGCGCCGCAACGCACCGCGAGGCTCCGCAACGCGAGGCTCCGCAACGCCGCACTCAGCAGCGAGTCCAGTGCGTCTGTAGTTGCTCCACCAGAGCGGTTCTGAAGGAATATCATCTTAAACTATAAGACTCGGCGAAAAATACGGCACTTTGAGCGGAGAATTGAGAAGACAGAAGATAAACATGTCTGGCCCACACAGGGCAGTCTGTTTGTGCCCAGAGCAAGAGGTTAGTGCTGCTACTGTAAAGGGAAGCTACCTGAGTGCTAACAACATAGCATTAGCCTCGCAGCCGCACAGTGAGGGAGAGTTTGTTAAAACTCTTATACAGGCTGCAGACATGGTCTGAGAAACCACTACCACAGAGGAGTTTTGAGCGCTGCTGCTGGTGCTGCTGCTGGTTCTGCTGTTGTTGCTGGTGTGTTTGGACAGTGTGGACTGGTACCGATGGTAAAAGCAGGTGTAGTGACAAAGCCGCAAATGGAGGTGATGATTTTTGGACATTTGACTGTATTTTACACAGAGACACTGCTGCAGTCGTTAAGGATCCCATTATGGAAGTTGTTTTGTTCATTTCAACTGAAACATGGTCAGTTTGATGCTTTCTTTGTGATAACATAACCATGGACCTTACCACACTGAAGATGGTTAATGTGATAATAACATAACCATGGACCTTACCACACTGAAGATGGTTAAGCTGAGGTGCTGTGTTAAAGTGATTTTATCTATCTACCTACTTTACCATTGAGAGCAAGTTTTCTCTGTAATGAGCCTTAAAACAGAGCTAACATACAAATATGAATTTACATATTGTGAAATACCATTTTCAATGTAATATTGTAAATACATTACATTATTTGCACTATAAAAAACTCACTGTTACATTTAAGTTTGTAACAGAATTAAAGGACAGTGTTTTAAAGGAAGTTTTAAATAAATGTGTTTATGTGCACAAAAAGTTGGACTTTGTACCGTTTTGGGGTATTTTTGTAGAGCATCTTCTTGTCCAGCCCATTTGAGATCCAATCAGGTTGAATGTGGCCCCTGGACCAAAATGAGTTTGACACCCCTGTTTTATAGTGAATGACTATTCAAAAGTCATAAGTATGTTTCATTTTGACTGACAAGACAGAAGCAAATTATGTTATAAACAGCAGATAATTGTATGAAAGTAACTGATACTGTACATGTCCAAAAGCATTTGTAATCGGTTCAAAGGAGAAACTGCTGCGATGATGTCACATATGACTCAATGTTCTGGAGGTTGAACTAATAGTTTTGAGATCTTTAAGTCTGATGTGAGAAATGCACCAAAGCGACTGAGAAAAACTGTAATTACAAAATATATACAGTATATTCATTCTCAAGGTTCAGTCCTTGGACTGCCATGGCATCTCTTTTCTGCATTGTCTCACAGACCACTCTCTACTCTACACCACTTAAGCCTAGTGTATACTTGCGCGGCGTGGCTTACGTTAGCGGTTGCGGTGGACCTACGTAAGCACAATTGATGTTATCCTGGCGCGTTCCCCTTACGGAGTTTTGAGGAGAATTTTGTAATCCCACAACAAACCACATGAGGGCGATCACACAGGAGCGGTCCCATTTACGCTGCTACTTTGTCCTCTTCAGTACAACAATAGCAAACAAAGCTGTTTGAGCTCATTACACGTGTTTCTACTGTAGGTTTATGTGATAGTTTTATGGATTCATTATTTTATAAGTCATTTCAACTGTGATGCTGTGAATAAAGACACAGTTCTTGTTGGAAACAGTTATTATGAAATAGTTCTCTTGTCGGAGTCAATACATGACATTAGCCTTCATAATACTGCTGGGACCCCCTCACGGTTCACATCAAGCAAATGGCGAGTTGCCAGCAGGTGGATAAAATAAGGCGAGAGGGTGAGCTTTGCTGGGAGCGGGCAGAGCGGTGTGTGACTGCCTTTGCACTGGGTGCAGACAGTCAGGCATTAGAGAGTGGCACACAGCAGGGTCCTACACTCCTTGCAGCTTTACAACATATTTATGGAGTGTGTTATAATGAAAGAGCTGAACTCGGAGCAAATCCCATTACTCACGACAGTATATTATTATAATTAAAATATGGTAACATTATGACGTTTTTTTTTTTTTACGTGTCCCTGTGTGAGGCCACGACTCAGCCTTTCTTCTGCATTGATATAAACATTTCATTTTGAATTGGTTACAAGATCTTTTGAACTTTTGATATTAATATTCAATTTTAATTTGTTGTATACATTGTCAAATGCCAGGTCCGGTTAGTGAAGCTTTAACATTATCTTACCTAGGATTGGCTATAGAGTTAGCATCGGCTGTAGAGTTGTTATAGGTTACAAATGACCTAAGGGCTGTTGTCTCCTCCTTCGGTTATGATTGCAGCATGAAAGTGCACCTGCGCGGCAACTTCAGCAGTGTCAATGCACAGAGATTTATTATGTTTTTAATGAAGACTGTAAATGTTATAGTCAAATGTTTTACCTGGGTTGGCCGCTACACCAGTAATTGTGACATCCCTATTTCACATTCTAAACTATGTAAAAGTAAATCGTTTCTAGGTCTCCTGGTCTTGTGCAGTAGGTGTCTGGCCAGCCTTGGTTCTACTGGTCTTGTGCAGAAGCTCTACTCCCACAGGATCAAAGTAACAGGTGAGTGTTCTGACCAATCAGAGCCGACTGTGGGCAATGCAAATTGACGGTGGTGAAAGGTTTTAGCAGCAGCACATCCACATCATGTCATAAATCTAGAGTGAGAAGCCTGTAGTAGTGGTTGCTGTGGCACACAAAGCAGGAGGGGATTTTTTTGTGGCTGGGAGAGAGGACTCACCGGAGCAGTAGAGCACAGGGTCTCTTTTGGCTTCACAGCTGCAGAGGAGCAGGGACAGCAGCACACACACCTGGAACCACCACCCAGCCATCTCAGTCATCAGGCCCCACAGAAGTAGCCACGTAAGAGGGGGGACTGCGGACCAGAGGCAGACAGAGACTGGAGCTGAGAGAGCAGTGGGAGAATCCCTAGATCCATGGAGTGGCAAGAGAGAGAGCGCAGAGAGAGAGAGGGAGAGAGAGAGCAAGACTATTCTCTTTACAGGAAAGTTCGCTTTGCGTCACTCAAACCATCCCAGTGATCCTCATCAACCAGAGACCTGAGCCACTTTTTCCGAAAAAATATACATTTAAAAGGTTTAAGGATGTTTGGATAAAAAACGTATACTCTGCAATGATTGGAAGATAATTACTAGATAACAAAACATATTGGTCAGACATGGCTGGTGCATGTTATTTATGTTTCTATGAGCCTGCTCTCTCACTTGAAAAGCTAACCAGTGATGGGCAGTAGCAGTGACGCTACTAGCTTAACTACATTTTTCAGTAGCTTGACGGTAAGTCACTATTTACAAAACCAAGTAACTTTTCTGTAGCTAAGCTATTTTATTGAGCAAATAGTGCGGTAGCGTCTTCCAAAGCTATTTTCTCACAGACATTTCTGATGTTCATATATTACAGCATTTTCCCGCAGCCAAAACAAACAAATTAGGAAGACAGAATGCTAATGTGCATGTCTTGGTGACGGCGCACACAATCGCGCGCACGGACACACTCGCAGCCACACATGCGCGCGCTTCTTGAAGCCTAGCGTACATCGGACTGGCAACTGATTATATCCGTCGCCTCTGAGTTGCTGCCCCGCACACATCGACAATCTGGCGAAAACGGGCAACTCTGAGTCGCAGGCCAGTCTCTTGAATAACAGCGCGTACATCGACAGCAACTGGCCTCAACTACAGTGTGTTTTCTGACATAAACTGTTGCGGGCGCGCTATACACGCAATACACACACGTTGTTGGAGCGGCGCATGGAGCGCGCACATCGGAGCAACTGAGGACAACTAGTTGCCGAAAAGTAGAACACGGGCAACTGACTGGAACTGGAGACCGACTGATCATCTCCAGTTGTAAGAGCGCGCACATCGACCGATTTCGGCAACTGATCATCTCCCACCATCTCCTCTCAGTTGCCAAAAGCCGCCTTGCAACTAGTTGTCTCCAGTTTCTCTGTCGATGTACGCTAGGCTTCAGGGAAGTGACAGGACGGCAGAGAGCCCAGGAGCCGCGGTCGCGGAGGACTCTCAAACTGTTACCGTGGCCATACCTCCAAAAGTATGGTCACTTTAGTCGAGACGAGCGAACAGAAATATGTTTTTAGATGCCTACTTTGTAATCCCAAGATCCCAAGTTCCTCTGTGATTGATATTAAGGTTGTGTGATGGCCGTTACGATTGTTTTCCTAAACTGGTCAGACATAGTTCTTAGCACAGTTCATTTGAAAACTTTCTTTTCAATTTCAGAGGGTATTCTTGCTTAAAGGACAACCCACTTTTTTTGGCAGATAAACAGTATAAATGAGGGTCCAATAGTGTCGTGTACATATCCTGGTCATAATTTAGTCACTTTAGTGCAAATTAGTTGAAAGATCAACTTTCTGCCTAAAGCCGTCAGTGAGGCGCCATCTGTAGGCGGCCTGTATTTACTACATTTGAATTTTGAATCTGGCGCCAACATTGGCGCAGCAGTGATACCTGACGTCTGCAGTGAAGGCTGACGTCAGTTGCCCTGACACCCGGTGAGTGTGAACGGCCCAGTCTCGTTTACGCCCCCCTAGCGAAGGAAGGAAGGAATAACAGTATTTTCATCGATTGTCAGGTTTGCGATTAGTTATAGCTTTTAGGTAGGTTTTTATTAGCATAGCTGTTAGTATTATTGATAATTGTGTAGTGTTAATAGCGTTGTTGTTGAATATTGTAGTTTTAGTCACTATTGCTTTTATTGTCAAGTGTCAATCACAGCCTAGACCCGCCCAACATTCACCCCCGCCTGTCCCCTTTAGTCCTCCAGGCTACGCCCATTTGGAGGACGATTTGAAAAGGAAATGTGAATGACGTAAGCCTCGAGGAGCAGGGGTGAGAAGTTCTTTAATTAGTCATTAGCTCGGATTCACATTTGTTACATGTGAATCCGTGTAACAAATGTGAATCCGTGTTAACAACAGTTAAAAAAAACAGTTCTAATGAAATACATGTTAATTTGTAATGGCTAATTGCTATAATTTCTGTTTTGGGCTATTGTTCAATAAATATCTACATTTTAACCCTTATCTGACAGTTGTATTTATCACTAAAATTGCATGGACTGCAGTTTGTTTAATTGATAGTAGCTTCTATATCAAGCTACTTTTGACATGATTTTGTAACTTAGCTACTTGTAGAGTAACTTGTAGCTTAGCTCACTACACAAATCAAGTAGCTTGATCACTGAAGCTAACACATGTTTTTAGACTCAGAATCAGGACTAGCATACTCAAATTTTGCTGAATGTTATAAGTACGCAGACTTTTCCTGTAGTTATCTAGCTACTAGTTACTCCTGTGGAACTCACCTGTCAGAAGTCACAGCAGCAGCCAGACTAATGCGGGGGCTAAGAGCGGCTAAGCTAACCCCTCCCAGCGCTGAAGATAAACACCGATAAGAGTCCGCCGGCTGAAAAGGCGACATTGAATACATTTGTCTGAACAGGACGTGGTTTGAGGCCACTGGCGTTTCATTACGCAAACCAGGAAGTGAAGGGTCCAATAGTTAAACACAGGTAACTTCCGGTGGCGTTTCAAAATACGATCAAGATGACGATCAAGTAGATGAACAATGCTAACACACATGGTATACAGATTTTTTTTTAAATACAGTATACAGTATGTTTTGTGTTGCGCTGCATACAGAAATGGCAATGGTTATGAAGCAGAAAATAAATGCGCGAAAATGTAAATATTTTTGTCCCCTCCCTCCCATGGGACACACACACACACACATACACACACGTTTTTGTTACCTGGTGGGTCCCTTTGACAGGGCCGTTCAGAATGGGACCCATAGACATGATCTTTTTTACTGGGACTACTTTAAGTAATACAAAACAGTCAATAGAAAACAAACAACTCTTTTAAAGGAATTTTATTTTTGATTTCTTTTTCGAATTGCAGTGATTCTATTTTTGACATAGAATTTAATGCCACTCCATGTCCGATGTCTAAGGTCATCTGGTGAGGCATTAATGCAGGCCAGGCAGTGAGACTTCCCAGGGACTTTTCCAGTCTGTATGAAAGGCGTCATGGTCTTCTCCACAGCCTTCACCTCAGATGCAGACCATGGCTTTCTTACACGTTCTAGGGAGAGAAATAAACATATATTAGCAATATACACTCCCAGGGTTAGGACCAAGCAGCCTGGCTGTAATCCCCCACCTGGTACACTTACCAGAAGGGTCACTGCCACTACCATGGGGTGCATCTGGATGAATGGTTGAAGGTTCTCCGCTTGAAGTTTCTTTTAGCCCGTCCATTTGTGAGAGGATCTCTACTGCTCTCCCTGTAGCACAGAAAATAAAAATACAAGTGGCATTTAGGGAAAAAAAATAATACATAGTCCAGAGATCCACGTTGTGGTGAAAGCCCCGAGTTTAGGTGGTCCGGTATACTCTGTTGCGCCTATCCATGAGCCACAGAGGGTAAGGACTGTACACCGAAGCATGCTCAAGCCTGTGCCAGATAACCTCTGCCCTCAGGAACAGCCAAGCCCATTACCTGGGAACAAGATCGAGACCGAGGAAGAGGACGAGGAGCCATTCGTTTTTGTGGTCCGCGGACCTGTCCCAGGAGTAGCGACTACAACATCTCCACCACAGGCAGGTATAACCGCCCCTACAATTAATAACTCTCCTCCCTCTGCTGTGCACTCAGTGGCCCTCGCAGTCCAAGAGCCGGAATCGGGAGGTCCCAGGAGAACAACCCGGGTCACAGCTGGTCGACATCCAAATCCCTTTCGTCTCCCTGCTACGTTAGGAGGGGCTGCTACCTCCTGGATTGGGGGTGTGAGTGGTGCAGTTGGGGCATATTTTAGGCCATGGGATTAGGGGCATTGCCGGGTCGTCAAGGAAAAACTGGGGGCATATTGTGGCGGAGCTGAGCATAAAAATGGCTGCTACGTTATGCTCAGTCTCGGCTCCCTGCTCGCTGGTGCCAGGTAAAGGTTTAACTCTCCTCCACCCTTATTTTAACAAACGTCTGGTTTCTAATGTAGTTTAATAATTTGTCAGGGCTGGATTACCCGGTGGCAGATTTCCCCTGGGAATCGTAAACAGCATTGAGGAGTAGCCTGCTACTGTTTCGTAGGGTTTTGGTTTTGCCTTTAGTTTACTGTTGTGTTTTTTTTAATCTAGCACTGCACATTTAAATAATGGTTTTTAGGTTTTAATGCTGTAGACTCTGGAGCTTAGGGTGTATAGTTTAGTTATATTTAGTTCTCCCGGGGTGCGCCTGAGGGGGACCTAGCCCAGTTTCTTTCAGTTATTTGCACTATTGGGTCTTCAGTTGTTTTGTTGTGAGTGAAGGTAGCACTTTCAGTTTTGTTACGGGTGGGGCTACTCCCCGCGCAGGTCGCCCTCGTTGGATTCATTTAGTTATTAGTTTATTTTAGTATATTGAATTTTTATGATGCCCAGGGGCTGCAGCTTTTATACCTTTTGGTGGGTTTTTTATATTTTGGCTTCTGGACTTTTTAATAATTACATTGCAATGAATTAAATGTTTTTTAAAAACTCTTAATTGCTCCAGCTTTTTAATAAAATTCTAATCGCACATTTTAAGTCTTGTCTCTGTAGTTTGTTTTTATATACTTAGCTGTGTCCTTGGTTTTAGTTTCTGGTTTTATTTACTGTTACCGTGAACTTTTAAAAAGGTACCTCAGGTGACACTTTGATTGTAATTGTTTGTAGGTGCTGGAACTGTAGGACAATGCCTACAGGAAGAGAAAATATATGCCACAGGTAATTGTAAAATTAATCATAAAGGCGTTGAATATCAACAATGCATTTTGTGAACAGTAACAATACAAAAGTCTAAACAAGCTCAAAGATGTGTCACCCACTTTATGTATTTATAGTAATTGGGGAACAATGCTGAAAATATTATACAATAAATCGATGGACTATAATAATAATTATTCAATGACATCATTTCTCACTTCATATATACATGTAGGTTCTGAGACGGATAAATCAGCTGCCTGATCCACCTGCTTGCATTATAGACCTGGCTTTGCAATGAATATTCATATTTTTGTTCTGCAAACCATAAATATTTATTGTGCAGACTATGGGCCAGTTTGAAGGAGAACACAAGAAATGCAATGAAACAAACACAGAGTCATTGATCCATAAGGGGCAGATGACCATAAATATTGTAGTGTTGAGTGTCCTGGATCATCAGTCCTTCTTGTTAGACACTAACTGTCCAACAGACAGTTAAAAAAGAATGACACGACATGAAAAAGAAAATAAATAGGACAGCAAATTACAGTACATGGGACAGTAAATTTCATGCTGGGGACTGCTGGGAGCCAGAATCAGGGTGGTCATCCCTGCATGTGCAGTGATCAGGATACGCCAGGAGTTCCCAGATCCTGAAGGCCAGTACGTTGGCTTTCTACCCTCTGGTCAGCCTGGCCTGCCCCTCGACAACGTGTGCAGCAATCACATCTCCCTTGGAAACTTCCTCAAACTGAGCGCTGAGGTCTTTAGGCACAGGGACAGTCTTCAACTCTTCAATAAAAGGAGCTGGCTCGGAGAAGACCTCAGTGAAGACGAGATGCATCAGCTCAGAGACATATCCTGCAAAAGTGTGAATAGTTTTATAACTAGTTATATTTCATTTGACACACACACACACACACACACACACACACACACACACTTTGTTTACCAAGTGTCGGCTTTGTTTTGACAGGCTTTGCTGTTGGCTTTCCTTTTTTGTACTTTGGGCAGGAAACTTTGAATAAAGGCTGCCCTTTTGAAGATGCTTGCTCACGTTTCATTGTGCATTCCTGCCAAAAACAACCTGCAAAAAACAGTTTAAATGTAGAAAAGATTTGTAACACTAATTTTTACAAACAAATATTTAGTTATGTTACCTGCACATCATTCCGACAAAAGGGTACACCACATTTTTGGGGGCAAAGCGAAGAATAACGCTATGAAACGCCTCCAGTGATGATGTCTGGTGCTCAGAGCTGAGTTTCTCCACATCTTCCAGCAGTCTCTTGTTCACAAGTAGCTTTTCTACTTTGTACAATGGGGCAGAACCTGAGTAAATAAACAATGTATTGGTAAACATGAACACACAACTCTGGCGTCAAAATACAATTATGCTTTTCTAAACCTGGCAGAAACCATTTGCTTCGATCCTTTGACTCTTTCTCTGGTTCATCCAGGAGAGACCCACGACAGGTAATGCAATTCGAGGGATTTTATTAAGCATGTTTGGCGCCCTAGGCCCCGGAGCGATGCTGTTGAGCGCGGCGCATGCTCGCGCGCATAGAGATCCCCCACAGGGCCTAGGCACTGGTGGCGGCCGAGGCAGCAGGCAAGCACGCTCGAAATGGGAGAAGGAGGAGGTGGAGCGGCGGAGGATGCAAAGTGTCAGCGATCCGTCTCGGTCTGCTTCATTCCTGACAAAAGCTTGAGAAGGCCGGGAAGTGGGCGTCTCCGGCTTTTAACTCGCTGGCCTGGCGGTTATTGGTTGACTGGACGTGGGTGTTGCTGTGCGATGAGCCGAGGATGAGAGCAGGCCTGGAGGAGTTGGGCAGTAGAAGGCCGGGTCTACCAGGGTGAACTTGCGCAAAGCTTCATTTCATCCTGGAGAGACCCACAACAGGAAATGCAATTTGAAGTATTTTATTAAACATGTTTGGCGCCCTAGGCCCCGGAGCGATGCTGTTGAGCGCGGCGCTTGCTCGCGCGGATAGAGATCCCTCAAAGATGCGGGACTGCGATGGGATAGCAGGACGCACTGCGCAGGCTTGAGAGCATGAGTGCGAGGCTTCTCAGCACGGTCGCTCAGCCAGGCTGCGTCTGATGGGAGCCTGCACCTGTTTGGAGCAGAAGATAGCGGGGCCTAAGCGAGCTGAGAACATGAGCGCAGGGCTGCTCAGCACCCACTCTGGGGAGTAGAGTGCGAGTAAAGCTCGGTGCATCATGTTCGCCAGACGCTGCAAGCTAGGAGCAGGTGTTATCCCTAGCGAGCTGAGAATATGAGCGCGGGGCTGCTCAGCACCCACTCCGGGGAGTAGAGTGCAAGTCAAGCTCGGTGCATTATGTTCGCCAGACGCTGCAAGCTATGAGGATGCCAGTAGTCGCTGTGCTGCAATGATAGCAGTTGCTTCTGGCCTGATGTAGGCGGAGAGAGCCGACGAGGACCAGCGCCCCAGCTGTTGCAGAGAGGAATGGGTCCTGTGGCAACTCTACAGCTTACAACTGCTCTGTTGGGTTGATAATGGAAATAATAAATTTAATTTAATGCATGTATCGTACTGTATTCAATATGATTAACAACAGTGTGTTCAAACGAAATATTTAATTAGATAAATGTTTTCCCCATTTTCCATTATCAACCCGACAGACCAGTTGTAAGCTGTAGAGTTGCCACAGTCATCAGCCTACGTCAGCAGCCGCGGAGGCTACTATGAAAACATTGTGGTTTCACAGGCGCAGTTGACTGCTTAAACTAAACTTTGCACGAAACTTTGGCTCTTAAAACCCACATGTGACAACACAGAACCATCAACATCTCGCTTCAAATTGCATTAAAAGTGACATTTGTGTCTTATCTTAATTTGTTCGTATTATAACTTTTAAAGCTATTCACGGACCGCCATCTTGGTTTGCTTCAGCTGCCGTGAGATCATTCAATCATTCATTACAGCATTAACAGCTGAGCGGCACAACTCGACGAGCGGCACAACTCGACAGAACACCGGGTCTACCAGGGTGAACTTGCGCAAAGCTTCATATGTGCACATTTGGGAAACTCAGGGTCATCATGAGTAAGAACATTTTGAATGTGATTGACAAGGGATGTCCATTTTGCCACTTTCTCAGATCCTGTCTTGGATGATGCAACCCAGTATATTTGGTTTCTTATGGCTGCAGTCCATTTTTTCACCACCTGGCACTCTTTCTCTTTTGACAACTTATCAGATTTTTTGGATACACCTAAAATATAACACAAATATGCATTCATATAAGATAACACCTACACGTTTTTTTTGTTTTCACACAAAATTCATTCCAAACCTGATGCCAGACATCATAGTACTGGGTTACATCTCTGCTCCGTAGAAATGTTTTGACTTGTGTGTGACGGTCTGTGACAATATAGTCCATTTCAAGACTCTTTTCCCACAGGAAATCTAAACACCGGCGCAATCCTTCTTTTTCCATATGTGGTGATGTAGATCTGCGTGGCCACCAGCCGGAGGCGCACGGAGGTATAAAACGCCTCAATGCGCCTCTCTCTGTCTACGCCACGCAGACTTCCGCCTTGGTGTCAACCCTCCTGACAGTACAGGTAGCATCCTTCAGACTTTTTAATCTCACGTCTTTGTATTAATATAGTTGCTTTCTGTAGCCTAGGGGTGTGCTGTTATGGGTCGCGTTCCTGTGCAACTGGCTCAGCTGCCTGCCCTTTCTTGTGGGTCCAGGTGTGGGCTGGACACGGAGTGTTGTGCACAACGGCCTACTGACTGTGCGCAACGATAATGTTCCAGAGAGGTTAGCGCGAGTTGTGGTCCTATGTTCCTGCCGTTTCTAATATTTTATTTTCAAGACAGGGTGCAAGATCGGGACGTGACCCCCGCTGCCATCTCGCCTTTCTTTTCCGCATTTACTTTTCTTGTTCCATTTACTTGTCTTTTTATTTCACCAAGAGTAGACACATGGATACATTGTCAATATGTAATGTGCACTAGCTTTTGTACACTTTTGACAAACGAAAGAGAGCGAGAAAATCAGATATAATAAATATGCTCACTCATGGAACATGCTTCTCCTTTTTATGAACTTACCTGTGTGCCTTAGGGCGGTACTGTTATTTTAATTTGGGTTTCAAGACCCTGGCATTGCTGGTTTAGTCCACCAAATGTGAGCCCACGACCCTCGTCATACTACACATATAAAAACTTCCTACCTCATTGCTCTAAGGAAACACAAACATTTATTTGCACTGTCATTTGTATTGAAAAGACAATAAATTGTGTAATAATTATTATTAGACCTACCTGTACTAGTTTTATGTCAAGCACCTTCTCACTCTCAAGTTCCATTAGTGTGTAGCTGCCATACTTGGCACTGTGTCCTAAAAACGTTGAAAAAACTTTACATGCAATGTAAAATAATATGCTGACATTACCTTCCCTACCTGGTGAATCTGCTCTCATATCACCACCCACAGCTATTTTGCCCTTCTTCAAATCCACCAAAAACTTCTCTTGATCTTTCCTCCACTTGTGGTTGATTGCTGGTTCAAGAAACTGGCGTGAATGTCTCCTAAATGAGTTGTACTGATGGATTTGAAGGTGCATTGCTTTACATATCTGAAAAACACATTATGTATGATAAACACAATGGTCAAAATGAACTCAATGTTTTGTTGTGCCATTGTTACCTTTTCCAGATTTACAAAGGATCTGCCTGAAAAGTACACTGCTGCAGAAAGTTGTAGATTGCCAACTGGTGTGCTCCCCTGTATCGGCTGACTGTCCCACTTCCGATTATACAGGCAGTGTGGGCAATCCTGTGTGAATGATACAAATGTCCCAAAAGTCCTTCTCTGAATCATGCGTGCAAATTGGGCATGTTTCAAATAGGGACTTCAATTTGCTGTCAAACACTATGTATTTTGTGACATTTTGTAGAGGGACATTCTGTTTCTCTGTTTGTGAACAAAATATGACCAAAATACAAAAATATTATTGATATTGTAGGTAATCGAAATATACATTGTATACATAGATACTTACGTCATTTCAGAAACATCAGCGAGAGAGGCCCCAGGCTCATAAGTCGAGTCTTGTGGTTGTGGTGGGGAAATCTCTGAGATGTCAGTATCCTCCTTGTCTTCCTAAAAAATGTCAGTATGACGTCTCTTCTTTGACCCAACACCGAGCCCAGGCGTAGATGATCTTATTGGTGTGGAGAACAGCACCATGCAAGACTGATCTGTCTCTGTAGAATCATCTTGAGTGTTGGGTTTTGCTTGAGTACCTATTGAAATACATATATAGAATTAGCAACTTACACATTACTATAGAACAGTATTGTGTCGAATACTACAAATAATACAGACCCCCAGTTTGGATTAAGGATTTTTAAAACATTTAGATACATTTCACACTATTATTGTGTTATGTTAACCTTTGATATTTATAACTGGAAAGACAGACACTGAATGCTGGTAATTACGTGCATCTGTCAGCATTAGTGCGCGTTATTATGGTAACATGTCATTCGTTTATGAGGTGTTTATTCACAATGTGCAAAAGCAATAACCTACCTTTTTTTCTGACATGTTGTAGCTTTAGGGTTCTGGCAGATATCTGTGGAGACAGCTCTGGTCCTCAGTTTTCCAGCAGTTGCTCCAGCACGACTGTAGCTGGGTGCCTCCTCAGAAGTACTCTTTTCATGGAATAAGAACATCAGTTATCAATGAATCTGAAAAAGTGTTTTCATCACAAAGTGTTCGAATATTATATGTAGTGTAAAGGTTACTAAATATAATAGCATGGTGTGGTGTAAACATGAATGTGTCGACTGATGTGTATTCAAACGTGGGGGGATGAATGTATAGTCTATGATCTAGGCTAGCGTTGTTCTAACTTTATATCATTGTTTTTCTTGATTCAACAGCATAATCTTTTGTGTTATTTTTATTGTGTTTATTTCAATAACTAGAAAACTATACAACACATACCTATTTGCATTCTAACTGCTTATATCAAGAAAATAATTATGGCTATACGATAGTACCACACTTTAACATAATTTTAAGTCTAATATGTACAAGCTCTGAATAATTTCCACCTGAAAAGGCGGGGCTTTGCTGGTTTATAATCTACGTGGTTCGAGCAATAAACAATCTATGACTAAAATGCCTGGGCCTCAGTCCAGGACAATGAACGTGTTATCCCATTTTTGTTACCTGTATGTAGGGTTGCCAACTTGAGAACAAAAAAATAAGGGACACCATTTGGGTGGATTGGGTTGAGCACTTTTTAGTCCTAATTTCAATCTACACAGTAATCACGGAATTTCATAATCACAGTTTTTAGAATGTAATTTATTGACTACATATAAAAAAAACAAATCCATAGTCAAAAATTAAATGTAATAAATAGGTGGAACTCTTTGGCTGGTCAAGGTCTTAATGCATTCTTATTAGAAATAAAAATATAAAAAAGACAAATGCTGTAACATACATTATTTATGTATGTTACAGTAAAGACCATTTACTGTATAAAAAAAGAAAAACATGTATTCATTTAAAAAAAACTCACAAATGTTGAAATCAAATTCTGTAGCAGTTAGACAAGGTCATTATTAATAGTGTCTGGAAGTTTGGAGCGTGTACATGGCTTCAGTAAAAGCTATTGTTCGTTTACAAAGCTGGTATTGACATTGGTTGACGGTCCCTAAACGCTTTTCTCTGCGCTTGCAGTGCATTGGATTCAATGGATTTCTCTGCATTAAAACAGCGCACTGGATTTGAAAAAACAACGTAGAGGTGATCATTTTAGCTTTTGTTTAACAAAGGTGATCATTTTAGCTTTTGTTTAACAAAGTAACTTCCGTGAGCTATTGACCGCGGAAGTCCGAATCTGGGAACATGACACTACTTTATCCATGAAACTTCTGCCTAATGATACTGCGGTCCCGGCCCACGCTGGCGATTGTCATCTTTAAACCAATGGATGTGATCAAGCCTACGCCCCATTGACACTGATTGGCCAAAAGGTAGACTCTTAAACTGTGATTAATGTGTGTGCGCGTGTGTCGCGCGTGTGACATGCAGTGAGTGAGTGATGCATTTAAGGTGGCTCTGAAAATACGGGACAAAAGCCGTCCCGTATCCATTCAATACGGGACGCACATAGTTTTCCTATAATACGGGACAATTCAGTTTTTCAAGGGACGGTTGGCAACCTGATTACTACAAGAACTATTACTTGGCAGTAATATATGTCGAGTTAGCATTGTACTTACCGATCTTGGCTCCCCGTTAGTGTCTTATATTGTGGGAACTACACCATGTTTCAAGATCAGCTTTTTAGTAAGTCCAATTTCATGGTAACCGTAGTTCTGGAAGCAGTCTTTTGCAAAGTGTTGCTCGCAGACGGATTCTTTGCCGATTTCGGAGGCATAAAGTCAAGCCACTTTCGCCGCATCGTTTCATCTTTGGGCAAGCCAAAGAGTGTCGTCACACATTTTCTCCAAGTTCACATAATGCCGACACTTTTAGTCAACGACAGCAGCAGTAAAAACAACAGCTCGACTTGAAGCGAAGTATAGACTGCGGTAGAACTGGGACTCGTAGCGAAGCTGCATGCACTGATCCAGGCACGTTTGTGGGCTTGTCTGTTTTGATTCTCCCTCTGTCAATCATTGCCGAGCCCCTCCTGGAGGCAGGCTTATGCGCGTCATATTCGTCATCAATGTGTAAATCGTCATAGAAGTGGACCTGAGCGTTTTGGTGCCTCTCGAGAATGAAGTAGAAAGATCGCTCTCTAACTAAAGCTTGAGGGAATCAATGAAAAAACCACTTTGGGCATGTGTATGAAGCCCAAATAAGACCGTAAATTTAAAGCAGAGAAAAGTCAAAAAGCGTATTATGGGCCCTTTAATGAGCATTTTTTGCGAAGGCGTTAGCTTCGTTAAAGCTGGAGTTCCCCCTGCGAATAAAGGCATCTGATTGGTCTGTCCTTATATGGCTCATATCTGGATTTACAAAGACAATATCATAATATAAATACCAGGATTACAAAGAGCAATAAACCACAGATTTAAGCCCAAAATAGTGAATGTGGCACAAACCGTTACTGAGCTAGGAGTTTACTTTTACATGTAAGTCAATTCTTGACTTTCACTTGACATCACATAATGTGAAACAAAGGTAAGCTCACCGGAAGTCGGCCATGTTAGTGGTAATGCACGCTGCATTAGCTGTCAAGCTTTGTCCTTGTCAAGCTTGTCAAATGTAGTTTTTATCGTTTCCAGTACTTTTTTGGTTTACTACAAGTTGTTTGTTTCGTTTTTGCAGATTTGAAATCCATCAAATTGGAATATAGGGGACTTGTTTGACACAGGCTGTGCTCTTCTCCTGGGTACAGGTAACTGAACCCTCTGCACCGTGGCTTCCAGTGCAAATAGCAGTGCTCCTACATGGGAACAAGCTTCATTAAGGCCGGCCATGCACTTGCATTGCTCAAACATAAAATTTCCGTCATTCTCAGCCACAAACGCGCGTAACGTCATAAACATTATACTACAAAGCTAACTCAAAAATAAATGATACATTATCTCTATTACTTACCCAAGCAAAAGCAACTGACTTGTCAATACAAACATGCTTTGTCTGAAGCTTGTTCACCCAGCCTGACACCAAAAAGTTGAATGCTTCCATTGATTTGTCAAATCACCAATTACCAACATGGCGGATGTTGATTACGTCATCAGTTTTGGTCACGTGGTTGAAAGTCCTCTATACAGTCCATGTCATTTGTCCATCTGTATACATCTATGTTAGAATCGTCCAACTGTATATGGTCTGTGTTAGCATTGTCCATCTGTATACAGTCTGTGTTAGCATTGTCAATCTGTGTACCATGCTTTGTTGCCCTTGAGACAAATGATATGTCTGTTCTTAATATTCCTATTGTTAAAACTATGAAATACCTTGGTGTCCAAATTCATCCCAGAATGTACTATTAGTAGTACAGAATTAGTACTACGAATTAATTACAACAATACCTTGAGCACTTTAAAAGACGACCTTCAGAGATGGGGAAAACTTCCAGTGTCCTTTCAAGCTTGCTTATCTGTCATTAAAATGAACATATTACCTCGTGTTAATTTTATTAGCTCCATGCTGCCCTTAGACCCACCAAAAGGATATTGGAAGAAGTTGCACTCTCTTATTAATACCTATTTATGGCACAATAAAAAGCCCAGAGTGAAAGCATCTACTCTATATAAACTTAAAGAATCCGGGGGTCTCAACCTTCCCAATTTTGAATGGTACTCATGGTGCTTCACACTGCCCTGGTCTCATGTCTTGGAACTGGGAACGTAGCTTCGTGGAGCCCCATTGAAAGGGAGCTAGTCAAACCATACAACTTGTCAAGTTTTATCTACTCCAACATTCCATTGAAAATGATAAAAGACCATGGTTTATTATTACCCACCTGGTGACTACCTGGAACAGGGTGAATCGGTTCATTAAAAACAGTGATACATTTCACTTACAGTCACAATTTTTTAACAATCATCTACTCTTAATAGATAAAAAAAACAATATCTTTCCCCCAATGGGAATGCAAGGGAATCCATTCTTTGAAAGACATCACAGGGCCAGATGGACTAAGGGAATTTCAAGACCTTAGAGCTTCTTTCAATTTACAAAGCTTGTCTTCTTTTTCTATCTTCAGCTACGGGCTGCCATGCAGGATCAGGGGGTCCCATGGGGATGCTACCTCCCAGACCACCCATTCCATTCTATCTTGGGCCAAGGGAAACTCAATGGTATTGTCTCCAAACTATATAAATGTATCTTAAAATCACAATGTAATCGCTTGCCAATTGAATTACTTTGGAAATCAGATCTAAATGACCATACTGTCTGAGACTGGTCTAAAATTTGGTCCAACCTATCACTATCATCGAGAAATCCAAATCACCAAATGATTCATTATAAATGCATCCACAGGTCCTATTTAATTCCTAGGCAATTACATAAGATGCAGCTAAAAGAGAACCCTTACTGTGATTACTGTGCAGACAATACCATTGGAACGTACCTTCATATGATCTGGGAATGTGCTGAAGTTAATCAGTTCTGGAACACTGTCTCATCATGTCTCTCTGACATCACAGGTCAGAATATTCCCCATACCCCGAGGCTTTTGATATTGAATGACACATCAGACCTGAATCTAACTATTAATGAGCATCGCACGCTGTTTGCTGGTCTCACAGCTGCAAAGACTAAACAGCCTCTGAGTATGAGGCCATTCTGACTGGCCTCATAAACCAAGAACTTCTTCTTGTCATAGTTATTGAATAATTATAGTTAAAATTGTTTTTTATGAAGGTATAATTATTATTATACATCTATTGTGAGCTAAAATTCCTAATAGTCTGTAATAACTTTTTGTTCTCTGGTGAGGATACGTGGGCGGAGACCAATATGTATTCCTCCAGGCACGGTAAAAATGGTGCCAACCACATGTCCCCAAGGCAGGTTTGGCACCGGTGAGTCAGGCCTTTTTGAGCCTTTTACAAGTATATGCTCTCTCCCAGCAGGTGTAGTCATATCCACTGCTATGGTGACTGTGCATAGGGGAACCGAATACATCCCAGTGTTAAATGTGAGCACCACAGAGGCTATCTCCCGGTTCTGCGCAGTGGATTATCTTCCCATGATGCGTTGCGCTATCTCCCATAATGCGTTGCGCCAAATATAAGCGTGTGTGGGTCTCATGCACGCGCACAGAGGGGCTCGGCCGCGCTCTGACCAAACAGAGCGGTTCATCAGAGTGGGAGTTAGAGCGGGAGCCAGACAAACAGAGTTTGTGGCAGTAAAGTGTGGATTTAAAGAAAACCGAAGGATTTAAGAAGAAATTAAGTTCAGGATCACAAGGGACACTAAAATCCCCACAAAATCCGATCTTTATGAAAGCTGTAGGTTCTCTGTCATATCATCCATTCTATGTCCATGAAGTTGAAACCCCAATGGACAAAAATAATTCTTATCCTAAGTTTTTGCCTGCTCTCTGTGTTAAGTCCACCTCCACATTTACGGGTATTGATATTTAGGATAATACCTAAAAAGAATGGTAGACATGCATTAGCCTATGTAGCGTCTGTGGCCACAAACAAAGCTGATAGTCGGCAGTCTTCTCTGACTTTCGCAGTCTTTTTGCAAGGTATATCACTGTAGTAACAGGGAGAAAGAAAGAAGGTGACCTCATAAAATAAAAACTAAATGGAGGCCTAAGAAAGTCTCCTAATATAGAATCTAGTTTTCATCTAGCCATTATGTTAAAAGTTAAAAGCTGTCGAAGTTGTAGGTGAACTGGTTACATGGAGAGCTGTCCAGGCCACCAGGCCGAGCACCACAGTGATTTTTCATCGTTATTTCCACAACAGGGACTGTGAGGACAAGGTAATTTCTAATAGTAATTTAAAGTAGTATCCGGGCGCTGTGCCACAAGGTCCGGCTGCGTTGGTTGCAGTCCCCTGCTATTACCTTATTGTTGTTAGCTTACTGCTGCAGAGCTTTCCTCTGAAGCTTACAGCTCAACACGTCATATTTTGCCTCAAATATTGTTAAAAGTAATATTTATGTCCTATTTATGCAATTGTTGATCAGAACTGACAGCTTCACTGTCTCTTCTATAACTGTGATTGCAACCCAGCAATATATTGATGGTCTATGACACATTGATTTAGAACACATGTGTCAAAGTCAAGGCCCGCGGGCCAAATCCGGCCCGCGAATGAATTATCTATGGCCCCCGGGACATTGCCTGCCATTGAGGCCCTTAAGCTCGCTAGCCCCCGCCGGCGGGAGCAAACGAGGAAAAAAATACATCTGCTGGCAATAACAGATGTATTTTGAACTTCATAAGCCACAAGCTATATATCATTTTAAAGCTTATTTTCTCAACTATATTTATATGTAAGTGTAAATGATATCAGACTTTGCATTAAAAAGATATAACGCATAATATGGGCACAAAATAAATCAGTCTGTATTTGTTTTTTACCTTTCGTCTTCTGCTGCTCCAACAAATTAGACTTTCCCCATCCTTGCTTAGTCTCTTTCTCTCCGTAACTGTTCATTGAAGAAGAACATCCACTTGTATTTCCCAAAGTATAATCCATTCTTCAGATTTATTCAAAAAACGCCCCGAAAAGAGGTCCAGACAGCTCTTTTACATTTCACCAAGTTTGAGCTTTTTTTTTTTTTTTTTACTATTGTCATGTTCTCAGATGTCTATTACATCTAATATGTACAGTATGAGTATTGGCTTTAGAGCATATTTTATCGAGCCAACAGGTGTCACCGGCACTGCCTCTGGATGTTGAGAAACATTGAACCAGTCCGGCCCTCGGCGCGTAGCAAACATTTTTTTTTGGCCCTCTGATGTATTTGACTTTGACATGCCTGATTTAGAAGATTAAAATCTAAATATATTAAGATTGATTAAAAACACATTATTCTAAAAGAACTTCTGTATTGCTCTGCACATCTGTTCATGATGTGGCACCACCTGCAGATGAAAGCCAAAAGGTCAGACTCTGGAGCTAAGCAGAACTAGCCTGGTCGTACCATACCATAGTACAAATTACATTTCGTACTAAGGTCTGGAGGTGCTTCATTGAGCTCCGTTAACAGGTGGGAGGGGTTAACTCGCAGATTGAATTGATTGGATCTGAGTTTACCGTGACGTATGTAGTGCGCCTGAGTGAGTCGTTAGCATTTAGCAATTAGCCTAGCCATCTCCTTTGCCGCTAACAGAGCCCATGGGGAGTAGCACCACAATATTTTCCAGCGATTACATTTGCTAAACATTCCTCTTGCTCCGGCTTCAATGTGAAATGATGATTGAGCGCAGTGTACGGATGGCTAAGGCCAGGCTAAAGCAGAACAGGACCTGGCTAGTACTGTGAGAGACCTCTGGGAACCCCAGGTGCCACAGAGGGGCAGCTGTAAAGTGCCAAACTGTTGTTGTGTCCTTAGGCAAGACACATCACCCATGAGCTTTATAAAACCAATGCAGTATCCTTATTGCAACGTCACCGTAAATGTGGTCAAATCAAAGATCAGACTGCAGATTGAGTGAGCTATCAGCAGTTTGTTTCCTTTGTCTTATTTTATTCCATTGCGCTACCAGGAAGAGAGCTTTCATTACACTGTGCACTTTTGAAAATGCTCGTCTTCAGTCAAATAAAATGAGAACACTGCTCTTTAGATTACACTCTCATTGGAACTGGACCATATGTATTTGATTTATTTGTTGTAATAGCATGTGGTCCTCTCCCTGCTCATACGTCTGCAAGTGTTGTCTGAAATACCTGTGAGTGAGTGCACCAGCTCGGAGGTCTCCACATCGTACAGGTTTGCGGCTCGGTCCCAGGATGCGGTGACTGCCTGACGCCCGCCCACCAGCCAGTCAGCCGCAATGACCACGCCTTGATGACTGCGCAGCGTGGTGGAGGGAGCGCGCACACACGGGCACTCGCACAGACCCTCTGGCTCCGTGTCAGCCTCGTCTTTGTCCGAGCATTCCACTTCCTCCTCATACGGCGTCTGCTGCACACACACACACACTATATGATTATATATATGATATATATATTACATTATATATATATATATATATAAAATCATATATATATATATATCTATGTAGGGAGTCGGACCTCCCGATAGGACGCTACCTCAAACACAATCAACAACTGCATTCAATCCCTCTTTATGACAGAAGAGAGTTAAAGATATATAGGAGGATTTCCCCAAATTTTAGGAAAGAACTGCCCTCTCCACTTTTTGAACAAAATTATACTATTTGACGAGCACCTATCACCAGAATTATTGACAATTGGGAAGACCAATAATATTGATGATCCAACCGGAAGAAGAAAATCCTCCTAAATACCTTTAATGAATGGTCCTCCTAGTCCCTTTCATCCCAAGCAAATGGTCAAGCACGAGGCCTCCCGCTGGGCCAACGCCTGGACTGTGTCACACCCATAGACTGTATATATTAACGGACGTACTCACGCCTATCTCCGCCGTTCAAACTAATGGGCCAAAAATTGTGCTCAACTGGAGCTATCCAAAATGGCCGCGAGTGGTCCCGCCCAAAAGAAAATTGTGAAAAAACGCATCTGCCGAAAGAAAATGACAGTAGTGTCGGCTGCTCTCATTCACAGTCCACAGGTACATAATAACAAAACAATTTAAAATGTTAAAAGTAAATTGAATAACTTTGCAAGGTCAAAGAGTTGTGCAGTCTAATGGCACAAGGCACAAAGGATTTCCTCAGCCTGTCTGTGGAGCAGCGCTGGGACAACAGTCTACTGCTGAACTTGCTCCTCCTCTCAGTGAAGGCATCATGTAGAGGACGTGAGGCATTGTCCATGATTAGTCTGGACATGGTTGTCCTCTCAGTCACTTCCTCCACCGGTGCCAGCTTCAACCCCACCACTGGCCACCACTGACTGGTAGAACATATGCAGCAGTTTGGAGCAGATGTTAAAAGAGCGCAGCCTCCATAGGATGTACAGCCTGGACGGACTCTTCCTGTACAAATGTTCTGTGTTGGTGGTCCAGTCCAGTTTGTCGTCCAACACGACACCTAGGTACTTGTAGGATGGTACCCTCTCTACACTATCTTCCTCAATGTGCACTGGCTGAGCTGTACGGTGTTTCCTTCCGAAGTCCAGAACCATCTCCTTGGTCTCTGGAAAATTATCTGAAGCTGGTTCCTCTTTGAGCAGGCTACAAAATCCTCTACCAGTTACTCTCCCTCTTCTTCCTTCCTAATGCAGGCCACGATGGCTGTATTACCAAAAACTTCTGCATGTGGCAGGTCCCAGTGTTGTGGCTGAAGTCAGACATATTTTTTACTGCAAATGTGTACATATTCCCAGAATTGTATATTCCTGAGTACCTATTGCCAGATTATTGTATTCTCAGAATATTATCTTATTGTTATTTTTCTTCTCCCCCCTGGACTGCCACCTTAACGTGGTGGGGGAGTTTGAGTACTCAGGTGATCCTGGGAGCTATGCTGTCTGGGGATTCATGCCCCTGGTAGAGCCTCCCATGGCAGACAGGTCTCGGGTGATGAGTCAGACGAAGAGCAGTCTGAAGACACCATGGACAGCACAAATATGAGAACAGTGACGTCGCCCAGCATGGCGCAGCCGGGGCCCCACCCTGGAGCCAGGCCTGGGGTCGGGGCTCGTATGCGAGCGCCTGGTGGCTCAGCCCGAATGGACGATGTGGGCAGTCCCTCCTGTGGGCCCACCACCCGCAGAGGGGTCCGTGGTGGCGAAGCGGTGCAGAGAGGACTGGGCAGCGGTCGAAGGCGGAGACCTCGGCGACCCAGTCCGCACGCGCAACATCTGGCTCTTGGGACGTGGAACGTCACCTCACTGGGGGGGAAGGAGCCCGAGCTCGTGGGGGAGGTTGAGAGATACCGACTAGAGATAGTCGGCCTCACCTCCACACACAGTTTGGGCTCTGGAACCCAACTCTTGAGAGGGGTTGGACGCTCCACTTTTCTGGTGTTTCTCGCGGGGAGAGGCGGCGAGCGGGGGTGGCCATACTCATTGCCCCCCATCTCAGCCGCCACGTGTTGGAGTTCTCCCCGGTGAATGAGAGGCTCGCGTCCCTCCGCCTTCGGGTGGGGGACAAGTCTCTCACTGTTGTGACGGCCTACGGGCACAATGGCAGTGCAGAGTACCCGGCCTTCTTGGAGTCCTTGGGAGGGGTACTGGACGGTGCACCGACCGGGGACTCTGTTATTCTCCTGGGGGACTTCAACGCCCATGTGGGAAATGCCAGTGGCACTTGGAGAGGGGTGATCGGGAAGAACGGCCCCCCTGATCTGAACCCGAGCGGTGTTCAGTTGTTGGACTTCTGTGCTAGTCACAGTTTGTCCATCACGAACACCATGTTCGAGCACAAGGGTGTCCACCAGTGCACGTGGCATCAGGACACCCTAGGCCGGAGGTCGATGATCGACTTTGTTGTCGTATCATCTGACCTTTGGCCGCGTGTCTCGGACACTCGGGTGAAGAGAGGGGCAGAGCCGTCAACCGATCACCACCTGGTTGTGAGTTGTATCCGCTGGCAGGGGAGGAAGCCGGTCAGACCTGGCAGACCCAAGCGTGTAGTGAGGGTCTGCTGGGAATGTCTCGCTGAGCCCCCTGTCAGACAGACTTTCAACTCACACCTCCGGGAGAGCTTCTCCCGGGTCCCGGCGGAGGAGGGGGATATTGAGTTTGAGTGGACCATGTTCTCTTCCTCTATCGCCGATGCGGCGGCTCGTAGCTGTGGTCGTAAGGTCTCTGGTGCTGGTCCCGGTGGTAACCCCCGAACCTGGTGGTGGACACCGGCAGTAAGGGATGCCGTCAGGCTGAAGAAGGAGTCCTATCGAGCCATGATGATTCGGGGGACTCCTGAGGCAGCTGTCCAGTATCGGCTGGCCAAGCGTGCCGCGGCCCGGGCTGTTGCAGAGGCAAAAACCCGGGACTGGGAGGAGTTCGGAGAGTCCATGGAGCATGACTATCGGTCGGCCTCGAAGTGATTCTGGCAAACCGTCCGGCGCCTCAGGAGGGGGAAGCAGTTCTTTGCCAACACCGTGTATGGTGCGGGTGGAGAGCTGCTGACCTCGACTGGGGATATTGTCGGACGGTGGAAGGAATACTTTGAGATTCTCCTCAATCCCCGAGTCACGTCTTCCGCCCAGGGGGCAGAGGCTGAGGATGTTGGGGCGGATACTTCCATCTCCCTGGCAGAGGGAGAGGGGCCGGAGAGGGTCTGGTTTGGCGACCATAGGATTTCATCTCTGCTGTTTGCGGACAATGTTGTCCTGTTGGCTCCAACAAACCAGGACCTGCAACATGCACTGGGACGGTTTGCAGCCGAGTGTGAAGCCGCTGGGATGAGAATCAGCACCTCCAAATCTGAGGCCATGGTGCTCGACCGGAAAAGGGTGCCTTGCCCTCTTCGGGTGGGTGGAGAGGTCCTTCCTCAAGTGGAGGAGTTCAATTATCTCGGGGTCTTGTTCACGAGTGAGGGAAGGATAGAGCGCGAGATTGACAGGCGGATCGGTGCAGCGTGCGCAGTGATGCGGTCGCTGTATCGGACCGTCGTGGTAAAGAGGGAGTTGAGCCGAAAGGCAAAGCTCTCAATTTACCGGTCAATCTTCGTTCCCTCCCTCACCTATGGTCATGAGCTTTGGGTAATGACCGAAAGAACGAGATCGGGGATACAAGCGGTCGAAATGAGCTTCCTCCGCAGAGTGGCTGGGCGCTCCCTTAGAGATAGGGTGAGGAGCTCAGTCACACGGGAGGAGCTCGCAGTAGAGCCTCTGCTACTCCACGTCGAGAGGAACCAGTTGAGGTGGCTCGGGCATCTGTTTCGGATGCCTCCTGGACGCCTCCCTGGGGAGGTGTTCCGGGCACGTCCCACCGGGAGGAGGCCCCGGGGAAGACCCAGGACACGCTGGAGGGACTATGTCTCTCAGCTGGCCTGGGAACGCCTTGGGGTCCCCCCGGACGAGCTGGAGGAGGTGTGTGTGGATAGGGAAGTCTTGGCGTCTCTTCTTAGACTGCTGCCCCCGCGACCCGGCAACGGATGAAGCGGAAGAAAATGGATGGATGGATGGATGTTATTTTTCTTGTGAAATCCAATGCAAGCTATTGTGACAACGCGATTTAATTTATGGATCAATAAAGTCTGTCTAAGTCTAAAGCCCGGTTTAAGTGGGCCAGGGCCCACTTCGCGATTAGATCTGAGCTTTAGGTGCTATGTGACCGCGGCAAGTGGGCTGGGCACGATAGCCTCAACCGCGCCCAAGTACACTTGAAATCTTGGGCCAGGGCCTGCTTTGTAAAGACCAGATGAGGGGGTCAGTGTGGCGGGTGGTGGCAAGTGGGGGATGAGGTGTGGCGGGGACTTGATATTGTGCGTCACATTACGCATTCCGTTGTGAGGAGCATTTTCACACACGTCTCTCCCTGCACTTTCACATTCTCCGCTTGTGTTAAACCTTTCATTTAAGTTTGCATTTTGTTTTTAACAGAGAAAAAACTTTATCAAAGGAAAAGGCGAAGAAATGGAGACAACGCGAGCATGGACTATATACTGTATATTTATGCACCATGCCACTGACTGTTATGATTCTTTTCCGGTGTTTCCTCGCCGCCTTGTCACCTCGTCTTCTGATTGGCTACACGCCACAGTCCACTGGCAGCGTGCTCGTCGGTCCCTGGAGGACACCACACACAAAGAGAAATCGGGCCAAAACAATCCAACATGTTGGATATCCCCGATTTGAGATCGAAGCAGTCTTAACACACCACATATGGAAGGAAAATCCATCAGATTTTTTTATGAAAATCTGAGCGTTCTTATGATTGTCGTTAGGGGAAAATCGGGTCTTAAATCGGCCTAATTATCCTGCCGTGTGAACCAGGCATTAGTCTAAAGAGAGCAGACGACAATACGGTCCCCTGTGGAACCCTTATACTGCTGCTGAGCGAGCTGGAGATGTCTTCCCCATGCAGACATACTGCAGCCTGTTGGTGAGAGAGTCCATGATTCAAGACACCAGGATGGCTACACAGCCATACCAGTGAGCTTCACCTACAGCAGGTGAGGTTGAATTGTATTAAAAGACTTCTCACTGTGCAGCCTCCGTCATCCAAGTGTGAGAGGGTGCAAAGATAGAGGTCATCATCCTCGACCCCCATCCCTTCCCTGTATGCAAACTGCAGCAGATCTTGGGCATGCTGCACCTATGGCTTCAGCACTAACCTTGGAGAGGTTAACCTTGGATATACAGTATATATCTATATAATATATATATAAAAATAAAATAAATGTATATGTATATATATATATTATATATATACATATACATATATATTATATATATACATACACATGAGAACGTCAGTGTGAATATTTAATATTTAGTGCAGAAGCCTTTGCTTGCAATTACAGAGGTCAAACGTTTCCTATAATTCTTCACCAGGTTTGCACACTTGATTTTGGCCCACTCCTCCACACAAGTCTTCTCTAGATCTGTCGGGCTTCAGGGCCGTCGCTGAGCAACAAAGTTTCAGCTCTCTCCCAAGATTTTCTATTGGATGCAGGTCTGGAGAATGACTAGGCCACTCCAGAACCTTGATATGCTTCTTATTCCTCCAAACCTGACAAGTAAGAGTTTAAACCAAAAAGTTCTATTTTGGTCTCATCTGACCACATGACTTTCTCCTATGACTCCTCTGGATCATTCAGATGGTCGCAGGTAAATTTTGGACGGGCCTGGACATGGGATGACTTAAGCAGGGGAACCTTTGATGCGATGCATGATTTTAAACCACTAAGCCGTAGTGTTCTACTGAAAGTAGCCTTGGAAACGATGGTCCCAACTCTCTTCAGGTAACTGATTCCTCACTTTTTTCATCACGAGTGATGCCCTGCGAGAAGAGATCATACATGGATCCCCAGTCCAAGGTAGATTAGCAGTCATGTTTAGCCTCTTTCGTTTTCTAACAATTGCTGTAATAGTTGATCTATTCTCACCAAGATGCTTCCCAATTGTCCAAGAGCCTTTTCCAGCTTTGTGATGCTCTACAATTTTGTCTATGGTCTCTTTTGACAGCTCTCTTTTGGTCTCTCCAACTGCTACCATGGGTCTTGCCCATGGTAGCAGTTGGACCATGACTGACTGTGGGATGCACAGGTGACTTTAAAGGAACTATACCCGATCTATTTTCTAATGAGTTCATAAAAATGCGTATACTACATACGAGATTGATTCAGCTTGTGTATGAATTCAGGCCATAGAAAGTGCTGAGTAGAAATTTTGCGTGACGCTAGCTCTCCTCCACTTGCAGAACAAGGGCCAGCGCTGTTACAAACTGGCTGCCTGCATCTGCAGTGCAGGCAAACACAGCAGAATGGCAGCAACAGGTAGTATGCCCAAACGATGCAAAAGTGAGGAAGAGAAGAGGGAATTAAAGCAAAATAATGATCAAAGATGAAATCAAGCCCGGGTGAATATACGTAGCATTAGCTTACATCCTATCCGCTGGAGAGACCTGTAGGAGCGGGACCACCTCCGACAACATTTGGCCGCGAAACTTTTAAGCCAAACCCTCCTTCCATCAGAAACGTGGCTGGGGGTCCAACCCAATACTAGCAAGGTGTACCTAATAAAGTGGCTGGTGAGTGTACACATAAATACATATACACAGCGCCTTTCAAAGTCATTAATACAACTTGAACATTTGCACATTTTGTCATATTTACAACCAATAGATATTGTTTGGATTTTTTTCTTTACCTGAAACTTCACACAAAAGTAAGAGACAACAGTGAAGTGAAAGTGAAATGATATGATACTGTTATAAAAATAGAAAAGTGAAAATATGGGCCTGCACAAGTATTCATACCGATTCTTTGTGAATTAAAGCCTTTAAAACAGTCATAATGACTGCTGGATAGAGGTGAGGAAATTTCAGATTATTAGATTAACCGTGATTCGGCCGTGGAAGAATCGAGAATGATTCAGAATTGGATTCACATCCAATTCTGATTGTTTAAATATGCAGAGTAAAGTGGAACTAAAATACAGTAATTGTGGTCTTCGAAACAGCACACACCTCCAGAAAAAAACAAAAACAACAACAAGCATGGCTGAGCTAACCAACCCACCTCGCTGTAAGATCTTACCTGCTTCGGTCGTCTCACACTTTCATAAACACACTCTTTCAGTGCTCACAAGTTTACTCCAAGCCATACATGTGTTACCTACTAAGCTGCTGCACATTTGAGAAAGACACATCTCACAACTCTTACACATTGACTCTCAATTGATTGCAAAGAACGTGATCCATGCTCGAGCTGGTTGGCGCACAGTAGCCTAGCGTAAGCAGGAAGAGAAACGAAAACTTGACTCGGACCCCAAGGGCCCCTTCTGACCTTTTAGACCCTTCTGACTGTATTATTTGTAATCAACATTAAACGAAAGCCTCTGAATCATAAGTGAGGTGCCCCAAGATTCCCACCCCTACTCCTGGATGTTCACACCTTGCACTAATGATTAAAAAGAGGCCTCCTGTGTGTACTCTCAGTATAAATACAGCGGTCAGATGTCAGAGAGAAAGGCCAAGGAGTACACCAGAGAGGTCAAGGATAGGGGCCAAGGAGCACACCAGAGAGGTCAGAGGTCAGGGATAAAGACCAAGGAGAACGCCACAGAGGTCAAAGACAAAGTTGTGGAGAAGTTTAAAGCAGACATTATTGAAATCTTTATGTTTATGGTTGTAAACATGACAAAATGTGCTAAAGTATTTATACAAAGCTGTATTAATACTTTTGCTGAGATCATCTATGTGTTGCAGACAGAAGCAAGGTGCGAGTTCTTAACATCTGACCACAATAACATTTCTCAAACGACAGAACAAAAATAATAATAATAATAATGCATCGGTTTTATATAGCGCTTTTTTGGACACTCAAAGACGCTTTACATGTCATTATTCATTCACTCCATACACGGTGGTGATAAACTACTACTGTAGCCACAGCTGCCCTGGGGCACACTGACAGAAGCGAGGTAACCACCACCAACCATTCACACACGCACCAGACTCATTCTAGGCAATGGGGGTGAAGTGTCTTGCCTAAGGACACAAGGGCAGTTTGGCACTTTTTAGCCGCAGCCGCCCCACTTGCCAAGGACACAACGACAGCAGACAGTGGGAGTCGATGGTGAAAGTCGGGGTCAATCCCACGACTTTCTGGCTCAAAGGCCAATGCTCTACCAACTGAGCTACTGTTGCTCAGTTGGTAGAGCATTGTCCTCATACGTTCCAGCGGTTCCTTCCTTACACTAGAGTCCGCAGTGGACTGAGGGGTGGGCAGCTGCACCATGAACCTCCAGATGTGAGCTGTCTGGTCTCCAGAGGCTGAAACAACACAAGACTGAGTCAAACACAGACAGCTTAAGGAGACAACAAGCCAATTGTCTTAAAAGGTACACTGTGTAGGTTTTACTCTCATCTAGCGTTGAGATCATATATTGCAGTCCCTTGGTACTACGAGTGCTGCTGATATTATGTCGTATTTGACAGTGTCCCCAACTCCCGGTCATTCGAACCAGGGCCAAAGAAATTGGATCCCTCCATACGTATTGGTTACTTGACATGGTAGCGCCAAACAGGCCGCGTTCTGCTCAGCCTGCGCGCTACACAGAGGCTCTGGGGTTTTACCAACGCGGTGTGAAGAGAAGAGATGCTTGGAGGAATAAGACATCTGTGGGAGCTTAAAGCCACCATGATCAGAGAATCAGAGAAGCCAGGACATTGCCTTGGACATGAGCATATATACACAGCCGTGGAAGAACTGCGGCTAAAAGTTCGGATTATTATTAGCTTTCCCCAAGGCGCCGCATCTGCATAACTAGGTAAGTAAACTTGGTTGAAGAAACGTATTCTGGCTATTGTTTCGCGGGGGATTCTGTGTCCCCTGAATAATTTTTGTTGAAACTTGTGGACATAGTCATTGGACTATGTCGGAGTGGGTCAGAACATCCTGAACACATGTGAAGCAGATTCTGCCTCGTTCTCATCACTGTTGGTATGAAGAAAGTTACACATTGTTCACGTGTGCACATGCTGTGTACAAACTACAGCAACGTGCCTCCTATTGATTTAACGCCTTTCATGTGGTTTGCGATGTTGACACATAACATCGCAAACCACACCTCGCTATCTGACAGCTGGAACAAGTTTCAGCCCCTCTGTCTGTCGACCCTGTCCATTGAAGATTCGGAAGACGTATATATCTTTGGCATTTTGGTGGTGGGAATCCTCCTGTTTGGGTTTGGAGCGATCCTCTTCTACCACAAATTCGGTGGCATGGCAGTTCGCAAGATTCACGACCTGCTGGCCGACAAAATTGATGGGATGTACAAGGAGCTAAGCCGTGTCGTGGTTGAGAGTGCCGTGTCTGGACAAAGAAGGGTGGTTTTGGTGGAACAGTTGATCAAAGATCTCGCAGCTCATTCACTCGATGGGCATAAAACTCTGGAATTGAGATTGAATGACATTGTTTGTCAGGCTTGAACTCTCTGACCCGGCTTGGATTTGCCCCTGTGTACGGAGGTCTGAGGGCGCCGTAATTCGGTTTAATTGGAATTAATAGAATATCTGCCTGCTTTTGACTGCGACATTGCATATAATATTGTCCCTCTCAGGCGATGTGTTTTTCTCCTGCTGTGTCTTCTCTCCACTCTTATCTCACATTCCTCGGCCAAGGCCATAAACAAGGTCCCACAATCTACAACAACTCACACTATTTCAGTGTCCAGCAAGGATCCCTCACCCCCGCCTCCCTCTACCTATCCATCTTGCTCCCTCCCTCCCCTCCATTCCTTATTGTTTTCCTACTCACCCCCTCCCTGATCCCGCCCCCCTCTGACAGCTACATTGGGCCGGCCGCCGGAGGTGCTCATCCCGAGAAAAAAAATCTGTGGTTTATAAAAAGCACAATGTGTCTATCCAATTGTCTGTGAACTGTATGTTATTGCTCTCTGCTGTTTCTTGCTGCACACAGCGCCGCAAATGGCGAAGTGGCACGCTCTCTGCCAAGACAATTTCCAAGTGATAACTTTGTTACTCACGTGGCAATAAAAATGATTCTGATTCTGATTCTGATTCTGATAATTCTTTTTCTAAAAGATTCTTCTTTGGGTAGTTCTTTGGTATTTCTCATGGAGGACTACATAACTGTGGTCCTCCATGATCCCTTTTTAAAACTTGTCAGGGCACCGTGGAAGCAACAATATGAGTAGCACCTGTGAACAAAAACGCGATTCTTGCATCCTTTTTGTCCCTTATCAAACATTGTTTTTCAAGATGGTGCATCGACAGGGAGAATCATCCAGCTCTCATGTACATTTTATGGTCAAATTCTAAGTCTATGACAACAATTCAAAAACATTTGTTATTGCTTAAAATTAGGGATATACCGATACTTTTTTCAAAACCGATAAGAGTACTTGCCGATACCGAATACCGATATGAGTACTGCATTGTGTTATCCCAGGCAATTCATAAAACTAATGCAACGGAAATTTAAAATGCTTTATTTCTCATTTAAAAATAATAATAATAATAATGCATAGGTTTTATATAGCGCTTTTTTGGACACTCAAAGACGCTTTACATGTGTCATTATTCTTTCATTCCATACACGGTGGTGATAAACTACTACTGTAGCCACAGCTGCCCTGGGGCACACTGACAGAAGCAAGGCAACCAGTATGCGCCATCGGCCCCTCTGACCACCACCAACCATTCACACACACACCAGACTCATTCTAGGCAATGGGGGTAAAGTGTCTTGCTTAAGGACACAAAAGCAGTTTGGCACTTTACAGCCGCAGCCGCCCCACTGTATTTCAACAATAAGAATATGGTTTAACAATTAAACATTTTAGCAATTGTTTTAACAGTCAACAATAAGAACCACTGTCATATTCCACTACACCTATACAAAGATGTAGAGTTGGTTGTTTTTGTGCTCCGGTGCGAGCAAAAATGCTATACTTGCAGCTATACTAGTTGACAAAGTCTGACAAAATTGCTGGTGTTATACGCGTTTGTTTTGGACCCACTTCGGGACAGTTTAGCCTTACACAACGTACAGTTCGCTTTACTGTTGTCACTCTGTTCTGAGATTGGGAGACGTGTGGACTCTGTGGGAGCTGTGCTGGAGAGAAGGATGAGGGCTCTAATACAGGGAATCCTGGGTAGCTCCAGACACCATTTGCATGACACTATGGCCGCTCAGAAGAGTAATTGTAGCAACAGGCTTATATCACTGTGCTGCCGAACAGAACGTTTTAAGAGATCCTTTGGGCAGACGGTGGCTGAGTGGATAGCACTCTCGCTTCTCAACAAGAAGGTCTTGGGTTCGAATGCCGGTCGGAACTCGAAGTTTGCATATTCTCCCCGTGCCTGCGTAGGTTTCCTCCAGGTGCTCCGGTTTCCCCTAACACTAAAAACATGCACACTGCGACCACTGCTCCTGACGTTGGCCCTAGCCTTTGACCCAGGATGGGTCAAATGCAGAGGATGAATTGCCCTACATGGATTCACAACAGCCCTGTATGAGTCTTCTGCTGACACCTGAATTTCTCCTATGGCGGATCAATAAAGTATCTATCTATCTCTCAACTCGTTTACTTGTCATACTGTCATATGGCCGTTATCCGATTGCTGCTGCTAGCTGTTAAGCTAGCTGCAAACACTTTAGTTTAGACTATAGGAGATCACCATGGCAACAAAGCTGTCTGCTGTCGTGGCGCTACTGTATATTAAATATGTTGGTATCGGTTGCTCAGATTGGGTCCTATGGTATGAGTACGAGTACAAGCCTATAGTATATGGTATTGGAGCAACTGTAGAAATTACACAAAGTACCTTTAAAACAAGATTTGTCAATTAAACAAGTAAACTGTCTTGAAAGACTGTATGAAAGAAGGGCCTGAGACAGGACTTCTTCCTCTTCAAGACACGTTAGTGTCATATCAACAAAACCGAGCACTGCGCTCGCAATTCGCCAGACGTGTGGTTCCTAAGGTTTCAAAAAGCACTGTTGGCAGCGGAGCATTTAGCTACCAAGCTCCTTTACTGTGGAATCAGTTTCTTATACCCTGCCCGGCCCGCCTGGGGGTGTTTCAGTCCTGCACCGGACCTGTACACGTCCTGCGGCCGCTGCGTAGCACTGGTCCACGTTCTGTAGCTAAGGTCCTGGATCTAAGGTCCTGGATCTATAGCCCGTCCGTCCGTGTGGAGCGGATCCCTCTCTCAATATGTGGGTCTCCCCGAGGTTTCTCACTTTTTTCCCCACTGGGTTTTTCTTGTGAGTTTTTCCTTGCCGATGCAGGAGGGTGTGTTGGACAGTTAGTGTCCAACAAAAAGGACTGTGGTGATGATTCAGGACACTTTAAATATTTATCAACATGTGTTCTGTATTCTTTTTGTGTCTTAACTGTTGATTCTCTGATCTGTGTTGGCGATTTCAATGATATTGTTAAGTTCTCTGAGATGACTACTGTTGTGATGTAGGGTTATACAAGAATAAATTGTATTGTATTGTAAGACTCAAACACACAAGGGAATCTTTCCCAGACTAGTTGAAAGACAGTGTCTCCATCATATCCTGGGTCTTCTCCTGGCGGGGCATGACTAGAACACATCCTCAGGGAGGCTTCCAGGAGGCATCCCAAACACACTCTCACACTTAATTTCATCCAATTTGGGGAAGGATACCCAACATGTTTTGAGGCAAACCATGTTTTAAAATCAGTTCTATCAAAAACGAATGAATATATGTAAACCTCTGACTTTGTGCTAAGTTCAATTACCCAATTTAATTACCTCTCAATATTTTTTGTTAGTTTGAAGTGGCCAAAGCATATAAAGACCTACTTCACCTATTTCATTTGGTCAAAAAGAATGCATCATTGCACAATAAAAAAAAAATTGTTGTTAAAATGGATTGATCTAACACCATAATAGCACTCCATTTGTGATTGTACTTTTTATACAGCGTGTGTAAAGTGTGAGTAATAATAATAGAATAGCCATTTCCTTTTTATGTCAATAGATCAGCTCCTCTTTTCCTCTTTTTTTGGTTCCATAAGATAAATACCAGAACAGTCCAGGCCACCTTAGGTGGTTCTTCTAATAAGACAAAAGTGTGAAGAAATTATTTATGCTTAATTACCACATCACTGGACAGTAGACGTCCCTCATCAGTGTGGTGTGACGTGTCTCTGATTAGCTGCTGTTACGGATGCAGACAGTTTAACAGGCGATTGAAAAGTAGTCTCCTTTAACCTGGGTCTAAAAGAAGATTCATTGTGTTGTGGTAAATCAATCACCTTGGCTCACACTTGGGACTCACTTCCCCAAAGACCACAGTTCGGCAGGGGCGTGGTCAGTCTGAAGAATCTGTTAGGTCTTTGAGAGTGACCATAGTAACAGCTTCGTCAGAGACACGTCGCCAGCACGTGTCTCTGACGAAGCTGTTACTATGGTAAGCAGAAGGCTACTGCCCAAACCTGTGGTAATTAAGGAAAACTACCACCTTTACACTTTTGTCTTATTAGAAGAACCTTCTAAGCTTCGAACATAAAAGAACCCATGATTAACTTTCTGCATTTAATCCAGATCACCATTTACGCAAACTCATGCCCGGGTTTACATGCGTATTGATCATAGACTGTATATATCAACGGACGTAGTCATGCGTATCTCCCTCGTTCTAACTAATGGGCCAAAAATTGGGCTTTCATGGAGTGATTTAAAATGGCCGCGGGGGCTGGAAAATGTGAAAAAACGCATCTGCGCATGCGTCAGCTGGCACGAGCCCAATTCATTTAAACAAGTGACTTCAAAAATTCACAGCGAGTAAACTAGACTTGTCCAAAAAAATTCACTCCCCTCAGCATTGACACACATGTGGAACGGAGCTTTAGGCCAAGAGCCAACTTTTGGACCATCCTGTAAAGATGTTTTCGAGAGGTAAGAAGATGCTATATGTTAGCATTGGCTAATTGTGATTCCGGGTCCACCCCCATCGTTCCGGGGTGGTAATTGCAAGCATGTCAGCGCACGTAATTTTGGCCACTTTAGAGCCGGGACCCGCCCCCACCGGTGTTGATTCATCCTTTCAAATTGGACTAGGTCGGTCATCTCATTCTCCCGCCCCCATGTGAAAACTGTAACCCCGATACTGGTCCTGGTGTGTACCTGTCAGGGCCATCTGCTCCGTGGGGTGGAACTTGATGGAGTTGACTGTGGAGGACACATGACAGGTCAGACAGGTCAGAGGTTAGGTTAGAGTCCAGTCCACACACCTGAGCCTTGGTGACCGGTGTACTTGAGCAGGCTCCTTCCACTCTCCATGCTCCAAAGAAGAGCAGTGTGGTCTGTGGAATACATATTCTATGTTACAACATACAGCTCAAAGTGGTAAGGCTAAGTCTATTTTTTAGAGAGCCACTTCGTTTTTGCTACATATTTGTTGGCTAATCTTTTGCATCTTTTTCACCAGAATGTGAAAGAACCCACTCACACTCATAATCACACCCTGGACATTGTGTTGATATACAGTAGTGAGGGGAGCTTCCATATTTTGTATAAAACAATGAATGCTGTGAAACTAGCTACTTCTATTCAAAGCTTGCCCACATGGCGTGGAGAACAAGTTAAACTACAAGAAAGCCCAGTTTAGGGCCCAAATTCAATACTATTCAACATCAATATGTAATTCAAATACTATATATTAGTAGTTCTAGTGAAGCCTAGAATATCAATCTCTCTGAGCAGTGTTGACTTTCTTCAATTCTTCAATATTAAAATTACAATTATCCACAACAGACTAGAGGAAACTCAACATTAGTGATGAACAAGCTGAAGCAGTACTCTATACTGAATGCGGAGGGTGATGAGAAGCCAGTAAGACAGGGGTAATGTGTTTGTGGAGGGTGTGTGTGTGACAATGCGTGCAGAAATGTTGGAGAGATTGCTCCAGAAGCCCACCTGCAGAGGCGGTCCCCATGACCACAGGCTGGGTCTTGGTGATGCTAACATCCCAGATACCATCGCGGTGTCCCACAAACTCGCGAGACAGCTGGCACACGGCCCTCGAGGTGGTGGCCTTGAAACTGGACACGATCTAAGCCAGGACAAAGTCAACATCAGGAGAGAAAAGACTGAGCGACCATGCTGTTCTCAGTGCTTCAGTCTCAATCAAACCGATTTGGACTAATTGTTATTTGCAAAGATTGACATTATTTAAAGGGGACATATTCTGTAAAATCATCCATGTTGCACTCTTTTATCACGTTACAACTTTATTCCTCGACAAACAGACCTGGAGTTGTTTTTAACTCCATTCTCACTATTATCAGGAACGTCCGGCAAAAACAAATCACCCGCGTTTGTGCTTAAAGCAAAAAACACACACACATCACAAACAAAGGTCAGTTTTAGAATCAAGGACTAGATTACAACAGTTCTGAGCTTTATGAGGTACAGCATAATGCAATTGTGGAGCTGAGGTTGGCTGGATGACACAGTGAAAGTACTGCCTAAGATTGTCTGATCTAAATTACATTCTAACTGTGTACCTTTTAATTAGATATTTAGTATAAGGGATTTTTCACACTAAAAAGGTAAAGGGAACAAAGTGGCCTAGAATTAGATTTCAATAATCACAAGATATATGATTTTTTAATTTATCCAAATTCAGTCCATGAGTTGTTGCTAGAAGATAACCATTTTAAACTTTATATTTTTTTTTTCTAAATCATTCCCTTTTAAAGTCATCAGTGACAAATCTGATGCTTTGTCACTGATGATCTTTTATTTTCTATGTAACTGGCGTCACAGTTGACATGTCAGATCAGAGGCTGATGGTCTTTTAAAATTTCGCCAAAAATGTATTTGACAATGTTTCCTTTTGATTCTAGGCACACCATCTCTTTTTCTTGTTTCCAATCTATGACAGTAGTTTTTGAGTCTTAACCTTTTATTTTCCCAATACTATAATTGACACTTAATGTGAACACACCCATAAGTATATTAGTATAAGTAGAATATTTCCGACTTCAATTAGTTGTTTCACATTGTGTCTTTATCCAAATACAAATTATATTTATATAATATAACCAAAGGCACACACATAATGCAATATATTTCTTATATATTTGACTTGAAATTAGCAATCTTTGCATTGCCAATGTCTATGCAGCTCTTCTGAAAGCAAGAGTTTCAATATTGACCAAATGTAAGCTAGAAAGTTATTGTATTTTATCTGAGCTTCGAGGACAACTAGAAAGCACCACAAGAAGCGGAAGCGGACAGTGGGATGCAGTGTCAATGGATTGTCATACATGGACTTAGTATTTGAAATACATTGACAATACAACAGTAGTTATACCACAGTTTCATTCTCTAAAATCCCTGGGTCACCACAGTGTCCTGCTCCCATCTCTCTGTGGAGTGAGAGAAAAATGCCAACAACAAATGTAAAGCGCTTTGTTACTCTGGTCTGTGAAAGGCGATGTATGAATATAGATTACTTACTTACAATGAATATTTTCAGACACAGACCCTGTCCAGAAGACGAAGTGGCATGTAGTTTTGAAACCAAAGAACCTGAACCTAAGAACAGTGTAATGTGCTTGCTCGGCCTGGGGGGTTGCTGTGAGGCTGTGACAGGAAACGACAAATTAGACAAAGAAACGGCAGTACACCAATAACTCTGCACTATAGAATGCTGACTGAGCTCAATGAAGCCCAAGAGGGAAATGGACCAAGTTTGGCTCCTCTCTCCGTAAGTACTGACATGTAAAAGTTTTGTGTTTAGGCCTGAATCTGACGAAACGGCTATATATGCGTCTTTATTTTTACGTCTAAAACAGACCTTTTTTAACATGATGACATGATGACTTGTTGAAAACAGGACTCCGTTTTCTGTATCCTGCACTGACCTGAAGCCTCAGGGCCTAGCACGTACATTACAAAGCTCTCAGGTGAAATGGATTCGTCTTCAGCTACAATTTAAAAACTACAGGCTGTTTTGCCTTTGTCTGAACAGGCCCTAAATTTATTGACAGTACCATTGACACAGAGTTGACTTAATGAGGAACTGTGTAAGAATACCCACCTGTCCTGGGTCAATGCCAAGTAAAAGTCAATGAGTTAATTACCCAAAACCAATCATCTTATTCACATTTTGAACTGACATAATCCACAAAATAACAGAAAAATGTGAATAAAGCGTGGCTGCATGTTGGGATACGTTTACATTGATGACAGTGACAATGCAGATAGGACTGGAGCACATTCCACTGAACACACCACAGGGACAACACGTGAACCAAACACAGCTGGCAGAGGCGGAGACCACCAACAAAGAAGCAACCACAGTTGGGAGGGGTCCATCACAGAGACAGCCCAGCACTGAGAGGTTCATCTTCTCTTGAGGTGTTGGAGTGACCTCACTTACAGTCGGTGTTCAGACCTTACCTTTTCTACAACACTGCGTGTGGATGTTATCTTGGCATTTAAAACTGAGGTAATTGTGTCTATGTACAGAATTGGTCAGTGTGCGTCTCGGCAAAATGATAAACTATATTTTAAATTTGAAAACCAAAAGGGTGTCAAAATAGAAAAAACTGTAAATCAAAAAATGAATGCCACAGCCATCACTGGAAGTGACCCGGACCCAGCAGAGGATGATCCCACAGATGGACCTGTCCTCCACCCTCTCTGCAGAGTGGAAGGCGCATCAAAGCCTGAGTAAAGCGGCACGAAAATCTACGAGACCTCTTCTGTCTGCACCGTCACCATTAGAGTGAAAATTTCTCACACTGTGCAAGTCATTTTCAAAACGTGAAATTAATGGTAATCCAAATCAGTTGGCCCAAAGGTTCACTGACTTAAAGTGTTGCATAAAGTCAGCTGCTTCTTCAACCACATTGCAGGTTGGGGGTCCCAGTTTGTTGAAGCCAACAGGACAACATCATCCACAACCAGCTGTGATGAATCAGCATCATCCCTGTGTGGAAGCTTACCTGCTTTAACAGTTTACAGAACATTGAACTAAATCCTTGCCATTTCCCATCATCACAAGATCAAATATACACAGTATAACTTTGACAATGTAGTGTTTGCTCAGTAATTCTGTGCTCTACGCTGCAGAGTGATTAGGCCAGACTGAAGGCAGCCCCCAGTCTGAAGCTAAAGAGTGCCTAGGGCTAGAACCAAGCAACTCCAACAGCGAGAGCAAAGCAGCCCCCAGATCGAAAGCCAAGCCCCCAGCAGAGCCCCACTGGGACACTGTGGAAAACAACCTGCCATATGTGACCACTGTGGTGTACTCAGAGCATATGCTGTACAAGAAGCAGCCAGAACTTTGGTGACATCACTGTGTTCGTTCACATGACAGGACATAAGATTAATGCATTCACTTAAATAAAAATTGAAAGATGACTTTGAGCCTAAACCCTTCATGGAAGTCATGAAGCCAAACCCAACTCAGAAATGCCACTGGTGTCTGTCATTTTTCACGGCGTCCCAGCTAGGAATGGTTAAGCAGTCAACTAGGCCATGGCCCACAGGCTTTTAGTGAGATAAGATGTTTCAGATTGCCCATCCATTTAGTTTCAAGATTAGTTTACGATATTTACACACATGATTGATGATGTGAAAAATGTTCAAAAATACATGATAATTAGCTAAAGTGATACATTTTGACCAGCTGTGGTTCTCCTGGTCTTGTCTCTACTGCGGGTGGCCCCTTGTCCACGTGGAGACAAGTTTAAGCTAGCAATAGCTTATCCACATACTGTCATACATCCTTCTACAGTCAGTAGTTAAATTACCATTAATTTTGCCCATGTTCTAATCTAGCTGTTGTCCTTGTAGTTTAAAGATTTGATTTAGACTGAGCAATCCGTATATATGCTACATACCTGGCAGATATCCACGTCAATGTTTTTGGCCCATTATCAGGGATTATGAATGATATTGCAATCAAAACTTTAGTTTTGTTGTTGTTAGTGGTTGTGTGAAGCCATTTATTGTTAAATAAACCTGTTTTCTATTTTCAAACGATAAAAACAATCTGTTTCTACTAGGGCTGTCAAACCATTACATTATTTTTGCTGATTAATCTCATAGTAATTGTGAGTTAACGTTTTATTTTAACATTCTATTTCAAATCCACACCAATGGAAGCTAAATGGGATGATCAAATGTAATGCCACATTGTCATTCATACCAAATATACTTACTACTAATGTCTGTTTGATTTTCTCACAACCTTTTACTTTTGGGCACAACCAACATGAGCTGTTAATGAAAGGGAAAATCTAAGTACCCCAGCTTTAATTTAGCGAGTTTAGTTGCGTTTCAGGAGGAGACACGGACACTTCCTGAGGCTCCATAGTTCAGCTTCAGCGGTGTATATGCGTGCACAGGTTACGCGCACACAACATGCAGAGAATAGTTATGGAGCTTTCGCGAAAGTTCACTGTGGTAGACCCGGCTGCTGATTGCCCAGATCTACAAGCCTGCTCATCTGCTCATCCTCGACTCATCATACCAGCAACGCCCACATCTAATCAACCAATAACCACCAGGACAGCAAGTTAAAAGCCGGAGATGCCCACCTCCCAGCCTTCTGAAGTCTGCAAGCCTCCGCCGCCCCACCTCCTCCTTCTCTCATCGAAGCGTGCTTGCCTACTGCCTCTGCCGTCACCAGTGCCTAGGCCCCGGGGGGGATTATGCGCGCAATCAAGCGCCGCGCTCAACAGCATCTCTCCCGGGCCTAGGGCGCCAAACATGCTTAATCCTAAACTTCTAACTGCATTTTCCCTCATGGGTCTCTCCAAGGTGAACTGGTTCTGCGTGTATGGTCTTGGATATGACCACGTTACCGTGGCGCCAAATGCCGTGTTGTTAGTGGCTCACAGCCAGCTAACAACAACCAGAGCGAACGCTCCGGCCACGGAGGATGCAGACTTCAGTTTATACAGCAAACAACAGCAAGTGCCCCGCGGTCACACGCGTATTATTTTAAAACTTGAATTCCCAGAGTTGCTCTGTTGCCATCTCACACACGCATGTATCCGCGGCATTCTCAGTGATATTATGGGATACATGGGCGGGTCATTCGGACATGCGTTAAACGTGTTAATAGTCATTAATGTTTTATTAACGCATAAATTAAAAATTTATTTAACGTGAGTTAATGCGATAATTTTGACAGCCCTAGTTTCTACACCTACTCTGAGGCAGTGCTGAGTCGGCAGGCTCACGGATTGAAGCACAATATCTATAAGACCTACGATGTCAGGCATACTGTATTCAGATATGTACTGTATATATGTGTAGTTTTGTTCAGTCCTTATTTGAAAGGGACAAAGCACAACAACATTAAAGGTCCCATATTACACTCTTCTTCATCTTTCACAGTCCTTTGAGGTGATTTTTGCTCCTCTCTGGTTCTCTGCCTGTGAGCTTCCCCCACCCCGCTCAGTGACGCAGTCCAGACCACAGCCCGCCTCCTCCCTCACTGAGCTCACGCAGACTTTGTTGTAAACACATAAACACAGAGTGGGGGTACATAGGGGCACATGCTTCCTCCTTCCTCCTCCGTCGAGCAAAGACGTGTCTTAGTCCGCTCCTGCTTCTGAACGGCTTGCTATCTCCTGTTTTTGTCTTTTTTCCTGGAGCTTTGCCACAGACAACTTTAACAGAATGGAAATGATTAATTGGTCCCTCAACGCAATTGATTCTATCTTTTCAACACGTAAGCGTGGGTCTGGAGAGCCCGTGTGTCCGGACGGGACTTCACCAGCGGGGTATACGCTTGACAGCTGGAACAAGTGGCAGCCCCTCTGTCTGTCGACCCTGTCCATTGAAGATTCGGAAGACGTATATATCTTTGGCATTTTGGTGGTGGGAATCCTCCTGTTTGGGTTTGGAGCGATCCTCTTCTACCACAAATTCGGAGGCATGGCAGTTCGCAAGATTCACGACCTGCTGGCCGATAAAATTGATGGGATGTACAAGGAGCTTAGCCGTGTCGTGGTTGAGAGTGCCGTGTCTGGACAAAGAAGAGTGGTTTTGGTGGAACAGTTGATCAAAGACCTCGCAGCTCGTTCACTTGATGGACATAAGACTTTGGAATTGAGATTGAATGACATTGTTTGTCAGGCTTGATCTCTCTGACCCGGCTTGGATTTGCCCCTGTGTACGGAGGTCTGAGGGCACCGGAATTCGGTTTAATTGGAATTAATAGAATATCTGCCTGCTTTTGACTGCGACATTGCAGGCGATGTGTTTTTCTCCTCCTGTGGCTTCTCTCCACTCTTATCTCACATTCCTCAGCCAAGGCCATAAACAAGGTCCCACAATCTACAACAACTCACACTATTTCAGTCTTCAGCAAGGATCCCCCACCCCCGCCTCCCTCTACCTATCCATCTTGCTCCCTCCCTCCCCTCCATTCCTTATTGTTTTCCTACTCACCCCCTCCCTGATCCCGCCCCCCTCTGACAGCTACATTGGGCCGGCCGAAGAGGTGCTCTTCCCGAGAAAAAAATCCGTGGTTTATAAAAAGCACAATGTGTCTATCCAATTGTCTGTGAACTGTATGTTATTGCTCTCTGCTGTTTCTTGCTGCACACAGCGCCGCAAATGGCGAAGTGGCACGCTCTCTGCCAAAACAATTTCCAAGTGATAACTTTGTTACTCACGTGGCAATAAAAATGATTCTGATTCTGATTCTGATTCTGATCAAAGCTGAGGCCTTTTTCCTCAATCCAGAATGGGAAACTAAATTATTTATTTAGTTAGCAGTAGTGGGGGAGACAGTGGCTCAGTTGGTACAGCATTGGCCTTTGGGTCTGAAGGTTGTGGGTTGAAACCCACCACGAGACCTACTTCACAACACTATTGGTCTGCTGTCGTTGTGTCCTTGGACAAGATACTTAACCCAACTTTGCCTGACGCCCCCGCTGAAAAATCAAGGCAGCACAAACTAGAGCAGTCATCCTCCTGTGAACTCATCACCTGCAGGAGGATCAGTGAGGGGCTGGTGCTATGTGTACTGGGTGCAGCTCTGACTGCCACCCCCCAACCCAGAAATGGATTAAAGCTGCACTAACTGATGCTGGCCTTGCTCTCTCTACTCGCCCTCCCCGCACCCACGGAGCTTTCGCCCCCCACTACCCCCCTCCCCCTCAGCCTGTGCTCTGTGCTGTTAGCTTTGGAGCTAGTGTCTCACAATATGGAACGATATGGCACTTTTGCACGTGGATGGCGTGACCATAGAATGACACAACCGGGAAGAGCAGCGAGGACGAGACTTTCTTTTGGATGGCTGTTTCGCTGTAATATAAACACTTGTTGTGCTAACTCAGCTGTCTGTGCTAACCAGAGAACTGTAGCTTTTCTCAAGAAAGTGGGGGCCAGCGGTCCGTTGTGATTGGTCACAATCGGGACCCAAAACACATTCTCTTCCTTGTTTCATGAAAACTCGATCTAAAATATAATGTAACGCCAGCACAAACCTGCGCTACTTATTCTTCAAAAGGACGTATATCCAAATCATAGACTGTATATATTTACGGACAGAGTCACGCCTATCTCCGCCGTTCTAACTAATGGGCCAAAAAATGTGCTCTACTGGAGCTATCCAAAATCCAATTTTCTTGTGGTTCCGCCCACAAGAAAATTGTGAAAAAACGCATCTGCGCATGCAGCCGGCGCAGCTCCATTCATTTGAACGAGAGACTTCAAAAATTCACAGCAAGTAAACTAGAGTGGACCAATAAAATTCACCCCCCTCAGCATTGACACACATGTGGAACGGAGCTTTGGGCCAAGAGCCAACTTTTGGTCCATCCTGTAAAGACGTTTTCGAGAGGTCTGCCAATGCTATATGTTAGCATTGGCTAATTATTTTTCTGGGTCTACCCCCATCGGCCCGGGGTGGTATTGCAAGCATGTCAGTGCCCGTCATTTTGGCCACTTTTGAGCTGGGACCCGCCCCCACTGATCCCAATGCACTGCATGGACATGGATTGCATTTTTGTAATTAATACGAAAATAAAGTCAGTTAGTGCAGCTTTAAGGGGGAGAAAAAGGATGTATGGATAGTTAGCAGTAGTCTACACAGAGTAAGTTGCACTGTACTTACAGATCGTGGTTCTTCGTTAGCGTCTTTTATTGTGGAAACAACACCAGGTTTCAGCTTGCTGCCTCTCAAAGTTCGCTCTTTAACTAAAGCTTGAGAGAAACAATGAAAAAACTACTTTGAACATGTGTATGAAGGACAAATAGCACTGGAATGATGTTTAAAGCATAGAAAAGTCAATGATATGGGATCTTTAAGCTGTGTGTGTGTGCAGGTGGTTTGGATGGGCCAGTCTGAACAGAGCATGTGCAGCTACCAGTTTATCTCACTCAAGAGGGGCGCGTACATGTGGGTGAGGAGTGGTCGGAGGGAGACAGCCTCCCCTGGCTGTCTTGCTCATGCAGACACACAGAGGGTCCCACACACATCAGTCAGCTTTACCCATGAGTCCGCGCTCCACATCTCCCAGCTGCCCACGCTGAAGTTGCGGGCTCCGGTGACGCGCGCCTGGCAAGCGTGGAGCGGTGAGAGACATTCAAGTGAAGTGAAGTGAGAGCAGAAACAATGGAACAGCGCCACACACAGGCAGACGGGCAGTACTGCGAACGTAAAGAGAAGGAAACACGCATACCTTGCTTGTGGACACTTTGTATGTCGTCTTGAGTTTCTGGGAGAGCTGGCTTGTGCTGTGGCTTGCTGTAAAAAAAAGAAAAGGACTTTATGCTTTTCAAAGGTGGGTAAATGGTGTGAGGAAGCTGGCCCAAGTGTCAAAATGAGAATCAGATGATTAATTTTACGCAAACGCAACATACAAGCCTGTCCCTTGGATGTGTCTCCCTCCTGATGAGGTTCATATTGGCACAAATAACTAGTCAAAGAGGGAGAGATTCTGCAGATATGGGATGATTCAGTTTCCAATGGTAAAATGTTTTATTATTTAACTTTTTTTTATTTATTTTTTACTGTTGCAATGAGGCATGGTGAGTCTATCAGGAGTGTATGTCACGTGATGAGCATGTCTGCAGTATTGAATAGAGCATGTCTATTAACTAAACCAAACCAAAACAGGAGGAGCCAGTAAGAGTGCCTGGCATTTGCAAAGGCTTTGAAGGCGTGGTTTTGAAGGTGTGGCTTCAGTCACATGACGCACTCTGAAATGGGACGAATAAGGGATCTCTTAATCTTACTCTCCAACCTATACAACAGATGAGGACGGGACATACTGTACATTCCATAAAGGGGGTCGTGACAAGGCAAACTTGGTCTGAAGCATAATGGTGCTTTCAGACCGCCAACGCTAAAACGCGGAAGCCCCGCCCACCATTCTCTAGTTTTCAGACGCAGAGGACTTCACACAAGAACGTCCTGACGCTAGCCGGAAGTACCGGAAGTAGCCGGCCGGCTCTGATGCTAACGGAGCTATGCTAGCGGCTTCTTGTGTACAGATCTTCTCCAATATGCAGCTTTGCAGCATGTCTTTGCTCACAGACATTCCACGGGCTTTATATAACAGTAGTATGTGTTCACGGAGGTGCGCCATACGTGTTTTCATGTTATAACGGAATTTCCGCATCGGCGAACACACTCGAAGCAGTTGCATAAGGTCACGGGAGCATGACAACGCATATTTTCACAAGCACAGAGTCCCCCATTGTCAACACTGGTTTGAGTTCTGGTGAAGCCTGGTGTGGGTCCTGTTTTGGCTGTTTACGAGTATTTTCAGTCTGCTCGCTCAGTCCGCTAATGTCCCCGTGACCACTTTGCTGCTCTCTGATTGGTTGTCGCACGAACGTCCCAAGGAAAGGATGAGCAGAATCCATCTCCTGTGGGCGTCGATTTTTCGCTCCTGCTCCTCCTTTTTCACTTTCCCGCCAAGTCCGTGCGTCATTATTGAACAGTCCGTTCGTGCGTGCTGAGAGGTCCGTGCGTTGTGACGGTCGAACGCGCGCCACCATAGACTTTGCATTGAAGCCCGACGCAACGCATGATCCGGTCTGAAAGCACCATAAGAAATCCCTGGGCCCAAAAGTGAGAGATCTAGCAGGCAGATGACGCAGAAACAACCTCCGCATGTAGTCACATGTTTGCATCCATGAACACCCGTTTACCTGACCAAGTCTGGCAGACTAAAGTGACCCTCTTACTAAAATGGACAATAGAGGAACAATGTGTGTGTACCGTTGATACAGTCCGAAATAATGTTAATTGTGTCCTGTGTGAGCCAGGTGTTGTATCAGAGCACAAGAGGTTGGAGCCGTACCTTTGGTTTTGAGAGCTCCTTTGGAGAACTCTGACCCCTCCACGGTTTGTCCGTCTGCAGAGAGGCGGTCGTTCAACGTGTCGATCTCGCGACGCACTGCGTAGAAGGACCCGTTACTTGAGAAGTGTGGAGACAGTGTGTAGGGCATGATGTCAGTGTGTGCTCTCACGTTCTATGTTCTCAATGTAAAGGCTCTCAAACTCCCTCTCGATCTGACCGAACAGCTCCAGCAGGTTGGAGCGCATGGACAGAGGCAGCTTAGAGTCCTGTAAAGAAGAGCTGCGAATCAGCACTGTATAATAAAAATCATTTACATTGTATTTATATATTGCACCTTACAATTCAAAGAAACCTCAAAGTTCTACAGCTTATACAAACGTATAGCAATACACCAAAAAAAGGATACGACATTAAAAAAGAACAGTATCTACTGAGCTTGTCTAAACAGGTGTGTTTTTAGGTGTCTTTTACAGATCTCCACACTCTGTGGGACCTCAGAGTCTCAGATAGGGCATTTTTAGAGGTGTAGAGCCCTGTCTCCCATGGTGGACAGCTGAGACCTGGGCTGGTGGCGGTCGAGCAGAGATGTGTAAGGTGGTGTGTGGATGAGAAGCTCTTTGCTGAGGCAGGGGCAGGTCCATGGACACTGGTGTGTGAGGAAGCCCCCCTGCCTTCTCACAGGATGGGCAGCCAGTGGTCCCCCAGTGTATTCTACTGTAAGGTTTCAATAGTCGACTAATTGCCATCAATTGCTTCATTTTTATATTCCAAAGATACAAACGTCTCTTATATGACCATCTTCGTGAAGCTGATCAAGTTCGCGGACGACACCACCCTCATTGGACTCATCTCCAACAACAATGAGTCCGCCTACAGGAGGGAGGAGGACCGGCTGGTGTCCTGGTGCAGTGGTAACAACCTGGAGCTGAACGCCCAGAGGACAGTGGAGATGATTGTGGACTTCAGGAAGAGCACTGTCCCCCCGCCCCCACCCTCCGTGATGGACTCCCCCATCACCTCTGTGGAGTCCTTCTGTTTCCTGGGGACCACCATCACCCAGGACCTCAAGTGGGAGCCGACCATCAGCTCCCTCATCAAGAAGGCCCAGCAGAGGATGTACTTCCTGCGGCAGCTCAGGAAAGCCAAGCTGCCTGCACAGATGTTGGTGCAGTTCTACACAGCCATCATCGAGTCCATCCTCACCTCCTCCATCACCGTGTGGTTCGCTGGGCTGGTCGTATCACAGCCGACCCCTCTCACCCTGCACATGGACTATTCCAACCACTCCCCTCAGGCAGGAGACTGCGGTCCATCAGGACTAGAACCTCCCGCCACAAGAACAGTTTCTTCCCCTCTGTTGTTGGAATCTTGAACACTTCTTAACCTGTCCCCCCGCCCTTTATAAAGTCACTTTACTGCCCATCATACGTCTCTTTAAGCCTAGCGTACATCGGACTGGCAACTGATTATATCCGTCGCCTCTGAGTTGCTGCCCCGCACACATCGACAATCTGGCGAAAACGGGCAACTCTGAGTCGCAGGCCAGTCTCTTGAATAACAGCGCGTACATCGACAGCAACTGGCCTCAACTACAGTGTGTTTTCTGACATAAACTGTTGCGGGCGCGCTATACACGCAATACACACACGTTGTCGGAGCGGCGCATGGAGCGCGCACATCGGAGCAACTGAGGACAACTAGTTGCCGAAAAGTAGAACACGGGCAACTGACTGGAACTGGAGACCGACTGATCATCTCCAGTTGTAAGAGCGCGCACATCGACCGATTTCGGCAACTGATCATCTCCCACCATCTCCTCTCAGTTGCCAAAAGCCGCCTTGCAACTAGTTGTCCCCAGTTTCTCTGTCGATGTACGCTAGGCTTTAGCTCACTGTACTGCTGTCACCTTACATTGTGTGCATCATGTGCACATGTATATTGTATATAGTAATTTAACTCTATTTTAAATTTAAATTTATTCCTTAGAAGGGTTTTTTATTCTTTATTTTTATTATCTCTCTCTGACTGTTGCACTGAGCCAAAGCAATTTCTAAGTCTGTGACTTCCTGTTACTTACTTGGCAATAAAAACGATTCTGATTCTGATTCTTTAAACCTTTGCTACTTTTGAAAACTGAAAATGATTGCATTAATTTTAATGAAAAAAGGCCAATGGGAAAATATATCCACATAGTACAGGTCCTGTGAGTTCTCCAGAGGAATGAGCTTTCTCTGCTAAAGTGCTTTTATTGTTGCACATAACTTAATGTCCATGATGCGGCCAATAAAAACCTCTCCAGTGTGCGGGGCGTAACGAAGCCAGTGAGCCTCACAAAGACAGCCCACAGCAACTGCTGCTACTAATGCTGCCACTACTGCTACAGCTACAGCATTGTGAGTCTAATGAGTTTCAGTTACTGCACTTACCTCGCTGCAGAGCAGAGCCTCCAGATTATCTGAGGACTAGCAGCACATGTTAGATTATCACTGCTCTCCATTTCACTGATTCAAAACTGAAGCTAAGTACTTTCTTCTTTTAATAAATTACAGCACCAGGAGGAAACCGGAGCAGATATAGGGAGAACATGCAAACTCCACTAAGTAAGTGCCAACCACTCAGCCAGCCATGCTCAGTGGTTTGTTATAATAAAGAAGACATTGAACAGGGTCACAGGCTGAGACCAAACCTCATACAGATTGGAATTTTTTTTTTATTGATTCTGAGAATGGGTGGCAGCTGAATTAATTAATTAATTGCCACCCACCGACCCAAAAACTAAGGGGGTAAAGATGAATGATTGAGTGTGCATCATTTACACAATATCACAGAAAGGTATATTGGCACATCCAAAAATTACTGACTCACTAACCATAAACCAAATAAAATTTTAAACCATCTGTAGTCAATCCTCACCTATTATACATGTTTTTAGTGGCAGGGGAAACTGGAAACTGGAGCAGACACAAAGGAATTGAACCCGGAACACAGGACCTTCTTGCTGTGAAGCGCAAGTGCTAACCACCGAGCACAGTTGTAATCTCAACATTGATCTAGAGTCAGTCCTGCCTTTGCTCTACTCAGCAGCATAACACTAAAGTGAGTGTCAATGACAAAGTAACTAAAACATGAAATTCCAGTTACTTTGAAACTAGAACATTTGTGAACAAATCAAACCACAACATTTGGGCAACATCGCTTCTAAATACTTTAAAGCAAGGAAATGTGTAAATTAAGTATAATAAGTGAATGATAAAATCTTAAATGCAATGATGGTGAATATGTTTTAGGAAATGTGCACTTTAAACAAAAGTTTGACAATATTTACTTTACTAAGTGCAAAATACATGGATAAACCCCATCGAGTGGTACTTAAAGGACATTTAATTCTGTTTGTATACAGCTGACAGGTACCTGGGGCTCCATGATGTCTCTGCGCTCCTGCTCTGTACTGATGCTGCGACGGATGGACAGGGACTTCTTCTTGTGTTTTATCTGTCGCACTGCACTGCTCTCCACAGGCATCTGCACGAGGACAGAGAAAAGCTGAGGAAGGACAGGAGATCGAGACTGTGGACTTCAGATCTGCAACATATGGTGAAATAAGAGTTCTATAGTTCTGCTGTGACAAAAGTTTAAAGCTGACCATTCATAAGGCGTAATCAAATATCTTATGTGATCTGAACAATGGTATTTGATCACAATGAGGGGAGCTCTGTGGCCCCCTCCCTGTTTTGTTGGGTTCACACATTAACAACACTGCTTTGGGTAGTTCTCATGGAGTCTGTAGGTCTGCCCCTTGTGGCTACTTGTTTTATAACAGTATAACAACACGATTACACCACAACCCCCTTACTGAAGTTATTGACACCTTGCAACCTTTTCTGTTACAGTAAACGAATCACATGACAAAATTAAACCTTGTTCAATTGTTATGTCAACTAACTATATCAATTAACTTCTATCAAACATACTTACATACCTTTTAACCTTTTATCAGATATATCCTCGATACATATATAACCACGCCATTTACAAATTCAAACCTGGTACATCAAACAAAACGAAAATTCTGATTTTCATTCCAGATCAAGTTTTTTTGGTTTTCTCACTTCTCTACCAGACCTTGTTTTCAAAACATCCTCCTGTGGTTTTGTTTCAGTAGCAGTCTCTGTAGGAGGATTCTAACTAGACTGGATCTGCTGCGGTTCTGTATCTGTCTCTGTATTCGGCATAGAAACAAGATGACTGTGGTTCCTTCTGATTGTCCCGTGTGGTCCATTGATGATTGTAAGATCTTGGAGTTGGGTGTTCAGATGTCACTGTCCCTTGCGCTTTCGTATTTGTGAACCAAACGGGTTGTCCGGGTAACAGTTTGTCCATATCTCTGGTTCTGTGTCTTTTGTTAAAACTTTTTTTCAACACTTTGTCTCATCCTTCTCTCCTCTCTGAGTGACGTTTCTGCTGTAGATCCGGCAAACACGGCTGTAATGCCTCAGGGAGGATAGGCAACGTAGTGCATAATCTACGTCCCCATAAGAAGCTGAGCTGGGCTATAACCATTCGCCAGAGCTGTGGTTCTGTAAGCCAAAAGTTCTCTGTATGGATCACTCGTGTTTTTGAGAAGGTTTTTGACCGTTTGGACCACTATTTCTGCCTCTTTCTGAGACGCACATGCAGTTCCACACTCGAACACGCGTCACCATTGACTTTTACATACCTAGAGAAATAATCCACTAGTTACAAATAGTTTTTGTCATTCAAAGTAAACATATCAGCACCTAACTTCTGCGACGGCCTCCCTGGTAAATCCGTGGGCATCAAAGGCTCTCTTACATTAACCCTTTCCTGTATGCATTTCTTACATTTAAAGACGAGCTCACTGATTTGATTACTTAAATCCAGCCACAACATTGCCATATGCACCTTCCCTGCATTTGACTACACCCTGATGACCCTCATGTATCTAAATCCAAAACTGAATTTCTCATGTTTGCAGGTATCACTAACCTCGTGCCTTTCAGTAGTAAACCATTGTGTACACTCAGAACTGCTGTCTCTGGCTAGTAGTGTTTCACCCCTCCCTGCAGCTGGTTCCTGTCCGGCCAGCCCTCTGTACAGTACCTCATGACTTGTAAGCAGACACTGTCGGAGTGAAGCTGCTCTTGAAGATCTGCAAAATATTTGCTGCTTGTGGGAAGGCCCTCCAGCACAGAGTCAACATAAATGTTAGTGTCCTCTAGGCCTGTCATGATAACAAATTTTGTGTCAGAAATTATTGCAATAAGTTATAACATTGTCGTTCTAAAATAAAGTAATTGAACCATTCACAGGCCTAAGTGAGAGCCAGCGCCTCCTTTTCCAGCTGTGCGTAACGCTGCTCGGTGGGAGTCAGTAACCGTGCTGCATAAGCAACTCCTCTCTCTCCTTCTGCAACAAAACTGCTCCTTATCCATAAAATAAAGGGTCTGCAGAGATCGTTTGAGGTTTATTCGGATCATAGAGCTGCAACACCTGAGCTGATGAAAGTTCACCTTTCAAACTACAAAACGCTTTTTGCTGTTCACGCCCCTAGTACCACATATTTTTGGTAGCAAGCAAGTCTCTCAGAGGTTTGTCCTTTTCAGATAGATTTGGAATAAACTTCCTTAGTTGATTCACAATTCCCAGGAAGCTTCTGAGCTCACTCACATTTTCTGGCTTTTTCATGTCTTGTACAGCTTGTGTTTTCTCTGGATCTGGTCTCATCCCCTCTGATGAGACAATAAATACCAGGAATTTATTGCAAAATTCACACGTTCTACAGCGCGCTTCTCTGTGCGCTGTAGAACGGCATGCAGTCTTGTGTCATGCTGCTTTTTGGTGGAAATACCAAATGGTAGACTCCCGAATGGAGTAATGAATGTGGTGAGGAGAGCTGAATAACTGGACAATGGTATTTTCCAAAAACCCATGTTTCGAAAAATACTGTGCACCAGTGAGCATGACTAGTGTCTGATCCACAGAAGGGAGTATGTATCTCTCACGACACACAGACTCATTTAAAGGTGTCATGTCCACGCATATACGCACCTTATCTTTGTCCTTTTTGGAAGCTACTACCATGCCGCAGCACCAGTCAGTGGGTTCTTCCACACGACTGATCAATCCCATCTTCTCCAACCATTCCAGCTCTTCTTTGACCTTGCCCATTAGCGGCAGTGGCACGCGCCTTGGCACTTTCAGTGAGATGGGAATAGCGTCAGGCTTCAGTTTTATTGTGTGATCCTTCTGAACGAGCCCAAGACCCCTGCATATTTTCGGATAGACTTTCTTTACAGTCTCTTCATTTATATTGTCCATTTTGACTATTAGCTAGCTCAATAGCGCCACACCCAGGTTTTTGACCTCATAGGTGCTCCTGTCATTGTATGGAATGGTTTTTGTGGCAGACCCTAAAACAGTCAGTGCAGTGCCACCTGGTCTAAAGAGTGGTTTCTCTGCTTTTTGCAACTGTTTTGGTTGTTTAAAGTTGTGAAACAACCAGACTCCCACTGATGACTGCTGTCGTTGTGTCCTTGGGCAAGACACTTAACCCCACTTTGCCCAAAAGCCCCCACTGAAAGATCAAGGCTATGCTCACACTCAGAGAGCAGCTCTGTCCTCCTGTGGACTCACCACCTGCAGAGAATCAGTGAGGGGCTGGTGCTATGAGACTTGGGTGGCATCTCTGATTGCCACCCCCCTGACCCAGAAACGGATTAAAGGGTAGAAAATGGATGGATGGATGGATGGAAGTTGTTAAATGTCTCTTCTGAAATAGCTGTGACATCTGCTCCTGAATCAATAATGAATGTCACTTTGTTTCCTCTCACATCAATGTCTGCTAAACATGGATGCTGTCCTGTATCCAATTGACCAAGAAAAAGTCTGTCCACACTTCCAGCGACTGTTGTAGTAGACCTACAGACCCTTCCATAGTGTCCACGTTTGCCAGTTATGACATTCAGCATTTTTAGTTGGGCACAGTAATGCAGAGTGAGTTGGAGTTTTCCCACACTTGGAACATGGTTTAAAGTCCTGTTTTGCTTGCTTTGGTTTTAGTGACTTAAACAGTTTTTGCTCTTCGGCTTCCTCGTGTGCACTACATCCATTGCACTACATTCACCTCTCAAATCAGTTTGTTGTTTTATTTCTTCAGATTGTCCCGCTATCTTAATTGGCGAGACAATCTCAAGTAAGACCTTTCACCCACTACAAGACTGTGCAATGTTCATTGTGAAGTTCCCCAAAGCCGCAGTGCATATAGAGCTATTATAAACAAGTCAATTGGTTCTGCATGCTGTTGTACTCTTATTAAACTTTGCCTTTTCATAAATCAGATTCAGATTCAGTTTGTTTGCCATTTGCAGTAAAAAAAAAACACATTGGAATACATTAGCAAAAAGTCACCAGTGTGCACAGACAAATACAGACATAAAACAACATTAAAAGACGGAAATAAATCAAATAAAACAGTAAACAAGTGTCACTGTGAAATCGATTGGCTAAAACAGTTTCAAAACAAGTGCAAATCATTAAAGTGCTCTGTTCACGCTGAACAGCCTGTGGAAAAAATCCTTTAGCATAACGAGATGTCCTGCATCTCAGAGAACGATATCTTCTGCCAGAGGGAAGAAGCTGGAACAAGGCTTTTCCAGGGTGGCCAGAAGAGTCATTGATAATTCTTAGAGCTCTATTAAGAAGTCTAGATTTATAAAGAACCTCCAGAACAGGAAGCCCACGGCCCTCTTTGCAGAGCGGAGCACCTTGTTTAACGCTCTCTTTTCTATATCTGTGATGTTTCCAAACCACACAGACACTGAACCAACAAGCAAACTCTCAATGGTGCAGCGATAAAAGTTGAGCAGAATCTTAGAGTTAGTGGTAAATTCTCTAAGTTTCCGCAGGAAGTAGAGACGCTGACGAGCGTCTCTACTAAGAAATCACGTTCTTCCTGGGGACGAAGTGCTTATCGAATGAACTTTTGATAACATCATATTGCTGGCGCTCGTCATTTGTTAGCTCGAGCCCTCTTAGCACGTCGTCAGCCTCAAACTCCCATACAGTAAACTAAAGTGTTCACTTGATTGGCATTAGTGGAACCGTTCAGATTACTTGCTACTCTGAAACTTTCAAAAAGTCTTATCCACTTCTCCCACTCCTGGGGTTTCGCGAAGTCGAAAGGTTCCAGTGGCTTAATAGTAAAAGTTGCCATGGGTGGAGCCGCCATTACTGGACCTGGGGCTGCCGCTGCAGCAGCTGCTTGTGCTTGCCCATCCATCGTCGCTAGCCAATTGCCAAGCTTACTTGTCTTACCCCAAAGCAGGCTCACTTCTGACACCATGTTGTGTTGGGTTCACACATTAACAACACTGGTAGTTCTCATGGAGCCTCTTTATTCACATGCTCGGGTTCACTCAACACTGCCGGTCTGCTCCTTGTGGCTACTTGTTTTATAACAGTAGAACAGTATAACACGATTATACTACACTCCCCGGCTGACACATACCAGCCTTCTGGGCTGTCATGTGTCTCTGTGCCCTTGAGATGAGCACCGTATCAGCACAAACAGCTCTAATCCTTCTGTCTGCTTCGTTCTGCTCTACATGTCTGAGTGCTTCTGTCTCCTCTACAGTACATGTCTGCCTGCTTCTTTCTGCTCTACATTTGTCTTCACTACATGTCTCTCTGCTTCTAATTGCTCGACATATCTGTCTGCTTCTATCTGCTCTACATGTCTGTCTGCTTCTGTCTGCTCTAGATGTCTGTCTGTCTGCCTTATTCTGCTCTGCATATTTATCAGTGACATGCGGTGAGGTATGTGATTGGGGAGGCACTGACTTAATCGCCAATGCAAGAACATCCATAAACTTCATATACTGTAAAGATAAGAGAACCAGCATTTTTTAACAATCCCACAACATATCTAGCTGTTGACTCTTTGCTCCACATCAAACAACATCTTTAAGAAGTAGAGGTGCACCGCTCAGGATTTTTTTTGGCCGATCACCGATCACCAATCATTAAAATTTTGATCGGCCGATACAAGTCAAAATGGTTGGGAACCACAAGTATACGTTACAGAGCATTGAGATACATAAAAAAAAATGCAATGAATTACAGCAATACTGTATATGCTGCATTTCTAAACTGATTAAAAAGAGATAGTTAAGGCAATGTTTTTTCTTCAGGAATATTAGCATCTCAGCATTTGCAGGGGTTTATTACGTTTATCATCCTGAATAGTCCCGCTGCGCTAAACTCTCACTGTCTACACTTGTGCAAGGAGCGCAGAGGAAAGACGTATTGTATTTTGCTTCCAATAAACAAGCGGCTGTGTGCTCCGATGCGTAACTACGTGGTAAGTAACGCTAAATCTGCGACACTGTAGGACTGTCTATACTACCACTACACTCATCTTGATTAGAGCTGAAACGATTAATCTAATTACTCGAATAATTCGAATATTAAAAATATTAGTTTAATTTCCGCTGCCTCGATTATTCGTATACGGTAGTTTATTTGCGGCATTTTGCCTTGTTTGCTCCATAGACTTTTCTCACGTTTCACGCAATATGTTTATGTCACGTGTCCTGCTCTACACGACCCGGTCTGCATGGTCTCATGCGTGCTAGTGTTTGTAAAACTTTTTCGCGGACAATGCATTGATCTATTATAATATCAATGAAGGACGACGGAGAAGGCACTGGCAAAGACAGAAGAGTTAATAAGAAGCATCTAAAGTGTGGGAGCACTGAACAGGAGAAGTTAGCACACATTGCTAAGTGGAGCTAGCATCTCAAGATAACATCAGTTTGATGCTGCAGCACCTGACGAGGAAGCATTGAGGGAAGACCCGAGACGAGGCAAGTCAACTTTCATGTTATGGTGTAAGGCACGCGTTGTGAAAGTAAAATGTTGACAATAACACAGAGAGGTTTTCCCGCGAACAGTCACACGCTGCCAAAGCGGCATGGTTGAAAACTATCAATGTAGCCGCTTGTAGCCTACATTAAGCCTTTCATTTGTTAGCTTCATTTGTTAGCGCAGTGATGAAGCAGGTTTTTCAGTACCTACATAAGACATGTGTTATGAATGTTTTACTTAATTTGATATTCACTACAATCCTAGTGCCAACGGGTATTATACTACTCCACAAGTTATCTGAACTCTGTATATAATTAATATGCCTGTATGAACAATATATAATTAATATATACACCATGTCTATGGTATGAACACTGTGGACCAAGATCCATCAGCAGTTACAGAACTGTAGGAATGAGGAGCACACAGCACAAGATGTGAACAATAACAATATACAAAAATTAAATAAAAGCTCTTACTTCTAATATAAAAACAAGTATAAAATGCTGTAGTGTAGTATTGTATAGTGCAGAAATATATAGTTAGACACATGTGGTTCTATATTACATATTATAATTATTGCAGAGACGCACGACATGTGAGGTCAGCAGTGTAAAGTAGGACATATTGAATCTGGAAGAGGTGTTTGATTGACAATTAAGGTCTGCTTTTCCCTGTCTTTCAGTGAACCATCAGAGCCTGTTTAGGAGCATTTCCTTCTCCCTGCACCAGCAGCTGTTCTGACGGATAATATTTGAAATATGCTGGTAAGAGACATGCGCCTCATCTGATTTTGTTCAATCTGGAAGGACTCAAAAATCAACCTTGGTACAGGTGCAATTGCCGATGCCTTGTCTTCATTTGATAATATGAATTCAATAAACTGTATACAATTTAAAACAGTTTGATATAGTATTTTTTTTCTCTCGATTACTTGATTAATTGATCAGTGTATTCGATAGAATAATTGATTACCAAAATATTCGATAGCTGCAGCTCTAATCTTAATCCAACATTACTGTGAACATAACATGCAAAGTCCTGACACGGGGTGTTTCTCCGTAACGGCAGCGTCTCGCTGCTGAGTGTGTTCGGTGTGTATGTGCTGTGCCTGCGCGGTGTGACTCGGCTCGTTATAATAATAGATCCATGCTCTGGCTGGGCTTGGAGTGTCAATGTGAGAATATACAGTTTGGTAAAGCTGCGACAGGCAGACATCAGTCAGATATCTCCGCGATGGCATATTGAAGCAGTGGACATGAGTGGTTTGAACCCAGCGCTGGTGGCAGAGGGGAATAAATTCCATCACTTTCGTGCATATTTCGTGTTCTTTCTTACGTCATTACTGTGTGGTTGTTGCCGCTGTAGAATCTGTTACTGATAGCTGCATGAGTTGCTTGTTTACGCAGTTTTGACAAGAGAAAGTAACTTGTGCGCATGAATCCTCATGTCATCTGATCGGTCTTTGTGATCGGCACATATCACCGATCACCAATCACGCAAATTAAGACGTGATCGGCCGATTATAATCGGTGCACCTCTGTTAAGAAGCACAGGTGCGAAAGACGCGAGGAGAGAGAGAGACACAAGGAAAGGGAGAGAGAGACGCGAGGAGGAAGAGAAAGGGAGAGCCGTGAGGAACATAGACAATCATTTTAAAAGTTGCAGAACTCTTGAGCAGTGTTTTTCAGAGAAGCACTTCTTTGCAACTATCTAGTCCATTTTCAACATAAAACACAGCTTTGATTGAAGATTTTTTTTTCTCAACTGGTTGTTCAATCAATTCCCAGAGGTTAAGTGTCTTTGCCAAGGACACAACGACAGCAGGAGTCGATGGTGAAAGTTGGGCTCGAACCCACGATCCTCTGGCTCAAAGGCCAATGCTCTACCAAATGAGTTACTGTCGCCCAACAATTTCCATTTATGAAACTTGCCTACGGCCAAATCAGGGTGTAAATGAGGAATACGGTACGCACAGAATATACGCCAAGTCAGTAGGTGGTGTAAATGTGTACGCTCATTTCAACCTTCATTACAACATGCCAAAAACACGCATGAAATGCAATATTTGGACAACAATAAACATATTTATTGGCAACATTATAAGCTGTGTTTTCATTGAGCATCACATTTCAAAATTTGAATACACATCAGAAGAACTCTAAAAGGTACGTTCACCCGGACTTAACTTCGACTTCAAAAGCTTCAGGTTTGCATTGAAAGTGAATGGTAAAGCGCGTCAAGTGAAGGCAAGAGGCCCGGCGTAACTTGGCGTGCGTCAAAAGCTCCATAATACGCACGCTATACGCGCGTCACTTGAAGTTTTTGACGCGCGTAACGCTCGCGTCTCTTTCGCCGCCAAGGGATCCCTTGAGGCCGAAGTTGAGCAAAGCTGAGCTTTTGAAGCTTGAAGCCGGGCTTCAACCAATCAGGAGACGAGGAGCAGCAGCAAGTTTGTCTCTGTCATGGAAAGAAGTCATGTAGCTGCTGCTGTTTTATTGTCATTATTGTTAATAACAACATTATTTGTATGTATAGTAACGTTCTTAATAAGTACGTAACAAAATCAATGTGCTGTGAAGTAAACGTAATTTATTTAATATAAGAAGCTGACAATGAGTCTGGCTTAGAGCGGGAGCGAGGCAGCTCCAGGCGGGTAGAGGAGCGAGAGGGGAGCGAGAGGCGAGCTCCAGGTGGGGAGAGGCGAGAGAGAGGCGAGAGAGAGGCGAGAGAGAGGCGAGGAGAGCGGAGCTCCAGGCGGGCAGAGGGGAGCTCCGGGTTGCGGGTACTAAAACTGGGCGAGTGACTTGGGGAAGTACCGCTGAAAGCGAAACTCATCCGTACACAGCTCCTGGAGTAAACGGTAGAAACCCCACAACAAGGTTGTTTGGCTTTTTATAACAAATAAAGGCTCGCTGCTCTCTGGAAAAGCCACAGTTGTCCAAACTACCGGCAACAGAGAAGCTCCTCCCACAGGCGTGTCACTCGCGTCAGGAGCTTCAAGCCCCAAGGCGTTCACACCGGACCCAGCGTCAAAAGCTTTTTGAAGCTTTTGGTCTGAACATGCCTTAACACTCTGGAAACACGCACATTTTGAATAAATCACAGATCATGATCTCCCTCTTCTGTTTCTTCGTTTTTAAAATCGGAGTTGTATGTTTATTATTTTCCTCTGTATGTTTTTTTTAAATGTGACGCGCTTTGTGATCCTGGTCTGTGAAAGGCGCTATACAAATACACTTGACTTACTTAATGTGTGACCTGTCCTGCACTGCGTAAATTTATACGCATGGCTATTTGTCAAAAGCAATGCATTTTTCATTAGTTTTGTGCATAAAGCCACATAAACGCACCCATGGTCTCACTTAGGGCTGCATGATATATCAAAAAAATATCGTTATCGCGATATTGGTGCGTGCGATATCCATATCAAACATATCCAAGATAAAAAATAAAAAATAAATGTTTTACTACTTTTTTTTCTTCCTTTATTAAAGACAACAAAACAGACAGCCACATCAACATTCTACACGAACAACAAACAAACAAAAAGGTATATAGATTGTGCGGGCGAACTGCCTTGTAGTCCCACTCCCCCTCCTCACCGGAGGAAAATGGCGGGTGGAACTGTTCACCACTTAAGGACTTGCTACACTTTTTGACATGCGCAAACTGAACTTCCGGAGGAATCCGGTTTCCGGGACGAATACGGGAGTGACAGGACCATGGATCTATAATAATAACAGGACAAGCAGCGATCGCAGCGCACAATCAGTGCATGTAAAGAGAAGTACTGTGCAAGACAAAAAATGAGTACTTTGATTTACTAGCAGAAACATTTGTTTAAAAGTAGCGATTAAAAGACAGAAAATGATTGTATGTTTCTGTTCTATTTTTGAGGTAACAAAAATATTGCAATATTGTTATCGCAATCCTAAACACTCATATAGAATATCCCACTAATTTCCAATATCGTGCAGCCCTAGTGTCACACAAAACTGTCTCAGCCACTGCCCTTGTAGAGGTTAATGAGCCACCGCTGAGATATTAATATTCCTTCATTCAGTCATTGATTCATTTACTTCTAAAGTTCAAAAGAGATGAGTGCTGCAGTGGGTCACTATTGACCAGATGCATCAACGTCATCCAGTCACGTGATTGTAAATGAGCTTACGGCGGAAGTATTGGAAACTAGCATTGCTGCGAGAGCAAAACGGACACAACTCTTAAAAACGGAGCTTCCTCCCTTAAATCGAGAAGTGGCTGCTTCAAGCACATGTTCGATTACGTTATAGGTGGAAGTAGGACATCAGGTCAGGGCTCACAAAGAGTGGTATTTGGAGAAGTTAAGGATTGCCTAACTGGATGTTGACCCGTACCTTCTCCCCCCAGTCAATTTTATCGATTAAATAAAATGTCTATTTTTGCCCGAATTCACCCTACATGATCTTTATCATTATCGTTAACAATGCATCCCCTCACACTGGAGCAGATTTATATGTACATTTTGCTGGTAGCATTAGCAATAGTCCACTTTTCTGTGGCTTTTCTGTCTACAGCCAAACATGATACGTACTGATGGAGAGGAAAATAGTGAAACACACAATTGACTTAAAAGATAAAAATGTCCATGTTACAGCGCACATACAGGACAGTAGTAAGAGACACGTTTGACGTGTGTCATTGTCCCCCAAATTAATGGAAATAAAATAAATACAAACTTGTGATTGCTTTATCTTGTAAAAAGTGTTCACTGCATATTAGGGAGTACTTGGATGGGCCCCAGTCCTTTTGGTTGATTGCCGCCATCGTCGTCTTCTGTCTTCATGACGAGCAGGTATCAGATAAAAAAGCTTATGTCCTTGCCTATTAGTATCAACTGCACTGCAAAATATCACAGTTTTGGCTGTAATGCGCTGAAACAGGTTGTTTTGGTCAGGTGTCGGTAGGCTTGCAGTTAGACTTCTCCCGTCTATCATGGAGAGTGGGCGTGGCCGTGACGTCACATGTAAGGGGTCAATAGGGAAAAACGTGTATACATAAATTAGCGTATATTTCTTGAAATAAAAAAATGAAACGCAATGTAAACTCAGTGAGTGTCACTAACAGGCCTTCTGAGGCTTCCGACTTGCTGAAACAGGAGGTTTCTGAATATTTCTAGGCGTGACTTTCATAAATACGCTGGTTTTGAGCGCAGCATTTTTTAACACCCACAGGTGCGTACGCTTAGCCTGACTCTGCCAGAACCTTGTAGTTCCGCCATGCTCCACCAGAGGCGTTTGGCTGAACCACATGGGTCTGGTATCGAGGCCATAGCAAACGCCTTCCCCAGATTATTTTTTAATCGACCAATCAGGATTGCCGGTGTTACGTGGGGTTTGCACTGCCTCCTCAAGCTTCTCTCATGCAGCAGCGAGAGGAATCCAAGATGGCGGACGTAAAGTCCGCGAATCTTTTTAAAAGAGTAAATACGATCGAATTAAGACACGGATGTCACTTTTAATCATTCGCATGGCGCCCTAAAGATGGCGCCGTGGCAAGAGCTCTGGTGTGTGTCGTCTGGTGCACACTGGGGTAGTCTTGCACAGTTTTTCCAATGTGGTTTTACTGCAAATGGCAAATAAATGAATCTGAATCTAATGCAATTTGAGGCGAGATGTTGATGGTTCTATTTTGAAATATGTGTGTTTTAAGAGTCAAATGTTCCTGTAAAGTTTGGTTGAAGCACTGGTTCAGTGTTTCTGTTTACACACTATGCAGCAGGGTTGCCAGGTTTGGTGGTTCCCGCATATTTTTTTCCAAGAGACTATTAGGTATTAAATAAACAGAAAGACAATAAACAGAATCATAATAGCCCAAGTTGATTATATTACGTTTTTAGCCAAAAAATCATACTGAGTGTTTTTTGTGTGTGGGTATTCTCGTGGATTTTGGGTTGGAAAATCTTGCTGGGATTTGGCAACCGTGTGCTTCGATGTGAGTGGTTGAAAGCAGACTTCATTCAAGATAACGGACAAGTGGTCTATCCAATCACATACAAGGCCCTGCCTTCTGAAATCCAACCACTATGGCTCAGTACCAGACTCATGTGTGAAGTGCAGCGAACTACATGGGTCTGGCGAGAGTCAGGCTAGCGTACGCTCGGATCTGGCCGGATCTCACGCGTTCATAAATCCCGCGTTAGATTTTGCGTGATTGGAATCTACACCAAAAATTATACACCCTTTTCTGCGCAAGTTTCATAAATGAGGGCCCTTGTGTCTTTGAATAGGAAAAAAAGGATTTCAGCGATTTTCACTACAGAAATGATCTAAACTGGTCGGAACCGTTCCAAAAATACATTAAAAGCATACGACAGTGGAAAACAATTAAAAATAACAACTAAATTATCATTATTATTTTTTCAATGATGGCAGGGGAGTCTCTGCCTCCCGTGAGTGCATGTCATCTGCTTCTGTCTGTTCTACATGTCTGTCTTATTCTCCTCTACATGTCTGCCTTATTCTCCTCTGCATGTCTGTCTGGTTCCGTCTGCATCTCTTCATGAACATGTGATGCACGTGTTTAATGAGCAGGAAAACGTCGTCAGCCTTTATTTTGATGTCGTAAAGTTCAGTCAGACTCTAGAGGAGGCAGGGTGAGAGATGGAGAGATGCAACCACGCCGTAAGAACACTACAATCACATACATGCAGACTATAAAAGCAGTTATCTTTATTTCATTTAACAGGACTAGTGTGGCAGTAGCTGTCATCTTATGTTGTAATCCCAGTGGACGCTAGCAGCTAAAAGGATTAGATGAAACTGTGTAAATGACATAGATTGGACTCACTGTAGAGATGACGTTAGGGTCGTTCAGAGCAGATCTGTGCGGGTGGTTCTCTGGGGCATGGTCAGCAAAGGTCAGCAGCGATGGTCACGGTTTACGGTCCGAAGCCTATGCCCGAAACACGGCTTTGGCAGTTGTGTGAAGTTAGCGAGAGGAAGGAGCGCACGTGCTTCCGCCTCAGACCGGATTTCACAATAAATGTCGCTAAGACTTGGTTGAATGTTAGATTGTTTTTCAAGTTCCTCATCACGAATACTGAGAGAACAAGGACAAATATTCCCATTAAAGCAGGGGGACCTAACTTTGACACACACAAAAAATCATGTTATTAAAATACTAACACTGCCCTGATCAGTTTTTGACAGCAGGCTATAGTATATAGTATTTCTTTCTGAATTTTACTGAATATATCCACCACACCCTCTGCAATACCGCCATTTGACAATCTTTATTTCTGTTTTAGTTGTATTATAGTCTGTTCACTGAAGTATTTTACTTTTATTGTTTTAGTATGGAGGAGTCACAGGTCAGCCTCATCTCGCCTCTGGCTGCTCTCTGCTCCTGATGCAAACAAACTCCTCAGATAGCCTCTCTTCCGCTGGCTACTCTGGCACCCAGCCTTATAAATATTGATGGTTTTACCCATCTTAGAGTCATAGCTACGGATGTGACTTAGACATTATTGATCCACAAGGGAAATTACACTATAGCCCTCATTTATGAAACTTGGTACGGCCAAATCAGGGTGTAAATGAGGCGTACGCAAAAAATGTACACTTTTTGGCATTTATCAATCTGGAAGCAGTGCTTTAAGTGGCCCAAAAGACGTGCCGGTGCCAGTTTAAAAAATATATAATTGCCCAGTGGAATGTTTGCATGTTTTTTAATACAAGGGAATCAACACCACTGTCAAATTGTACAATGAGTCACTAAGTCACCAATGCACCGCTGAAAAAACTGCACATGCTATTGCCAATTTTTTATTGTGCATAATTACATGGATATATGCTATCCTATATTTGTTACCTTTAACATTTTGCACACTTCTGTCTTCTTCACAATCTGAGTGATTCTATCTCTTCGAAATGTGACATGTACATTTCTCCACTGTGAGATCAATAAAATCTATCTTATATACATTTGTTTAGGGATATGCTTGAGCTATAGGCAGAACTACTGAAAATGAGAAATACTGTGCAAATCATTCTACTTAGAAAAGGCTGCAGCATGTTTTGGGCTCCACTTTCCTTGCACTTGGGCTTCAAAGGTTGTCGATGCTCCACTTCTCTCCAGTGCCAGCTGATCCAAATGTAGTCCTAGCATTTAAATCTGATTTGAAAGTGTTTTTTTTAGTACTGCTTTCATTTGCCTGCGTCTGACCTGCAGGAATTTCGTTCTGGCTTAACAGCCGTAACAACCCGTACACACCGCACGAAATGCGCGTCCGTTGTATCAGCAAGGAGCGTACACACCGAACACAGTGAGATCATCAGTCTATGGTCTCTGCGCTCTGTCGGTGTGAGAAGAGCTGTTCTCACTTGCTGCACTCCCGGTGTGTACGGGCCGTGTGTTCATTGTATTTTAACCGAGGATCTGAACTCCACGTTGAGTTGTTTCAATGCGCATGAAATTCAAGGTTTGATCAACAATAAACATAAGCTGCGTTTCCATTGAGCATCCAATTTCGAAATTTGAATTTGCGCATCAGGAAAGTCTAATGGAACCACGCAAACTTCGACTTAGTCACAGTTCATGATGAGGACCCTCTTCAATTTCTGTTTTTAAATCTGAACTTGTATGTGTATTATTTTCTTTAAGTTTTTTAAAAAATGTGAAGCGCTTTGTGATCCTGGTCTGTGAAAGGCGCTATACAAATACACTTGATTTACAAATACACTGGGATGTGTGACCCATCTATTGCTGTGTAAATCTATGGCAGGCCCTGCGCTGCGTAATTACGCATGGCTATTTATTTTGTCTCATTCACATCTGGAAGGCAATGTATTTTTTCATTAGTTTTGTGAAACCTCAGATACGCACCGATGGACTGTGGTATTGCTCACTCCAAATGTCTCACTGCCCTGTCCACATGTAGTCAGTGCAGTGCGTGGCGGGTGCTACAGGAGGTCCTGCCGCATAACTCCTGGTGCCGCAGTGGGGGCGGGTCCCGGCTCAAAAGTGGACGAATTGACGTTCGCTGACATGCTTGCAATACCACCCCGGGACGATGGGGGTGGACCCGGAATAAAAAGTAGTCAATGCTAACATATAGCATCTTCTTACCTCTCATCTCATCCTTTACAGGATGGTCCAAAAGTTGGCTCTTGGCCCAAAGCTCCGTTCCACATGTGTGTCAATGCGGAGGAGAGTGACATTTTTTGGACCAGTCTAGTTTACTCGCTGTGAATTTTTTAAGTCACTCGTTTAAATGAATGGGGCTCGTGCCGACTGACACATGCGCAGATGCGTTTTTTCACATTTTCCAGCCCCCGTGGCCATTTTGAGTCACTCCATGAAAGCCCATTAGTTAGAACGGTGGAGATGGGCATGACTACGTCCGTTAATATACAGTCTATGGGTGCACGTCATTCAGAAGTTTTGGATCCAGAGTTTCTGTGAAATCGACCAAAACTTCCCAAAAGATTCTCATCTCTCTCACAGAGATCGCTCCATTGTATTCACACTGAGATGCTGCAGACATCATTCATGAATTATCAAAAAAGTTTAGCCAATGTACTCAATGGAAACGCCGCTGAATATAGCATATTTATTTTGAAACAAAAGTGAACAAATGAACGAGCCTTTTGAGGCTTCCAAACAGTCTTCTTGGTCAACTACCATTCTGACCTGTCGTAAAAATGGGGCATGAAAAAGGCACTTTCTGCATATTTTTAGGTGCAGCAAGCTCCTTTTTAAATACATGGTAAATACATATTTCACCCGCTGCATTTATTAACAGCCGCGTACGCTCAGATCTGGGCGGATCTCACATTTTCATAAATCCCACGTTGGATCTTGCGTAATTTGAATCTACACCCAAAATGTACACCTTTGTCTGCGCAAGTTCCATAAATGAGGGCATTTGTGTGTATTTAATATGTGTTTGGGTTGGCCTTGTCAAAGGACATGTGGGATTGTAATCATCCCTCACACTATATTTTTGGGTCAATCTGACCCATGGCTGCTTTGAGTTGATCAAAAACTATGGTTTAATAACCAAGTATTCCAAATTCAGCTTGAAAAATTACTCCTGTGGTGTGTGCATGTCATTTTATCCAGAGGACAACACACAAACGTAGAACAATGTGTTGATTTTTTTCCTTTTTAAATAAGCATGGTTGCACAGCGCCGTGGCATGCTCTCGGCCAAAACAATTTCCAAGTGGTGACTTTAGTTACTTACGTGTCAATAAAAATGATTCTGATTCTGATTTTATAAACAAAATGTCATTCATTGTTTGATATTAATAAAACTAAATCCATGTAACAAGTTCCTCACTCTCAAAAGTTTGGTTAAAATCCACCTTACACTGGATTAACAGTCCAACCTTTCTCCAAAACACCAAAAATGACATAAAACTCGACCTTAATAGAGGGATCCAACGGTCACGTGACTAGCAGCCACGGCAGCCATACTGGAGGACAACCTCGGCGAGTAACAGCCCTCCTAGCTATCTATAACTGGACGTTCAAAACTAGAACTCTCTCGAACTACATGAAAACTGAACAGAGAATTTTAAACTTCAGCAGTTAGTGACCCAAATATATACTCAACCCAAATTCATGAATCAGATCCTCTGAAAATGCATCCTAAAATGTATTATTGTTTATCCTTACATCCAGGTTCACCGCGGTCGCATATTGTCGCATTAAAAGTGTTTTTTCATGAAAACGTGAACAGAAAATTCTGAAAACCTCTGTGCACGTGTATTAAGAATGTATATGTATAATGTATTCTCCGATTAACATTTAATGTGTTTATTGTTACACCATGAATCTATGTGTGGCTACACTGCAGTGGAAATAATGAGATTACATTCAAATCAATGGAGCTTTCTGCGTCTACTGTGAGGAGCCGTGTATTTTATTAATAAATACTAGTACGGGGCACCCTCGAGCACGGCTCAGTCGTTCACATGTCTGCTGGCCTTCGGTAAGTCAGATACCCTGTGAACCGGGTGAGGTCCTGTGTGAGACCAAATATATAACAGCTATGCTACAAGCTAAGCTACAGTCTATGGAACAACCCCACGTTGCAGTCAGATAGATATGTTTTATCCTTAAACTTCTGTTTGTTTCGGAATAACACTAAATCCGCCATCAAATTGATTTCACTTAGCAGAAATGAAATGATCCGAGCATATTCGGGCGCTCTGGCGGCTATTAGTTTTTTATTGTTGCATATGGTTGAACCATTTCTCTCTCGTTTCTTTGAGATGTCTTCTGTTTTTGAGCCGTGTGAAGTAAGGACGGCTGGCAGTCGGTAACACAACTTATTTTCCCTGTCTCTCCTTTTGCTGCAGCCAAAAACGGCAAAAATGTTGAACATGTTTATGCTGTTCCTCCAGTATGGCGGATTCCCCGCGAGTTCGAGGCATCGTGACAATACGTGAGATATCTCTATAGGTTTGACTCTTTGTGAAGCTGATGCTCTGGAGTTTTCACTTCCCATTTATTCTATTTATAGGTGGGAACAATCTTAGTACAGATGAATGAAAGTCTAAACCCAATAGTGGCCAACATGTTTGATAAAATGTTTATTAGAAATGGACTGAATGAGTGACGTCACCTTAGTGTTAACCGAATGCATAAGAAGCTGATTTGAGAATCGACTAGCCCAAGCCTGAGCAAACCTTTCTTCCCGAGGGTCACATTAGAATATCAGCCTGCTGTCAGGGGCCGGACAGTTCGCCTAATTATGCTAATCTATATAAGGGGTATTTTGAAGACACCCCATGCAAAACCAATTTCACCCAAACATTAAAGCTGCACTAACTGACTTTGGGATTTTGAAGCCGGGGACTCGCTGGCCTCGCTCTTTCTGCTCCCCTCCCCGCACCCACGAAGCTATCGCCCCCCACACACACCCACTGTTGGGTCTCCCAATATGGATAATACATGGACATGGATTTGCACTTGGATGGCGTGACCATAGAACGATAGAACCGGGAAGCGCGGAGGAACGAGACTTTCTTTTGGATGGCTGTCTCGCTGTGTAAGCAGTAACCGGTGACGAAGACACGAAGCTTCAGGTTAGCTCCTCGGCTTGTTGTGCTAACTCAGCCGTCTATGCTAACAGGGACCTGTAGATTTCTCACAAAAGTGGGGGCCAGTGGTCCGCGGTGATTGGTCACAATCTGCGACCCGAAACACATTCTCTTCCTTGTTTCATCAAAACTCGATCTAAAATATAATGTCAGGCCAGCACAAATCTGCGCTACTTTTTCGTCAAAAGGACGTATATCCCAATGCCCTACACGGACATGGATAGCATTTTCGTAATGAATACAAAAATAAAGTCAGTTAGTGCAGCTTTAAGTGGTTCCGGTATATAGATGACATTTTTTGTATTTTTAAATGGTAGCATTGCTGAACTTGATGACTTTGTGTCACTAATCAACAGTTTTGACCCAAATCTTAAGTTCACTGCTCAATCCAACTCCTGCCAAGTGAGTTTTTTGGACATGTGGGTAATCAAGGACAAAGGCAGCATCATCACATCCCTGTATTGAAAAGAAACACACTCTTGTTGGCCTCCAGTTTCCATCCCACACCCTTGAAAAAAGGCCTACCTATTAGTCAGTTTCTCCGTTTGAAAAGGATTTGTCATACCACTGACGATTACATTGAACAGGCCACAGATCTGAAAGTCTTGAGCAAGCCCTTCACAAACCACGCTCAGCACTTAATATTTTGACATCAGACCCAGAAATCTCTAATATTTTTAAAGACCCCCCTCTTTTTGTAAATAAACGAGGACGAAATCTGAGGGACCGACTGGTGCGGGCCACCTTTACAAGTACCCCAAAGGAACCCTCACAAACTCTGCTCCAACCGATTCCTACTGGGAACTACCGCTGTGCTCAGTGCAACATCATTTTTTGCACCCCCACACTGGTAAGAAATTCCCCATTAAAAGTGTGATTACATGTGCCTCCACACATGTAGTTTATATGCTTAAGTGCCCATGTGGTTTGGCCTACATTGGTAAAACAACAAGAAAACTAAAACAGAATCAGTGAACACAAGAGCACCAACCGCAGGAACGACAGAGACTACCCTGTAGCTGTACATTTTAATGACCACAACCACGACAGTGCTTTAAGATTATTTGGCATTGAGAAAGTCCACCTTCCACCCAGAGGAGGAGACCACGACCGACTGCTCAAACAGAGACCTACTGGATCTACACACTTCAGACCCTAGCCCCAAAAGGCTTGAATGACGACTTCAATTTAAGCATATTTTTATGATAAATGTTTTTTGATATTGTCAAGTCATCGATAGGTCATTTTGTACGTGGTTTATTTTTCTCAATATAGTGATATGTGTATATGGTGAAATGTATATAGTACACTGGTGTTTTATTATTGCCTGGTCACTCTATGCGTACCCTATATATTTAAATCCTCCCCAGTTTTTCTATTTTTTCCATTTTATATAATCAATCGCACTATAAATAGGCATTTAGCACATGTGTGTGTGATTATATATATATATTTATAATCTGTCTGACTGCTATCTTTGTATGTCTCCATCTAGTGGTTCATGTGTTTTTTGTGCATTGCTCTGTGGGTGTGGTGACTGTACACCCTTGGGTGCCTGCCCCACCCTATTTAAGAGGACTTCCTGGGGCTCTTTTCATGTTTGCTTGATGAAGGCATAACGCCGAAACGTCACAATTTAAATAAATAATGTTTAATTTGCAAGTAAGACGGTGTGCGGGATTATTCTTTCTCAGGGGCCAGACAGTTCCCTATGTTTTTCTCAGATTTTTACACAAACTTTTATGTCCATTGCTCATCCTGCTGCCTATTGAGCAATGGCTTCTGAGCATTTAGAGATTGTATTTTATTTAGTATAGTTATTGTGCATTTATCTTGTGTTGTCCTTCCTACTGTTCTGTAATTGGTGATGCAACACAAAAACTTCCCAACTGTGGAATGAATAAAGCATCTCTAAATATTTTCCTCTGTCCGAACATCTTTCATTCTAAGATCTGGGGCTGTATAACTAAAGATTCTGAGAGTCCTCTCAAAGAGCTTCTAACTTAGCTAGGCGTCTTAGCATAAAGTGCGTAAAAGTGCCCCTCAGGAGAACCACATTAGGGCAGTCGGTCTTCTCGGTCCAGGGGGCAAAGCTCTGGAACTCTAAGCCCCGAGCTAAAACTGAACTCTGACTGGGCTGGTTTTAACACAAACTCAAGCGATTTTTTAAAACAAACCAGTTGTGTGAGCACCAATGAGTTGGAGAACATCTGCTTTTGTATGATGTGAATTTTATGATGTAAAATGGGTTTTAATTGTGTTAAAAGCCCTCCTAGGGACTGACATTGCAAACTATAGCTATAAATGTTGTAGCGTTTCACATGTTGAGTGTGTACACTTGTCCCCATCAAATAAATCAATATATAAAATCAATAAAAAATATATATTCTTGAACAATCTCAGAACTCTGAGCAAGGAATGGACAAAAACTCCCATCTTAGGAGGCATAGCAGACCCTGTTGGTATGTATATAGACCTCATTTCAGACGATGTGATTGTTTTCTCTAACTATTAGGATCAAGCATACTTTTGGTGACAATGAGCAAAATAAGGACCCTCAAATGGACAAGATGACGTCTTTCATGCATTTATTTGCATTTAGAAAAACATGATCATTTGATATTAAACTTGCATTGAAACCATTTTCAGAAAAGATAGATCAATGTAAACGTGGGTGTATATGGATTTATATAACAGGTATTTCACATCTTTATCCATTTTGGTTCAAATACATGGACTTTTTTTTTTCTGAATAGATTTCAGAATTTTTAAATATAAATACTGAATTATACTTTCCCCAGGTATGACCCGTGGCTGCGCAAGCTCACTATGGGGCAATTACAAAGATGCAGGAACTCTGACCTTATGCTGTTAGGATAAGGAGGCTCTGTTCAGCGCCATCAAGCGTGTTTAATATTAAGGACAGATGCGCCATACAAGTGGTCGATATGTTATAAAAGCTGAGGGCAGCAGGCACAGGACAGGAGGGTCTGGATCGTGACTTACAGGCCCCCGTCTGTCACATAGTCTGCCCTGGAGAGCAGCTTCAGTGATCAACTGATGCACCCTCCCTTTGTAAAGGAGAGGTTCTGAACTGTTTTTCATACGATTTAGTTCAACGCAAAGGAGCACAAATTCAAACAGGCAGTTAAAAGTTGCTGCAGCTTTGAACTCTGACATAAGAAATGGTGTCACACTTAAACAATGCTAACAGAGCTAGCATGAGGCTGCATGTGGAAGGGATAAGGCCACAGCTGAATGGGGGAGTGGCAGGCTTAGCGGTAGTCTGTGGTGCCAGACTTCCTCTTGCCTGCCAACAGGTGCTTGGGCTTCAGGTCGAAGACGTGACGATCGGCTTCGCCCTTCTTGCCCTGTCGGTTCATGCCACGCTGTGAGTTCTTCATCATGGTCTTTGCCTTCTTCATCATCTGTAGGACACAGTTCCATGTTTATGGTTTTAAGAGACAGATTCTCATTTGAAATCACATCTCCATCTTTTCTCTGTGGTCTCAGACACAAGGTCAGATGTAAAAATCATATTTTTAGAACTGATTCTGGTGATGCATGTTTTTCCACTAGTTTTATTAATTGATTTACATGGTTTTTACCTAATGACTAAAAGTGGTGAATATTACTTGAGATACAGAAACTACTTGAGATACTTGACAGGCGCCCAAATACTAACTGCTGTCAAGTAAACCATGTGTTGCTATGGTAACTAGTACTTGCTCTTCACTGGTGGAAAATCAAAGTGAATCAGCACCAAACCAAAACCAGTTCAGGACCAGTCCAGAATGTTGGTTACCAAGCAAATAAAAAAGGTACATTTGAATGTTGCTACCTTGGGGTCTCTGAGGCCGGACTTGTCCCGTGTTGGTCTGGAGGCACTCTGACTGCGGGTCTTGGACGTAGGGGGCATGGAGACTTCGCGCTTACGTTTCCTCACCAGACTGCGTGAGCGACGTCCCTGCTGAGCATAGTGGCTCTGAAGGGGAGAGAGCAACAACCACGTCTGACACATGTATGACACATATGGGAGGTAAGCAAACAAAGAGGACTTACGTCATCTTTGTCGTCCATGTCCAGACCCAGAGAGCCCATCTCCTTTTCCAGCTGCTTCCTCTCCACCTGGAACACACCAGTCCTATGTCAGAACTCACATTCACCAAATAAGCACATTTGGAAAAATTAGCACGTTGGCACGCATTGTTAAGAGCCGGTGTTTCATTTTCCATAACATTTGGGCTCTACACCAGGGATGTCATAATCTAATAAATCAGAGGGCCAGAGTTTTTTAAGAAGAAGAGAAAGATGTACTTTATTGATCTGTCTTTGTGGGAGGCCAGCGACTCGCAGGGCAATGAGGAGCGTGTCTTTGTGGGTTTGCCCAGCTGATCACCAGGGGACAGAGGGCGTGTCTTTGTGGGATGCCAGCGACCTCGCCAGGGGACAGAGGGCGTGTCTTTGTGGATGCCTAGCGACTCATCGCTCGGGAAGAGGGGTGTCTTTGTGGGATGCCAGGAATCGCCCCAGGGGAACAGGGGCGTTGTCTTTGTAGGGATGCCTGCGACTCGCCAGGGGACAGGAGGGCGTGTCTTGTGGGATCGCCAGCGACTAGCAGGGGACAAGAGGGAGTGTCTTTGTGGGATGCCAGCGACTCGCAGGGACAGAGGGCGTGTTCTTTGTGGGGATCTTGGCCAGCGACTCGCAGGGGACCAGGAGGGCGGTGTCTTTGTGGGATGCCAGCGACGCGCCAGGGATAGAGGGAGTGTCTTTGTGGCGAATGCCAGCGACTCGCAGGGGGACAGAGGGGTGTCTTTGTGGGATAGCCCGCGACTCGCCAGGGCGAACAGAGGGCGTGTCTTTGTGGGATGCCAGCGGAACTCAGCCAGGGGACAGAGGGCGTGTCTTTGTTGGCGGGATGCCAGCGAACTGCCTGGGGACAGAGGGCGTTGTTTTGTGGGCATTGCCAGCGACTCGCCAGGGGACAGCAGGGCGTGTCTTTGTGGGATGCCAGCGATTCAACCAGGGGACAGCTCAGAGGGGTGTCTTTGTGGGATGCCAGCGACTCGCAGGGCAGAGGGCGTTGTCTTTGTGGGGATGCCAGCGACTCGCCAGGGGACAGAGGGCGTGGCTTTGTGGGATGCCAGCGACTCGCCAGGGATAGAGGGCGTTGTTCTTTGTGGGATGCCAGCGACTCGCCAGGGGACAGTGGGCGTTTGTCTTTGTGGGATGCCAGCGGACTCGCCAGGGGGACAGAGGGGTGTCTTGTGGGATGCAGCGACTCGCCAGGGCGACAGTCTGGGCGTGTCTTTGTGGGATGCCAGCGACTCGCCAGGGGGACAGAGGGCGTGTCTTTGTGGGATGCCAGCGACTCGCCAGGGGAACAGTAGGGCGTGTCTTTGTGGGATGCCAGCGATCGGCCTAAGGGATAGAGGGCGTGTCTTTGTGGGATGCCAGAGACTCGCCAGGCGGACAGGGAGGGCGTGTCTTTGTGGGATGCCAGCGACATCGCCAGGGAGGATAGATGGCGTGTCTTTGTGGGTTGCCCAGCGACTCGCCAGGGAACAGAGGGCGGTCGTTCTTTGTGGGATGCCAGCGACTCGCCAGGGGATAGAGGGCGTGTCTTTGTGGGATGCCAGCGTCTCTGCCAGGGGACAGTGGGGTGTCTTTGTGGATGCAGCGACTCGCCAGGGATTAGAGGGCGTTTGTCTTTGTGGGATGCCCAGGACTCGCCAGGTACAGAGCGGCGGTGTCTTTGTTGGGATGCCAGCGACTCGCCAGGGAATAGAGGGCGTGTCTTTTGGTGGGATGCCCTCGACCGCCCGGGGACAGAGGGGTGTCTTTGTGGGATCCAGCGGACTCGCCAGGGGACAGAGGGCGTGTCTTGGTGGGATGCCAGCGACTCGCAGGGGGACAGAGGGCGTGGTCCTTTGTGGGTGCCAGCGATCCCAGGGACAGAGTGGGCGTGTCTTTGTGTGGATGCCAGCGACTCGCCAGGGGACAGAGGGCGTGTCTTTGTGGGGCTGCCAGCGGACTCACCAGGGGACAGAGGGCGTGTCTTGTGGGATGCCAGCGATGCCAGGACAAGGGCGTGTCTTTGTGGGGATGCCAGCGACTGCCAGGGATTGAGGGCGTGTCTTTGTGGGATGCCAGCGAACACAAATAATCGCCAGGGACAGAGGGCGTGTCTTTGTGGGATTGCCAGCGACTCGCCAGCGGGGACAGAGGGCGTGTCTTTTGTGGGACACCTGCGACCGTCCATTCAGTTGATCTATTGTTGACTTTGAAGACCTGCACTAAACACACATGTATGACCTTGTGTGAGTTGTCTAGCTAGACCATCTATGCCTCATGTTATACCCCAAAAGGGTCATAACAGGAGCTCATTTACAGAAATTTCAATAATATTCAAAATCCACCCCAGGATCATAGAGCGGCTAAATCCGGTATTTTAAGCCAAACCCACTGAGTGTCCACGGTTTCTTTTCAGTCTGTGTGTGCTCTATGGGCTGGGTCTGGTGTTGGATCTCTGAGCTGTGTAAGGGACCAGAGAGGGGCCAGGCAGGGGCCAGAGCAGGGGCGCAGAGCAGGGCCAGAGCAGGTAGCCAGAGCAAGGGCCAGAGCAGGGGCCAGAGCAGGAGCCAGAGCAGGAAGCCCAGAGCAGGGGCCAGAGCAGGGCCATGAGCAGGGGCCAGAGCAGGGCCAGAGCAGGGGCCAGAGACAGGGGCCAGAGCCAGGTGCCAGAGCAGGGACCAGAGCAGGAGCCAGATGCCGGGACCAGAGCAGGAGCCAGAGCAGGAGCCAGAGCACGTGACAGGCAGGGGCCAGAGCAGGACCAGGAGCAGGGGCCAGAGCTGGGGCCGGCGCAGGGGCCAGAGCAGGGGCCAGAGCAGGGGCCAGAGCAGGGGCCAGTGCAGGGACCAGAGCAGGAGCCAGAGCAGGAGCCAGGCAGGGGCCAAGCAGGGGCCAGAGCAGGAGCCAGAGCAGGGGGACAGAGCAGGGCAGAGGCAGGTCCAGCGCAGGGACCAGAGGCAGGGGCAAGAGCAGGTGGCCAGAGCAGGACCAGAGCAGGACCAGAGCAGGAGCCAGAGCAGGGGCCAGAGCAGGGGACCAGAGCAGGGGCCAGAGCAGGAGCCAGAGCAGGGGCAGAGCAGGGACAAGAGCAGGGGCCAGAGCAGGGGCCAGAGCAGGGGCCTGAGCAGGGGCCAGAGGCAGGGGCCGAGCAGGGCCAGAGCAGGAGGCCAGTAGCAGGGGCCAGAGCAGGGGCCAGAGCTGGGGCCAGAGGCAGGGACCAGAGCAGGAGCCGGAGCAGGAGCCAGAGCAGGGGGCCAGAGCAGGGGCCAGAGCTGGGACCAGAGCAGGGCCAGAAGGGCCGAGCAGGGGCCAGGAGCAGGGACAGAGCAGGGACCAGCCAGCAGGGGCCAGAGCATGGGACCAGAGCAGGAGCCAGAGCAGGGCCAGAGGCAGGGGCCAGAGCAGGGGCCAGAGCAGGGACCGAGCAGGAGCCAGAGCAGGGGCCTGTGCAGGGCCCGAGCGGGGGATGAGTGGTCGGTCTTTCTTTGGCATATACCCCTCCGTAGCAGTGTGCTATATTTATTCTCATGAATCAGCTGATCTGTGTGCCTCAATGAGTATTGTTTACATAGCTTCAGTTAGTGGAAATCAAATCAAATAAAAAAAAAAACGAATGTTTCAATGTGCATATGATCAATGTATGATAATAGCTACTTCAGGGTTTACCGCAAAATATTTTTAGTACCCTTAGAATTGAGTGTCCCCCTCGCCGATTAAGACAGTTACAACAACCGTACACCGCACAGGATGAGAATCTTTTGACTCCAAAGCAGACACGGATTTACATGGTTTTCAATGAGAGCAAAACTGGAGTTGTCCCACCTCTGCTCATTCGCTCCCTACTGGCCAGTTTAATGAAACCCAAGAATACTGGTCATTCTTTCTGCATAGTTAGCTCAACTTTCAATATGTAAAAATGTTTACGTTATTTGGATGAGTACTTTTTGAAATATTCGTTAACACTTTGTGGATGTGGGGTGTGTGTGCCATAAAACTTTCATCAAAAACACTGTCCTCATAACCTGTTGTTGCTCACCTCATTTTCTCAGCCTTATGTATCAGCTAGAAACTTCTTTTGTTTTTGTCTAGTCTTTCAGACTCTTGTTTCATGTTTCTCATAATCATAGCACACAATATTCTGTGAGTCTTGTAAATCAGTGAAGTAATCAAAAATGACTGGCAGTCAGAGTTAAGTGTTAAAGGAGCATTATGTAAAAAATTTGGCCAAAAGTGCGTAGCGTATCAACATCAGGGTTTCCTCCAGAGGATATCACCCTTCAATTTTTAGTCCCACATCAAAAAGAGACTAACATAATTTTTAATTGGGGTACATGTGGTCTCAAATTACAAATTAGCTATAATCTGCAAAATATGTCTTGATTAATGTCTTTTACCTGGTTTTTGAGCAATCTGTCATAGAATATGATAATATGCAATTAAATACAAACAGACTCTGGCCGGACTCGAACCCGGACCACTGGAGTGCAAGCATTATGGCTTAACCATTAGACCACCGTTACACCTAATAGATAATGTTTTGGAGGCAGCTAATTTAATTGTCAATGAAGAACGCACTCAAAGCAGCAACTTTTGCATCACATGAAAAGTTTTATCCGCTGTCTCAAATTTTCAAAGGCGTCCCGATATAAATCCTCGTTTTAGTCTTTGTTTTGTCATTAATGATTTTAGAGTCATAACAAGAGCTTTTTAAGTTCTGCAGCCACGTGCTATTTTACCAGTGAGATTAGCCACGCTGAGTTCTGGCAACCCGGATGTCGGACTTCCTGATTAGCGAAACGGCGAAGGGTAGGACATCGAAATGATAACGATAACTTTTAACGTTATTAAATCATGCTCTTTTTTGAAAAGAGCATGATTTAATAACGCCTTTTGAAATATTGGGGCCATTTAAAGATGACTTGACATGCAAATACTACATAATGCTACTTTAAGTGTCATTATTATTAAAAGCTGTGCACTCAAGTGTTCAGAAGCGGTGGGGGTGGTGATTACGTCTTCCTGCTGCGACTGCTGTCTCCAAACGAGCAGAGTTTGTTGCACTAAAGGTATTGATTTAAAGAAAACCAATGGATTTATCAAGAAGGCTATATTTCCCTTGTCATTCTGAACTTACCAAGTGCGCCAAGAGGACTCTGGAAGAGTGAACTGGGGGATCTGTACATGGGACAACTATCAGTCATACTCTACAGAAATCTGATCTTTCATGCACGAGTGGCAGAAGAATTTATTATTGAAAGGAATCATAAGACTTCCTGTTTGAAGTTTTCCAGTACTCTGATATGGGACACAGCTACCATGTGGAAGAAGGTGCTTTGTTCAGATGAGACATAAATCAAACCTTTTGACTCAAATGTTATGTATGCCGCAAACCAAACTGCTCATTTCAAACATGTGTTAGAATGGCCCAGTCAGAGTCAAGACCTGAGTTCAAGAGATCTGTGGAAAGAGCTGGAAACTGCTGAAAAAACAAAGGAAGTATTCTCAAGATGTTGTTCAGGACCAAAGCAAATTAACCCTCTATGCACATGGGTCATTTTGGGGAACTTTCCTCGCCTGGTTTTCTTTGTGTATAATTGTTCATAAAACAGTCATCTTTTGATGCAGAGTCAAGCAGTATACTTTGTTTTTTTTTCAGTACAACCTGGGGTTTTAGAATATTCATATTGTAAAGCTGTAATGAATTATATAAAATTTATGGAATCATGAAGACAAAGAAAAAAATCAAACGGAAAATCAATTTAACAAAAATGTATTGAAAAAACACAATGAAATGCTATAAACAACTTTTTACACTGCATAGAAATGTTATTTAGGGACTTGGGGATAATAGGGAAAAAAAAATGAATCTCTAACTATTATACTTTTTACAAAATTCCACTATAAAAGCAAAAAACTCTGTACTCCTGATGCCCTTCCTGAAGCAGTTTGTCTATAATACTGGGGTTGCTTCTGTAGTACAGCTGTAAAAAACGTAAAACATAAGAAACAGACAAAAAAAACATCAATTATTTATATAATACATATATTTATATACATCATATACACATAATGTCATTTTACTGTATTTATTATCTTTACCAATAATGCGCACTCTTCAGCCGGTAGTTGCAATCGCAGCTGTAGTTTCAACTGGGAGAACAAGTGCACACAGAGGAGTGAGACATCTCACTCTCTGACGATCTTTGGCAGTCCCCGTGTGTTTGTATCTCACAGCTGTTTGTACCTCACGGGTCACGCTTTGGACACGGACTTTCAGACAAACGTAGTTTATCGTCCGTGCATCGCACAGACAAATCAAAACTTAGTTTTGGAAAGCCCTGAATACGTACTTCACAGAGGAAAAAAAAGTAAGTTGCTACGTTACTGTTTGCGAGTAAATTGATCATTTGTAAAACATGTGCGCATGCATCGTCGCCGATGCAGACGAGTTCATAGGGTTAAGACATTTGCTTTTTAAATGTTGGTTTAACACAATTATGGGCCTTTCCCCCGAACGCTTCTTGTGACTAAACAATGTTCTGGCTTCCTGAAAGTTGTGATTTCTAAACTAACGAGTGAGATCTGTTTTGTTCTTCACAGGAAAGACCCCCGTTCATCCCAGAGGGAGCGCTGCAGAGGAAGAAGGCCATGGAAGTGGACCAACCCAAACGCAAAACGGTTTGTGCACACGCTGCTCATGCTGTTACTGATATTCAAACGGATCCATATCCACAGTCTGTATTTCACCATTTAAAGCGATCCTGCAGAGAATTTCTTTGGTAAAACAAATATAAATGAAGATGAATGAATGTACCTGAAAAAAATATCAGATACCACGTTTTGTTTGTGGAAAAAGCTGTACAGTTTGCGACATCAACCGATATAATTTCAGTATATTTGTTGAGCCGTGCTTGGTCTCCATTTCAACCAAGGTTTCCCACGCACTGCTTGCAGGAGCAGGGTGGGGCATTTTACATGTTCGATCTAACTGCACAAAGAGTTTAACCGTCAATCTGCAACACATTCTCCCATTAAGCTGCTTGTGTTATGCAGGAGCGGGACCTCGAGGTGGAGATGGGAGACGACTACATTCTGGATCTGCAGAGTAAGCTGTGTGTGTGTGTCTCCCCTAAGCGTCCCGTCTGGTTGTGTGTGTCTCCTGAGTACCCCCTGTGGTTGTTTGTCTGGATGTCTCCTGAGCCCCCTGTGGTTGTCTTGCGCAGAGTACTGGGACCTGATGAACGCGGAGGAGAAGCAGGACAGGATTCCGGAGGTGTGGGAGGGCCACAACATCGCTGACTACATTGACCCGGACATCATGAAGGTACACACTTTAAAACGCCTTCCCAGGGTCTGACTGTGAACAGAGTGTGATTGGCCGGGGACCAAAGCTTTGCCCAGGCATTACACGTTGTAACTGTCATAGGGACAATGTTGAGATAACTGATGGGCAACGGTTGCGTGAGTCCGTTTGAACGCTTTCAAGTGACTTATATTGTTCCTGCTCGGGTGTTTTTCAGTTCAGTTCCGACTAGAAAATGGTTTTGTGGGGTATCTTTCATGGGACTAAAAAAAATTTTATGGCTACGGCGCCTGACAAACCGGAAGGAAAAAATAATTCACACACAGCGTATCAGGTGTCTCAGTTAAAGTTGCCATATTTTGCTTTTCTTAATTTTTCACAGTCCATCCTATGCACATGTGTGATGATAATTTGAGTGGTACACCATACAACACTTAAAAACTTTATTATAGCCATTTCGTGCATAGTGATGTCACCTCATGTGAAAGGCTTGGATCTGTGTTCCTCTGTCAGCTTTCACTGTTAGGCATTTCACACCTGAGAATAAACCTTTTCCAACCATGGCAATCTGTTACATAGAGCAGTGTTTTTCAACCTTTTTTGAGCCAAGGCACACTTTTTTCACTGAAAAAATCTTGCGGCACACCTCCAGGAGAAAATGTAAAAATGTATACAGTACTAATGTAAAAAAATATATACTGTACATACTCTGTGTGATATATAAAGTATATCTTATCTTATAATGTATACAGTATACTCTGTAGCCTATATTCACAATATACAGTTATTCTCATCAAAATGCTTAAGTCCAGGCCTTGACATTAAGCTTTATTTAATATTTCTCGATACAATTAACAAGAGTTTGGGAATAAAGTGGCACTAAATGTGTGGAAAAAAACTAAGAAAATCCACTCTCTGCCCAAATAGTCAAATAATAACTCACACAAAGAACATGCATTGTTAGTGCATGGGAAACATTTTGGTATCCGAGCTTTAAATTCAGGAGTTTTGGATGAGGGACACGGGAGGTCCTGAGCGCGAGTCCATGGTTCTGTCCGGTCCGCATGTCTATGGTTCTGTCCACTCGACTATGGTCTGCGCTCGGTACCCAGTTCAGAAGTGCGTTCGCGAGAGTTCATAGTTCATAGTTAAACCACTACAACGCGGCCACAGCTGCCCCGGGGCAGAGCGGAGGATGTTAATCCTGTTCAGAAACGGCATAATTCATTTTCAAAAACGTCTATCACTTTCACTTCTCACTCGCCACAAAGCTCTTGTCTCGCTCCCTCACACATTTGTTGGTCGCATCCAATTTTACCTTTCTCGCCACAATGCTGACCTGTTACAGCCAGTGGTCGCATCCAATTTTTCAGTTTCAAAGTACTTAGCTATCTGCTGCCATCTACTGATTTGAAAAAGTATTACATGGTTACTCACAGTTCAAAACAAGTCACCGCTCGTCAACAGCGAATGCAGCTATTTTTAGACAAAGTAGACGAATTTCTCACGGCACACCAGACAATATCATACGGCACACTAGTGTGCCGCGGCACAGTGGTTGAAAAACACTGACATAGAGCCCTATGTCCTCGATCCACAATCGGACCCTACTTATTTTGTTCCCAGTGACATACGGCGAGTAAGTTGCATTGTACTAACAGACCAAAGCTCCCTGTTAGTGTCTTTTATCCATCCATTCATTTTCTTCCCCTTAATCCATTTCTGGGTCGGGGGGTGGCAGTCAGAGCTGCACCCAGTACACATAGCACCAGCCCCTCACTGATCCTCCTGCAGGTGGTGAGTCCACAGGAGCTGAGATCTTTTCAGTTGGGGCTTTGGGCAAAGTAGGGTTAACCCTCTATGCACATGGGTCATTTTGGGGAACTTTCCTCGCCTGGTTTTCTTTGTGTATAATTGTTCATAAAACAGTCATCTTTTGATGCAGAGTCAAGCAGTATACTTAGTTTTTTTCAGTACAACCTGGGGTTTTAGAATATTCATATTGTAAAGCTGTCATATGAATTATATAAAAATTATGGAATCATGAAGACAAAGAAAAAAATCAAACGGAAAATCAATTTAACAAAAATGTATTGAAAAAACACAATGAAATGCTATAAACAACTTTTTACACTGCATAGAAATGTTATTTAGAGACTTGGGGATAATGGGGAAAAAAATTGAATCTCTAACTATTATACTTTTTACAAAATTCCACTATAAAAGCAAAAAACTCTACTCCTGATGCCCTTCCTGAAGCAGTTTGTCTATAATGCTGGGGTTGCTTCTGTAGTACAGCTGTAAAAAACGTAAAAAATAATAAACTGAGCCAAAAAAAAAAAACATCAATTATTTATATAATACATATATTTATATACATCATATACACATAATGTCATTTTACTGTATGTATTATCGTCTTTATCAATAATCCGCACTCTTCAGCCGGTTATTGCAATCGCAGCTGTAGTTTCAACTGTGGGACAACAAGTAAACGCAGAGGAGTGAGACATCTCACTCTCTGACGATCTTTGGCAGTCCCCGTGTGTTTGTATCTCACAGCTGTTTGTACCTCACGGGTCACGCTTTGGACACAGACTTTCAGACAAACGTAGTTTATCCTCCGTGCATCGCACAGACAAATCAAAACTAGTTTCGGAAAGCCCTGAATACGTACTTCACAGAGGGAAAAGTAAGTGTCTACGTTTTACCGTTCGCGAGTAAATTGATCATTTGTAAAACATGTGCGCGTGCATCGGCGCCGATGCACGCGGGCATATAGGGTTAAGTGTCTTGCCCAAGGACACAATGACAGCAGTCATCAGTGGGAGTCGTGAAGTAGGTCTTACGGTGTGCTCAAACCCACAACCTAAAGGCCAATGCTCAGGACTTTTATGTTGGAAATAACACATGTTTCCAGATCAGCTTTTGAGTAGGTCCCCTTTCAAGGCAACTGTAGTTCTGGAACAATCTTTTCTGGTGTCACCATCACTTGCAAAGAAACATCTGCGGGTTTCGTCGCAAATTTCAGATTCTTCGGGGCAAATACTCTCGTCACATAAGCCACCACAGCAACTTTGAGGGAATTTTCTAGGGCCAGCCCCGTGCGTGTCTCCACTGCAGAAACTTTTTTTGGGGCCCAACACCCGGAGCGGTTACAACCGTAAAATAAACAAATGGGTTTGGCGTAATGAGTTTTGCTTATGCATCGAAACTCATGACGTCAGAGTGGTCCTACTCTGCAGTGGAGACACGGCCACTAAGAGGACCGAGGGAGAGGACGGTTTCTGTAGAAGTTCCACCCCTCTCCTTTTACCAGGAACTCCTGCGGTGGAACCGTAGCTATATTTTCACTAACACATTTTCTGGACATGATAGAGAGTCCAGCGCTGATTCCCTTGTTCAGTTTCTTCCTGCTGTCAATCACCTCTTGGAGGCGGGCTTTTGGCGTCACGGATCGGTGCAAGTCACAATTTGAAATGGCTCGTTTCTGTGCCTCTCGAGAATGGAAGAGAAAGAATGCTCTAACTAAAGCTTGGAGGAATCAATGAAAAAACCACTCTTAACTAACCTAATTTTTCTTTTTAAAATGTTCTGCTGGCAATAGCAGATGTATTTTGAACTTCAAACCCCAAAAGCTGTTTGTCATTTAAAAAGATATAACGCATAATATGGGCTCAAAATAAATTACTTTAAGTCCGTAAATGTCCATGGAAAAAGAATATCCACATGATATCTTTCCTGCGGAGATAGGTGGAAACGTTCGTCTGCAACAAGCCTGTGAATAAAACACACATGGTCTGTCTGTATTTTTTGGTTGCCAGACGGCCATGTCAATCATTCTTTTGCCGAATGATTGACATGACTAAGTAGCCAATAGGGAAAGCGTTCCAGCAATGGGTGGGACATGAGGGTACTCTGTTGATTTGTATCAGTAGAAGCATGCGTAAAGGCAGGGAGAGACGCGCTGGTTCGGAGCAGCGCACATTTTATATGCGTTTACTGTACTAAAAAATGAACTCCAAGCTTTAGTTAGAGCAATCTTTCTTTCATTCTTGAGAGGCAACAAAACACCCTTTATTTATTATTGTGTCAGCGACAAAAACTGTTCGGATCATGTCAACTTGGAGAAAAATGTGTTTATGGGTGTAAATATGTGACGCACTCTTGCGGCTCGACTTTTTTCATTGGGATCTGCCTCTGAAATCCACGACTAATGACTTTTGCCAGTGACACTTCACTAAAGACTGTTCCAGAACTAGGTTTCTGGTACTATTCAACTGGAATTGCTCAAAAGCTTCTCTGTAAACCTGCGTTATTCCCACAATAAAAGACGCTAACGAGAAACCCCAATCTCATAGTACAGTGCTGCTAACTCTGAATAATTAGGGCCTGACTCTGGATCAAGGACAAAGGCCTCTATGTGATGGATTGTCATTGTTGGAAAAAAAAACCCTTTTAAACATGTTTTCTATGGGGATAGAGTACCTACAAATGGAGGAAAAAAGTTTGTCACATACTATTAAAACTTCCGAAATGTCCTAATTGCTCATATTGATGCTGACCCATGTAACGAGCTGTTATTGTTTCAGAAACTGGAGGACCTGGAGAAGGAGGAGGAGCTCCGGGAACGTGCGGGGGAGTACGACTCTGACTCCGACAGCGAAGACGAAGATATGCAGCAAATCCGGGTTCTGGCCAAACAGATCCGAGACAAGAGGCAGCTGCTGGTGCTGGAGTCCAAGGAGAAGGACAAGCATGGGCCCCGCATGCCCCGCACGGCTACCAAGGTGAGCACACACACGGGCATAGGCCCCTCACCATGGTGGCCCCGCACAGCCGCCATGGTGAGCAGTCACACAACACACAAATCACAATACTGTCCCTCAATGAAAATAGAAAATAGTCCCTCAATATTGGTGACAAAACATTTACGAGCCTTCGTCTGTTCAGATTCCTCTCTTCAGGTTGCTTGATATACAGAAGTATGCAAAAGTTTGCATCGGGTACAAATGCCACTTTTCCACAGTATCAGTACGGTAAAGTACGCTTCAGCACGGTTATTTTGCGTTTCCACTAGTGGATGGTATGGGAGATTTGGGGACTTTTTCGTACTGTCTCAGCCGTGGTTCCATCCCCATAGTACCCGTGCCATGACGTGACGTCGGCCCACTGCCTTACACTGATTGGTCAACAAGTGTCGTCACTGGAAGCGACCTCTGACCCTTTGGGAAAAACAACTCAACCGCCATCTTTAAAACCGGCTGCTCTGCTCGGCTCTGCTTCGGCTACATTACGTCCTCCTCACTCCAGAGAAATGGAATTGCACAGAAAGCCCCAAAAGTCCTGGTCCTGGTCGGTGGACGAGGTCCACACGTTCCTCTCTTCAGGCCAAAAGAAAGAATTCAAAGGCAGCTCGAGGCTCAACACAGTTTTCAGGAGATCACCCAGCTCTGGATTTGTGACTAGTCTGTGGAAATCCTGGAAATAACTGGTTAGCTACGAATCCCGTTAAAGCTCTCACTGAAATGTATTTACTGTTTAAATGTTTGATTGTCTGTTGTACACAGTGAGCTAGCTACATTTAGCTTAATTTAGCTATCAATAGCAGCTAAGCTAACGTCCTCCCTGTGCTACTGTGCTTTATCTCGTATTATCTGCAGTATTCACGTGTTGTCATTCTGTTTTGTGCTTGTATTTAAGTTGTGTGTATATTTGTATGAGAATCCCTTTCCATAAGTGAGGAGATTATCAACGAGCAATGAGTAACCGGAGTATTCTCATCTGGTCTCACACATACGTACTTTTGACTTTGTAAACTGTTGGTTTTGCACTTTACTTTTGTTTTTAATAAATCTGTGATTGTATCAAGACTGTGTTTCATTCATATATTATTGTATCTGAGGTTTGGGTATTGATTGTTTGTCTGGTCTCGGAGTCTGCTGTAGTCCGGACTAGCCTAGCCTAGCCGCTAACTTGCTACCCCTATGGCTGCCGCTGTCTCTCCCTCGGTCCTTTATTGCTCGAGTTGCCATATGACGAGTTTAAACCCTGGATCCTCCTCTGATGGCAGTGATAGATGTGTTAAGTGTGGTATAGTTGTAGCTTTGGAGTCCAGGGTTAGTGAGTGAGCTGAGTCTCGAGCTAGCGCTAGCATTAGCTATAGCCTAGCAGTATCCTCGGACATGCAGCCCTCCTCCTCTGCTACACAGGCTGCTGTTGCTAAAGGTCCCATTCAGATTGTACAGAGCAGTCAGCACCATTGACTTCAGATTCCGAGTCATTCTTTTAAGATTAAGCATTTTCAAAAACTACTCGTGCTGTGCTGAATTTTCTATTCAACACTTGCTCTGATATTATAATAAATCCATGCACTGCACCAGTACTAGTTACGCATCACACGTAAATGACGTGGTCTGACAACGCTGAGGACATACTGGGGGTACTATTTTTTATGGAAAAGCACGCACACTGGGCCATGGCGCGCCGTGTAGTCAAAACGTACCGTACTAGGACTGTGGAAAAGCGGCAAAAGTCATAAGGGACAAGGCTGTCATTATTGCAGGCAGTTCCGCTGACACCAGTCCACAAAGTCCCTAATTACTCATCTGTACTCAGCGTCATCGTCCTCGGAGCTGAGTCCGATGATGGCAGAGTCGTCAGAGAACTTCTGGAGGACAGAACCGTCCGTGTTGTGTCTGAAGTCCGCAGTGTAGAGGGTGAAGAGGAACGGCGTGAGGACAGTTCTCTGGGGGGCCCCCACACTGCAGCACTGGGACGTCAGTGGCTCAGTTGGTAGAGCATTGGCCTTTGAGCCTAAAGCCTAAAGGACCTTCTCCACCGACTCCCACTGGTGTCCGCTGTCGTGTCCTTGGGCAAGATACTTTGCCCCACTTTGCATAGGTGCACAGATGTAACAGCACGCTGCATGCCTTGAGATATGCGTAAATGACTATTCATCCAATCGAATTTCTCCATTTTGAGATCAATAAAGTACATCTTTCTCCTCTTCTTAAAAAACTCTGGCCCTCTGATTTATTAGATCAATTTATTAGGCCAACCAGTCAGAGACTAAGAGCCAATTTTTTTTACCGTGTTACAGCAAAGAGCCACATCATACAAATGTGCACTACATAAAGCGCTTCCACCGCTCGCTTCAACCGCTCCCCGGGACTTTTTATTAATGGTTTGGCCCTGGTTCTAACCGGGCGAGTCGATACCAGAACAATTTCACGTCAGCGAACATCAATTATGATTCCGAAATGAATGCTTTCAATCTCTAACCAAGAAAAAAAATCAAGTTTCAACCCAGTGTTCAGCAGAAACACAACTGTCTTTATCGAACCATGATTCACTCTCTGACTGTGTTTAATAAAAGATATAGATTTGACACATAACACCAACACCACTTTAGCTGATTTAGAACCACAGACACATGTTCAGTATAAGACCAGATATTTTTGCATTTGATTGAAGACAGACACCCACCAGGCAGAGTTGGCTTATCTCCTGGTGTAACGCTAGCTGGTTTTAGCATGTTAGCCGGTGTTAGCCGGTGTTAGCCGATGTCCGTAAATGTAATCCATTTGGTCAAACCACCTCCAGACTTTACGGGTCTGCCTCTACTTCTGCTGCTGCAATCTTTCATTTCACGGTTGTCACTTTTAAGCTTTTTAACTTTTCTCTGCATTGTCATGTTTGTGGGAATCATTCTGCTCCGTCCTTAGTGCTAGCTCCACAAACACCTTCTGGTTTCTGGTGGAACCATCGAGCTCACGCTGGTGTCCTCTCCTCAAACTGACACCACCGAGGCGTTTTTGACGCTTGTCGTGTGGAAGCCCGAGAGCCGCACGGAATCAGCCAAAGAGCCGCATGCGGCTCACGAGCTTATGACATCCCTGGTGTAGAGCCCAAATGTTATGGAAAATGAAACACCGGCTCTTAACAATGCGTGCCAACGTGCTAATTTTTCCAAATGTGCTTATTTGGTGAATGTGAGTTCTGACATAGGACTGGTGTGTTCCAGGTGGAGAGGAAGCAGCTGGAAAAGGAGATGGGCTCTCTGGGTCTGGACATGGACGACAAAGATGACGTAAGTCCTCTTTCTTTGCTTACCTCCAATATGTGTCATACATGTGTCAGACGTGGTTGTTGCTCTCTCTCCTTCAGAGCCACTACGCTCAGCAGGGACGCCGCTCACGCAGTCTGGTGAGGAAACGTAAGCGCGAAGTCTCCATGCCCCCTACGTCCAAGACCCGCAGTCAGAGTGCCTCCAGACCAACACGGGACAAGTCCGGCCTCAGAGACCCCAAGGTAGCAACATTCAAATGTACCTTTTTTATTTGCTTGGTAACCAACATTCTGGACTGGTCCTGAACTGGTTTTGGTTTGGTGCTGATACACTTTGATTTTCCACCAGTGAAGAGAAAGTTCTAGTTACCATAGCAACACACGGTTTACTTGACAGCAGTTAGTATTTGGGCGCCTGTCAAGTTGTTTTTCTGTATCTCAAGTAATATTCACCACTTTTAGTCATTAGGTAAAAACCATGTAAATCAATTAATAAAACTAGTGGAAAAACATGCATCACCAGAATCAGTTCTAAAAATGATTTTTACATCTGACCTTGTGTCTGAGACCACAGAGAAAAGATGGAGATGTGATTTCAAATGAGAATCTGTCTCTTAAAACCATAAACATGGAACTGTGTCCTACAGATGATGAAGAAGGCAAAGACCATGATGAAGAACTCACAGCGTGGCATGAACCGACAGGGCAAGAAGGGCGAAGCCGATCGTCACGTCTTCGACCTGAAGCCCAAGCACCTGTTGGCAGGCAAGAGGAAGTCTGGCACCACAGACTACCGCTAAGCCTGCCACTCCCCCATTCAGCTGTGGCCTTATCCCTTCCACATGCAGCCTCATGCTAGCTCTGTTAGCATTGTTAAGTGTGACACCATTTCTTATGTCAGAGTTCAAAGCTGCAGCAACTTTTAACTGCCTGTTTGAATTTGTGCTCCTTTGCGTTGAACTAAATCGTATGAAAAACAGTTCAGAACCTCTCCTTTACAAAGGGAGGGTGCATCAGTTGATCACTGAAGCTGCTCTCCAGGGCAGACTATGTGACAGACGGGGGCCTGTAAGTCACGATCCAGACCCTCATGTCCTGTGCCTGCTGCGCTCAGCTTTTATAACATATCGACCACTTGTATGGCGCGTCTGTCCTTAATATTAAACACGCTTGATGGCGCTGAACAGAGCCTCCTTATCCTAACAGCATAAGGTCAGAGTTCCTGCATCTTTGTAATTGCCCCATAGTGAGCTTGCGCAGCCACGGGTCATACCTGGGGAAAGTATAATTCAGTATTTATATTTAAAAATTCTGAAATCTATTCAGAAAAAAAAATGTCCATGTATTTGAACCAAAATGGATAAAGATGTGAAATACCTGTTATATAAATCCATATACACCCACGTTTACATTGATCTATCTTTTCTGAAAATGGTTTCAATGCAAGTTTAATATCAAATGATCATGTTTTTCTAAATGCAAATAAATGCATGAAAGACGTCATCTTGTCCATTTGAGGGTCCTTATTTTGCTCATTGTCACCAAAAGTAGGCTTGATCCTAATAGTTAGAGAAAACAATCACATCGTCTGAAATGAGGTCTATATACATAGCAACAGGGTCTGCTATGCCTCCTAAGATAGGAGTTTTTGTCCATTCCCAACTCTGAGATTGTTCAAGAATAGATATTTTTTATTGATTTTATAGATTTATTTGATGGGGACAAGTGTACACAATCAACATGTGAAACGCTACAACATTTATAGCTATAGTTTGCAATGTCAGTCCCTAGGAGGGCTTTTAACACAATTAAAACACATTTTACATCATAAAATTCACATCATACAAAAGCAGATGTTCTCCAACTCATTGGTGCTCACACAACTGGTTTGTTTTAAAAAATCGCTTGAGTTTGTGTTTAAAACCAGCCCAGTCAGAGTTCAGTTTTAGCTCGGGGCATAGAGTTCCAGAGCTTTGCCCCCTGGACCGAGAAGACCGACTGCCCTAATGTGGTTCTCCTGAGGGGCACTTTTACGCACTTTATGCTAAGACTCCTAGCTAAGTTAGAAGCTCTCTGAGAGGACTCTCAGAATCTTTAGTTATACAGCCCCAGATCTTAGAATGAAAGATGTTCGGACAGAGGAAAAGATTTAGAGATGCTTTATTCATTCCACAGTTGGGAAGTTTTTGTGTTGCATCACCAATTACAGAACAGTAGGAAGGACAACACAAGATAAATGCACAATAACTATACTAAATAAAATACAATCTCTAAATGCTCAGAAGCCATTGCTCCATAGGCAGCAGGATGAGCAATGGACATAAAAGTTTGTGTAAAAATCTGAGAAAAACATAGGGAACTGTCTGGCCCCTGAGAGAGAATAATCCCGCACACCGTCTTACTTGCAAATTAAACATTATTTATTTAAATTGCGACGTTTCGGCGTTATGCCTTCATCAAGCAAACGTGAAAAGAGCCCCAGGAAGTCCTCTTAAATAGGGTGGGGCAGGCACCCAAGGGTGTACAGTCACCACACCCACAGAGCAATGCACAAAAAACACATGAACCACTAGATGGAGACATACAAAGATAGCAGTCAGACAGATTATAAATATATATATATATATATATATATATATATATATATATATATAATCACACACACATGTGCTAAATGACTATTTATAGTGCGATTGATTATATAAAATGGAAAAAATAGAAAAACTGGGGAGGATTTAAATATATAGGGTACGCATAGAGTGACCAGGCAATAATAAAACACCAGTGTACTACATACATTTCACCATATACACATATCACTATATTGAGAAAAATAAACCACGTACAAAATGACCTATCGATGACTTGACAATATCAAAAAACATTTCTCATAAAAATATGCTTAAATTGAAGTCGTCATTCAAGCCTTTTGGGGCTAGGGTCTGAAGTGTGTAGATCCAGTAGGTCTCTGTTTGAGCAGTCGGTCGTGGTCTCCTCCTCTGGGTGGAAGGTGGACTTTCTCAATGCCAAATAATCTTAAAGCACTGTCGTGGTTGTGGTCATTAAAATGTACAGCTACAGGGTAGTCTCTGTCGTTCCTGCGGTTGGTGCCCTTGTGTTCACTGATTCTCTGTTTTAGTTTTCTTGTTGTTTTACCAATGTAGGCCAAACCACATGGGCACTTAAGCATATAAACTACATGTGTGGAGGCACATGTAATCACACTTTTAATGGGGAATTTCTTACCAGTGTGGGGGTGCAATAAATGATGTTATTGCACTGAGCACAGCGGTAGTTCCCAGTAGGAATCGGTTGGAGCAGAGTTTGTGAGGGTTCCTTTGGGGTACTTGTAAAGGTGGCCCGCACCAGTCGGTCCCTCAGATTTCGTCCTCGTTTATTTACAAAAAGAGGGGGGTCTTAAAAATATTAGATTTCTGGGTCTGATGTCAAAATGTGCCAGTCCTTAAGTGCTGAGCGTGGTTTGTGAAGGGCTTGCTCAAGACTTTCAGATCTGTGGCCTGTTCAATGTAATCGTCAGTGGTATGACAAATCCTTTTCAAACGGAGAAACTGACTAATAGGTAGGCCTTTTTTCAAGGGTGTGGGATGGAAACTGGAGGCCAACAAGAGTGTGTTTCTTTTCGATACAGGGATGTGATGATGCTGCCTTTGTCCTTGATTACCCACATGTCCAAAAAACTCACTTGGCAGGAGTTGGATTGAGCAGTGAACTTAAGATTTGGGTCAAAACTGTTGTTTAGTGACACAAAGTCATCAAGTTCAGCAATGCTACCATTTAAAAATACAAAAAATGTCATCTATATACCGGAACCACTTAATGTTTGGGTGAAATTGGTTTTGCGTGGGGTGTCTTCAAAATACCCCTTATATAGATTAGCATAATTAGGCGAACTGTCCGGCCCCTGACAGCAGGCTGATATTCTAATGTGACCCTCGGGAAGAAAGGTTTGCTCAGGCTTGGGCTAGTCGATTCTCAAATCAGCTTCTTATGCATTCGGTTAACACTAAGGTGACGTCACTCATTCAGTCCATTTCTAATAAACATTTTATCAAACATGTTGGCCACTATTGGGTTTAGACTTTCATTCATCTGTACTAAGATTGTTCCCACCTATAAATAGAATAAATGGGAAGTGAAAACTCCAGAGCATCAGCTTCACAAAGAGTCAAACCTATAGAGATATCTCACGTAACGTCACGATGCCTCGAACTCGCGGGGAATCCGCCACACTGGAGGAACAGCATAAACATGTTCAAAATTTTTGCCGTTTTTGGCTGCAGCAAAAGGAGAGACAGGGAAAATAAGTTGTGTTACCGACTGCCAGCCGTCCTTACTTCATACGGCTCAAAAACAGAAGACATCTCAAAGAAACGAGAGAGAAATGGTTCAACCATATGCAACAAACTAATAGCCACTAGAGCGCCCGAATATGCTCGGATCATTTCATTTCTAAGTGAAATCAATTTGATGGCGGATTTAGTGTTATTCCGAAACAAACAGAAGTTTAAGGATAAAACATATCTATCTGACTGCAACGTGGGGTTGCTCCATAGACTGTAGCTTAGCTTGTAGCATAGCTGTTATATATTTGGTCTCACACAGGACCTCACCCGGTTCACAGGGTATCTGACTTACCGAAGGCCAGCAGACATGTGAACGACTGAGCCGTGCTCGAGGGTGCCCCGTACTAGTATTTATTAATAAAATACACGGCTCCTCACAGTAGACGCAGAAAGCTCCATTGATTTGAATGTAATCTCATTATTTCCACTGCAGTGTAGCCACACATAGATCCATGGTGTAACAATAAACACATTAAATGTTAATCGGAGAATACATTATACATATACATTCTTAATACACGTGCACAGAGGTGTTCAGAATTTTCTGTTCACGTTTTCATGAAAAAACACTTTTAATGCGACAATATGCGACCGCGGTGAACCTGGATGTAAGGATAAACATTAATAATACATTTAAGGATGCATTTTCAGAGGATCTGATTCATGAATTTAGGTTGAGTATATATTTGGGTCACTAACTGCTGAAGTTTAAAATTCTCTGTTCAGTTTTCATGTAGTTCGAGAGAGTTCTAGTTTTGAACGTCCAGTTATAGATAGCTAGCAGGGCTGTTACTCGCCGAGGTTGTCCTCCAGTATGGCTGCCGTGGCTGCTAGTCATGTGACCGTAGGATCCCTCTATTAAGGTCGAGTTTTATGTCATTTTTGGTGTTTTGGAGAAAGGTTGGACTGTTAATCCAGTGTAAGGTGGATTTTAACCAAACTTTTGAGAGTGAGGAACTTGTTACATGGATTTAGTTTTATTAATATCAAACAATGAATGACATTTTGTTTATAAAATCAGAATCAGAATCATTTTTATTGACACGTAAGTAACTAAAGTCACCACTTGGAAATTGTTTTGGCCGAGAGCATGCCACGGCGCTGTGCAACCATGCTTATTTAAAAAGGAAAAAAATCAACACATTGTTCTACGTTTGTGTGTTGTCCTCTGGATAAAATGACATGCACACACCACAGGAGTAATTTTTCAAGCTGAATTTGGAATACTTGGTTATTAAACCATAGTTTTTGATCAACTCAAAGCAGCCATGGGTCAGATTGACCCAAAAATATAGTGTGAGGGATGATTACAATCCCACATGTCCTTTGACAAGGCCAACCCAAACACATATTAAATACACACAAATGCCCTCATTTATGGAACTTGCGCAGACAAAGGTGTACATTTTGGGTGTAGATTCAAATTACGCAAGATCCAACGTGGGATTTATGAAAATGTGAGATCCGCCCAGATCTGAGCGTACGCGGCTGTTAATAAATGCAGCGGGTGAAATATGTATTTACCATGTATTTACAAAGGAGCTTGCTGCACCTATAAATATGCAGAAAAAGTGCCTTTTTCATGCCCCATTTTTACGACAGGTCAGAATGGTAGTTGACCAAGAAGACTGTTTGGAAGCCTCAAAAGGCTCGTTCATTTGTTCACTTTTGTTTCAAAATAAATATGCTATATTCAGCGGCGTTTCCATTGAGTAGATTGGCTAAACTTTTTTGATAATTCATGAATGATGTCTGCAGCATCTCAGTGTGAATACAATGGAGCGATCTCTGTGAGAGAGATGAGAATCTTTTGGGAAGTTTTGGTCGATTTCACAAAAACTCTGGATCCAAAACTTCTGAATGACGTGCACCCATAGACTGTATATTAACGGACGTAGTCATGCCCATCTCCACCGTTCTAACTAATGGGCTTTCATGGAGTGACTCAAAATGGCCACGGGGGCTGGAAAATGTGAAAAAATGCATCTGCGCATGTGTCAGTCGGCACGAGCCCCATTCATTTAAACGAGTGACTTAAAAAATTCACAGCGAGTAAACTAGACTGGTCCAAAAAATGTCACTCTCCTCCGCATTGACACACATGTGGAACGGAGCTTTGGGCCAAGAGCCAACTTTTGGACCATCCTGTAAAGGTGTTTTCGAGAGGTAAGAAGATGCTATATGTTAGCATTGACTACTTTTTATTCCGGGTCCACCCCCATCGGCCCGGGGTGGTATTGCAACAATGTCCGCGAACGTCAATTCGTCCACTTTTGAGCCGGGACCCGCCCCCACTGCGGCACCAGGAGTTATGCGGCAGGACCTCCCGTAGCACCCGCCACGCACTGCACTGACTACATGTGGACAGGGCAGTGAGACATTTGGAGTGTGCAATACCACAGTCCATCGGTGCGTATCTGAGGTTTCACAAAACTAATGAAAAAATACATTGCCTTCCAGATGTGAATGAGACAAAATAAATAGCCATGCGTAATTACGCAGCGCAGGGCCTGCCATAGATTTACACAGCAATAGATGGGTCACACATCCCAGTGTATTTGTAAATCAAGTGTATTTGTATAGCGCCTTTCACAGACCAGGATCACAAAGCGCTTCACATTTTTTTAAAAACGTATAGAAGAAAAAAATACACATACAAGTTCAGATTTAAAAACAGAAATTGAAGAGGGTCCTCATCATGAACTGTGACTAATTCGAAGTTTGCGTGGTTCCATTAGACTTTCCTGATGCGCAAATTCAAATTTCGAAATTTGATGCTCAATGGAAACGCAGCTTATGTTTATTGTTGATCAAACCTTGAATTTCATGCGCATTGAAACAACTCAACGTGGAGTTCAGATCCTCGGTTAAAATACAATGAACACACGGCCCGTACACACCGGGAGTGCAGCAAGTGAGAACAGCTCTTCTCACACCGACAGAGCGCAGAGACCATAGACTGATGATCTCACTGTGTTCGGTGTGTACGCTCCTTGCTGATACAACGGACGCGCATTTCGTGCGGTGTGTACGGGTTGTTACGGCTGTTAAGCCAGAACGAAATTGCTGCAGGTCAGACGCAGGCAAATGAAAGCAGTACTAAAAAAAACACTTTCAAATCAGATTTAAATGCAAGGACTACATTTGGATCAGCTGGCACTGGAGAGAAGTGGAGCATCGACAACCTTTGAAGCCCAAGTGCAAGGAAAGTGGAGCCCAAAACATGCTGCAGCCTTTTCTAAGTAGAATAATTTGCACAGTATTTCTCATTTTCAGTAGTTCTGCCTATAGCTCAAGCATATCCCTAAACAAATGTATATAAGATAGATTTTATTGATCTCACAGTGGAGAAATGTACATGTGACATTTCGAAGAGATAGAATCACTCAGATTGTGAAGAAGACAGAAGTGTGCAAAATGTTAAAGGTAACAAATATAGGATAGCATATCCATGTAATTATGCACAATAAAAAATTGGCAATAGCATGTGCAGTTTTTTCAGCAGTGCATTAGTGACTTAGTGACTCATTGTACAATTTGACAGTGGTGTTGATTCCCTTGTATTAAAAAACATGCAAACATTCCACTGGGCAATTATATATTTTTTTAACTGGCACCGGCACGTCTTTTGGGCCACTTAAAGCACTGCTTCCAGATTGATAAATGCCAAAAAGTGTACATTTATTGCGTACGCCTCATTTACACCCTGATTTGGCCGTACCAAGTTTCATAAATGAGGGCTATAGTGTAATTTCCCTTGTGGATCAATAATGTCTAAGTCACATCCGTAGCTATGACTCTAAGATGGGTAAAACCATCAATATTTATAAGGCTGGGTGCCAGAGTAGCCAGCTGAAGAGAGGCTATCTGAGGAGTTTGTTTGCATCAGGAGCAGAGAGCAGCCACACGGGACCCAGAGGCGAGATGAGGCTGACCTGTGACTCTTCCATACTAAAACAATAAAAGTAAAATACTTCAGTGAACAGACTATAATACAACTAAAACAGAAATAAAGATTGTCAAATGGCGGTATTGCAGAGGGTGTGGTGGATATATTCAGTAAAATTCAGTAAGAAATACTATATACTATAGCCTGTCAAAAACTGATCAGGGCAGTGTTAGTATTTTAAAAACATGATTTTTTGTGTGTGTCAAAGTTAGGTCCCCCTGCTTTAATGGGAATATTTTTCCTTGTTCTCTCAGTATTCGTGATGAGGAACTTGAAAAACAATCTAACATTCAACCAAGTCTTAGCGACATTTATTGTGAAATCCGGTCTGAGGCGGAAGCACGTGCGCTCCTTCCTCTCGCTAACTTCACACAACTGCCAAAGCCGTGTTTCGGGCATAGGCTTCGGACCGTAAACCGTGACCATCGCTGCTGACCTTTGCTGACCATGCCCCAGAGAACCACCCGCACAGATCTGCTCTGAACGACCCTAACAGTCTCTACAGTGAGTCCAATCTATGTCATTTACACATAGTTTCATCTAATCCTTTTAGCTGCTAGCGTCCACTGGGATTACAACATAAGATGACAGCTACTGCCACACTAGTCCTGTTAAATGAAATAAAGATAACTGCTTTTGTAGTCTGCATGTATGTGATTGTAGTGTTCTTACGGCGTGGTTGCATCTCTCCATCTCTCACCCTGCCTCCTCTAGAGTCTGACTGAACTTTACGACATCAAAATAAAGGCTGACGACGTTTTCCTGCTCATTAAACACGTGCATCACATGTTCATGAAGAGATGCAGACGGAACCAGACAGACATGCAGAGGAGAATAAGACAGACATGCAGAGGAGAATAAGGCAGACATGTAGAGGAGAATAAGGCAGACATGCAGAGGAGAATAAGGCAGACACGTAGAGGAGAATAAGGCAGACATGTAGAACAGACAGAAGCAGATGACATGCACTCACGGGAGGCAGAGACTCCCCTGCCATCATTGAAAAAATAATATTGATAATTTAGTTGTTATATTTAATTGTTTTCCACTGTCGTATGCTTTTAATGTATTTTCGGAACGGTTCCGACCAGTTTAGATCATTTCTGTAGTGAAAATCGCTGAAATCCTTTTTTTCCTATTCAAAGACACAAGGGCCCTCATTTATGAAACTTGCGCAGAAAAGGGTGTATATTTTTGGTGTAGATTCCAATCACGCAAAATCTAACGCGGGATTTATGAACGCGTGAGATCCGGCCAGATCCGAGCGTACGCTAGCCTGACTCTCGCCAGACCCATGTAGTTCGCTGCACTTCACACATGAGTCTGGTACTGAGCTATAGTGGTTGGATTTCAGAAGGCAGGGCCTTGTATGTGATTGGATAGACCACTTGTCCGTTATCTTGAATGAAGTCTGCTTTCAACCACTCACATCGAAGCACACGGTTGCCAAATCCCAGCAAGATTTTCCAACCCAAAATCCACGAGAATACCCACACACAAAAAACACTAAGGATGATTTTTTGGCTAAAAACGTAATATAATCAACTTGGGCTATTATGATTCTGTTTATTGTCTTTCTGTTTATTTAATACCTAATAGTCTCTTGGAAAAAAATATGCGGGAACCACCAAACCTGGCAACCCTGCTGCATAGTGTGTAAACAGAAACACTGAACCAGTGCTTCAACCAAACTTTACAGGAACATTTGACTCTTAAAACACACATATTTCAAAATAGAACCATCAACATCTCGCCTCAAATTGCATTAGATTCAGATTCATTTATTTGCCATTTGCAGTAAAACCACATTGGAAAAACTGTGCAAGACTACCCCAGTGTGCACCAGACGACACACACCAGAACTCTTGCCACGGCGCCATCTTTAGGGCGCCATGCGAATGATTAAAAGTGACATCCGTGTCTTAATTCGATCGTATTTACTCTTTTAAAAAGATTCGCGGACTTTACGTCCGCCATCTTGGATTCCTCTCGCTGCTGCATGAGAGAAGCTTGAGGAGGCAGTGCAAACCCCACGTAACACCGGCAATCCTGATTGGTCGATTAAAAAATAATCTGGGGAAGGCGTTTGCTATGGCCTCGATACCAGACCCATGTGGTTCAGCCAAACGCCTCTGGTGGAGCATGGCGGAACTACAAGGTTCTGGCAGAGCCAGGCTAAGCGTACGCACCTGCGGGTGTTAAAAAATGCTGCGCTCAAAACCAGCGTATTTATGAAAGTCACGCCTAGAAATATTCAGAAACCTCCTGTTTCAGCAAGTCGGAAGCCTCAGAAGGCCTGTTAGTGACACTCACTGAGTTTACATTGCGTTTCATTTTTTATTTCAAGAAATATACGCTAATTTATGTATACACGTTTTTCCCTATTGACCCCTTACATGTGACGTCACGGCCACGCCCACTCTCCATGATAGACGGGAGAAGTCTAACTGCAAGCCTACCGACACCTGACCAAAACAACCTGTTTCAGCGCATTACAGCCAAAACTGTGATATTTTGCAGTGCAGTTGATACTAATAGGCAAGGACATAAGCTTTTTTATCTGATACCTGCTCGTTCAAAAAGACATTTGCGGAAAAATTGCCGAGACCGGAAGTGACGTACACATAGGGGTCTATGGGCTATTGTTGATATGCATTTGTAAGTCAAAACGTTAGTATACCGACGTTTAAACAGATATTTGTTATTCAGTGATGGAACATCAAGTCAGGGGTTTTTATTTATGAGCCATTGCGTACTTTTTAGACATCCAATCTGATTTTGAGACTCTGACCGGTTCAGATGAGGAGCAAGCTTAAAGAACATTAGGCCTTTTCCACGGGCTGGAGTCATGGATCATGGTCCGACCGTCCTCGCTCCGCTTTGTCGGATGCGGTCAGGTTTTGAAGCTCGCTGGTGCCACCCGAGTGAGTGTAAATAGCTTAATTGTTAGCGAAGGTAGCGCGAAGGCGAAGGAATGATATCATGGACATCGTAGTTGGCAATAAAGTTAAGAATCGTAAAAGTGACTAGCAATTAAATGTAATACCCACCGTAAAAGTGGGACAGAATTGAATAGTCTGTTGAGGGACAGGTTTGACAAGCTACCACACCAGCTGAAACACTGACGCAGGCAAAGTCTCAATCTTAATCTTGTTAGATCTGAGTGCTGCCTATGACACTGTCGACCATGAGATCCTCCTTACAGAGATTAGAGACTGGGGTTGGCGGGCGCTGGCACCGCCCAAAGTTGGATTGGGTCTTACCTTGAGGAACAGAAAGTAATTTGTGGAATTGAAACTGTGTCTCAGATCATAATCCCCTGACCTGGAGTCCCACAGGTCGATCCTGGGACCTCTACTGTTTCAATCTCTACCTGCTTGCCGATAGGATCAGTTTAATACGCAGAAACGAAGTTTCCTATCATAACTATGCAGACGACACTCAGATCTATGACTCAAACTGACTGCGGAGAACATGGACCAGTGGAACCTCCACACCTTCACTGTAACCAACAGATCATGAGGGATGCAAAACAACTTCCTTCACTACATCGTAGACAAAACTGAAATGATTGTCTTTGGTCTCCCACCCCGAAACAAACAGAGAGCGTCATCTGTCACCTACAGTCCCTCTCTCCCTAAAACCTTCAACAAGGTCAGAAATCTAGGGGTAAATAAGGACTCAGCGTTAAATTTTTAATAGCCACATCAACATCAGTAACATGACAGCAGCTTTTTACCATCTATAAAAACATTGCTCAGGATCAAACGTGCCATAGTGTCTAAAGCAGACCTGGAGATTCTTATCTATGCATTGTCTCCATAAGGTAGACTACTGCAAAGGCCTGCCTCACAGGTCTGTCAAACAGCTGTAAAACAGCTGCATACTTCAAAATGCAGCAGCACAGACCACTGACCGAGTGAGCAATCTGAGGTGAGGCCACGAAGGAGCCGCAGCACACGGGCACCGCCCAAGGATCTATTAATAATAACTGCATGAGGCAGCGGAGGCAGCAGACCGCCACAGAATGGGGCCTGTTTTCTGAATTATATAGAATTAGCGTGGAATAAAAGTACAAACTGCTTGTCACGGTCTTGATGAGCAATTATGTACGGGAGCCGGACCCCGAAATCTAACCTGTCTGATCGAACCTCTGAACAGGAGTGGCATTTATGTAGCTATCCTCCCATATTCCCAATACAGAAACCCCCTTATGTTTGCGGATGCTTTGCCTACAGTTTTTTGTACTGTAACATTTTATATAAGAAACCCAGACCAAGAAACTATATGATGTGGGGTCATATAGTAACAAAAGTCTAAACTCTGCCACAAAAACCTGCGGCCACTGTCTCCTCTAGTCCCAGGGAAAACTTGAGCTGCATGCAGCCCGAAGGCATTTTGGATAGAAAAGGAAACCCATGTGCACGCAAAAAAAAAAACCTGAAAAAGAAGACAGTAAATTTTATAGAGGAGCAGAAAAAAAAGTTGTGTGCACGTTGTTCAGTCCACTCACCGCGTATCAGGCGAGCAGAGGAACGGAGAAACCGCGTCATTCAAATCCCCCTGTATGAGACATTTTGGCTTCACTGTTAACTATACTGATGATTAAATAGTCGACAAAACTGTCACGATGTGTAACAGTGTGACACAAGAAAGACATGAGTGAAAAAAAAGCATCTCAACGACCGCTTATTGCCGCGTCATTTAAGACAGCCCTTCATGCACAGTCAGAACCGGGCTAAAGTCAACTCTCCCGCGCATCACAGTTTGCCTCACATTGAGGCTTGGACTCCCGCAGAATCCAGAGCGGAACGGAGACCTACATAACGATCAACTCATCACCGCAGACTGGGAAATGAGAAGTCTGCGCTGCAGAACACTGCCCCCGCTACGAAAGTCACACAGCGCAGGTACTGACACAAGCATCGGAGAATGGAAGACAAAGGCCCAGTACAATATCCCAGTCACAAATAGATAATGCCAAAAATAAATAAATGTAGTGAATGAGTCTGGACTGGGGCCCAGAATGAGCGCCTCCTTGGGAGAATACAGGATGGTGGTTTTTAATATATGAGGGCAAATACCCTCAAAAAGTGCCTTCCTTATGTTGCACTTTGTGTTAATTTCTCATTAATTATGTAAAAAGGACATAATTGGATGGATGGATGGAATATGCCTTCCCTCCATCCATCCATTACCTTCACCCATAATCCATTTCTAGGTTCAGGGGGGGCAGTCAGAGCTGCACCTAGTACACAGAGCACCAGCCCCTCACTGATCTTCCTGCAGGTGCTGAGTCCCACATGAGCCATTGTGTTTATAAAAAGACAAAAACTTTTTTTTTTTTTTTATGAACCGAACTGTGGCCTCTGAACCGAGGCTACGATCCAACGAAACAATGATTTTTTTCAAACCGTCTGCACCCCTAGTAATTTAACACACGCTCAAACATAAAGTAGTACTTATTGGTACACAAGTACAATAAACAATATACAATGAAATTGCCCACAATATAGAAAACAAGTAATACTATGCAGCACGTTGGCTGAGTGAGATAGCCTCTTGCCTCTCAAACAATAAGGTCCTGGGTATCGAATCCCGTCGGAAATAGGGCCTTTCTGACTGGAGTTTGCATGTTTCTCCCGTGTCTGCTAGGTTTCCTCCGGGTACTCTGGTTTCCCCTACCACTAAAAATATGAACAATAGGTCGGCAGGCGCCTCCTGTACTGGCGACCCCTCCATCTCTGTGTGGATGAGAGGACAAATGCCTAAAAATAACAATTGAACCGCTTTGAGACTCCGTTGAGCTGTGAAAAGGTTGGTATATAAATAAAACTTACTTACTACATCAGCTACTAATCTAACAATACAATACAACTAATGACAAAAACAACAATATTCAAAAACAACGCTATTAACACTACACATTATCGTATTAATACAGACAGCTGTGCTAATAAAAATCTACTAAATGCTATAATTAATCGCAAACCTGACAATCGATGAAATACTCTCCGCGGCAGGGCTACTGACGTCAGCCATCACTGCAGACGTCAGCCTTCACGGCTGAGCCAATTGTTGGCGCCAGATACAAAATTCAATGTAGAAAATCAGGTCGCCTGCAGATGGCGCCTCACTGACGGTTTTCGGCAGAAAGTTGATCTTTCAACATAATTTGCACTAAAGAGACAAAATTATACCAGGATAATGGTACACAACACTATCGGACAGCAGTTCTCATTTATACCATCCCTTCCATCCATTTTCATCCCTTAATCCATTTCTGGGTCGGGGGGTGGCCAGCCAGAGCTCACCCACACACTCACCACTACACCCTCACCTGATCACTCCTGCAGGTGGGTGAGTCCACAGACCTTGATTTTTCAGCCAAGGGGCTTCAGGCAAAGTGGGGTTAAGGACACAAGTACGGGAGGTAGAAATGCGTTCCTGGCCTGAATGGGTCAAGATATGCTCACAAATCATGTCATATGTACCAATAATATTATTCATATATTCTATGAGAGAAATATCTTGATCTTCCTGAAAGTAACGCCCAAGCAACTATCACCATAAAAGAATGGTGTGCACTAGGGGTGGGCAATATGTAATCGTAGACGATAATTTCGTGAAAGTGAATTTGACGGTATGAGGGGTGCAGATATGTGGGCGACATTAGCTCAGTTGGTAGAGCTTGGGCCTGAAGGTCGTGGGTTCAAGCCCACCATAAGACCTACTTCATGACTCCCACTGATGTCTGTGGCCGTTGTGTCCTTGGGCAAGACACTTAACCCCACTTTGCCTGAAGTCCCCCCTGAAAAATCTCAGCTCCTGTGGACTTAACCCCTGCAGGAGGATCAGTCAGGGGCTGGTGGTAAGTGTACTGGGTGCATCTCTGACTGCCACCCACCGACGCAGAAATGGATTAAGGGGAAGAAAATGGATGGATGGAATTTGACAATATGCTTTTTTGCATTGTCAATTTTTCACATATCCCCAATACATCTTACAATTAGAGCAGGCAAGATGCCCATTCGTCAAAAGCGTGCCTAAAATCCAATCACTGCTTTATTTGTACTGAAAGTCTATGCAACGAACACTTGGTTTGGTGTGTGTAGTTCTGGCCTCCTGTGTAACCAGACTCTGAACTGGGATTGAATCTTGTCTCAGAGGTTGACATGCACGTGCGAACAAAAACACACTGGAGCATTGGCAATTATAAGACCAGAAAAGCCAAAATTGCAGCAAAGGGGTAAAAAAAAAACATGTCACGATCCCGTCTTGAACCCTGGTGTCTGTGTTTCAGTGCGTCAGCATCTGTCCCGTCTGCCCTCCATCGACCCCAATACCAGGACCTTGCTGCTGTGTGGGTACCCCAATGTAGGCAAGTCCAGCTTCATCAACAAGGTATTCCCCAGGACCAGCAGCTTCAGGGCATTTCTACTAACTTCATTTTTCTGACTTTCTTCTTTTTTGCTTTTTATGCCTCTCTTCTGTTTTGTCTTCAGTGGAATTCTTCTCAGATTCAGACATCTGCGTAACTTTCTATTTTCCACAGGGTACACTATGAGCACTGTCAGATCAGATTGGACAGTCATAAGAGTTCCTGGTAAAAGGAGCTGGGTGGAACCTTCACAGGAACCGTCCTCGGTGGCTGTGTCTCCACTGCAGAGTAGGACCACTCGGCAACGTCATGAGTTTCGATTGCCGCATAAGCAAAACTCATTGTGGCGTACTCATTACGCCAATCCCGTTATTATAGATCCATGCGCCAAACCCATACGTTTATTTTACGTTCGTGACCGCTTCGGTTGTTGTGGTCTTTGAGTTTTTCTTATAGTCCTGCTTTAGTTTTTTTGTCTTTTTTTTCACTGCTTGTTTCAGTGTGATGAATCCCCGGTGCTTTGAGGTGAAGCTGATTTGTCTTAACCCTTTAGGCGCCAGAGTTTTTTCAAGAAAATATACAATTTTGATTTCAAGATTTCAAAAGGCTATAACTTTAAAATGGTTTGAGATAAAGGCATTCTGTAAATTAGAAATATCTTCAGTTTGAACCAAACTTTGGGATGGAAGTTGATTCGTCCTCTAATTTGCATATTGTGACGTCATCAAGGTGGCGGCCATTTTGGAAAATGTTAATTCTTGTATAAAGACTTCAAAAAGCTGTAGCTTGGGAGTTATTTGAGATCAGGGAATACTATAAACAGTCAATGTGAAATATCTTTAGTATGAAATGAATTTGGGATAGAAATAAATTCCCTGATCCAGATTATAGATAATGTTTTAGCACTGGTTTGCGGCCATATGGAATTGTATTATTTTCAAAGACCTTCAGTGATCAAGACAGCACTCTTTATAGTTTACAGTCATGAAATCTTGAGATTGGTTTCAATATTTCCCTTTCAGAGAAGTAGTGGGCTTACTATTTTTCTCAGTGGAAATGAGGCTCCAGGATTTGCCGTTTAGAAACAGAGAGATGAAATGAATGGGCTCAGAACATGTCAGATCGTCTCAACAACATACAACAGGCTCGTCAACACTTATGATCCACTTTTGTGGATTATTTTCTCTCAAGAACTGCCTTCATCCTCATCATCGCTGTTGGTAAAGGCAGTGAACGTGATTAGCGATGTGTTTTTTTCCCGCGGCTCTCCCGCGACTTCTTCCGCGTCTCCCGTGTTCCCCGTGGATGTCTACCCCCACTACTTTCTCCCACATGCCCGGTGTCATGATGCCCCTGTCCCCTCCACCACGGATCCTGCTTGGCGTTCACAGAATGCTTCTACCGCGGCCACACGGAGGACAAGCAGCCGCTGCACAGGGGCTGATTGTGGACTATGGAGCGCGGTCTCCTCGTCACCAATAATGTCTGTGTCTGCTTCACTGGACACCTGTGTGTCTTCCTCCTCTGAATCTGAGTGAGCCAGTACCAGACCAAGTACTTCTCTGGTACTGAAGACCTCGTGAGTAAAATAAAAAACCCTCTCTCCCTCTGTTCTGCTCTCGCTCCTCTCAGCTCTACCGCTGCTGCTTCGCCTCCGCGCTGCTGCGCCGCAGGTGTTTTACGAACTCAATTTACTCAAACTTTCAATATAACCACACCCACAAATGCTGCTCATATTACAGGCACACATGTCCACTAACCCCTGGTGAAAAGTATTAACAAGATTCTGCTCCACATTTTTAGATACAGCCTGTTTAAGTGAGCAATGTTGCTTGTCGCAATATTGCGACTTTGGCGCTTAAAGGGTTAATATATCTTCTCATTTCGCCGCAATGCCTCAAACCCCATCTGAATCAATGCCGTGTTGCTGTTTCCAGTGGTGTCTGCTAGGCTAATGCTGCTGGGCTAATGCTGGTTGTTTTCTGCTTTCTGCAGGCCCAGACCGTCTGAACGGTCTGGGCCTGCACTAGCCAATCAGCGCCGGATTAACCTCAAGTCCCACCAGGGCCCAATGGAGTACCTAGCATGGAGGAGGGACTCTGTTGGGCCCCGTGAAAGTTCCTGTAAATGGCCCTGTGGGGAAAGTTCCTGCAGTGGAGACCCGCCAAGCCAGGGCTGGCCCTAAAAAATTACCCCAAAGTTCCTGCGGTGGAAACGCGGCTATTACCCATGTTTACATGTGTCCTCATCAGTGGAATCGTATTAGAATGCTCCCATGTAGAGGTGGTAAAGTGCTTCTGTTTGGCAGGTGACCAGGGCAGACGTGGATGTGCAGCCGTATGCCTTCACCACAAAGTCTCTGTTTGTCGGCCACATGGACTACAGATATCTGCGTTGGCAGGTAGGCCTGGACACATTTGGATCAAGTACAGCATTGCAGTAATGTTTATATTAGTACTGTATAACGATTAGGGCTGGGCGATTAATCGATTTTAATCATTAATTCGAGTTTTACGTTTAGGGCGATTTCTTTTTTTAAAAATTCGATTTTTATTTTCTCCAGCGCAGAACTACAGCGCTAACGCGCTAACCGCGGGTCTATGGTGTTGAGCAGTCATTTTGAAGCTAACCTAATGCTAACAGTCTCCCTCTGGCCTGATGCTCGCTCTCACAGTTGGTGCTGTTGCAATAGCACTTCAAACGTTCAAGAATCAGACTTTATGTAATCGCCAGAACACACACACACACGCACGCAGGCTCCGGTCGTTATGTCCGTACGCCACATCTTTCACGCTCTCTCACGCTCGTTATTCCAAAGCGTGAAAGCGCACTTCCGTGGCGCGCACACACTCGTGTCCCACTGAGCCGCTGCACTTTGGGGAAAGACACGTCTCACACATTGCTCTCATTGCTCTGATACAAACAACGTGTTCCCCGCTGTCTGTTAGCTACAGTAGCTGCTACAGTAGCTGTTAGCTACAGCATCAGAATGTAAACAGGAAGTCACTGAAGTTAGTATTAGCGCCACCAGCTGGACCGAGCGTTGTACTACAGCACAGTTACTCAGGCACAGTTGAAAGAACAAGCATGAAAACCCGAGGAGGCTTTTGGAAAAGACTGTCTGTTACAACATTTCTATTTTGAGTAATCAGTTTTAAAAATGTGATATTTCATGTAAATAATGCATGTGTTTAATAGGATTGATATATTTGCGATGGGCCTTGTTTGTGTGATTTGTTATTTTGAAGGTGCATAGTGTCATTGTAAGTGAAGTTATTATAAAACTGTTAAGCTACATTTTCACTGTTTACAATGGCAGAGCCATCTCGTTTACAAGCATGTTTTAAGGCTTAATTCCTGTTACACTTATGCTCCATGGGGATTTAGATTAAACTGCATAAAGGAAAATCTATTTCTTTGTCAGTTGTAGTTTGTTTTTAAATAGAAAAAAATAAATCGATTAAAATCGAAAATTGGATTTGGTGTGAAAAAATCAGAGATTTTTTTTTTTTGCCATATCGCCCAGCCCTAATAACGATTAAAATATTTAAGCGCACGTGCAAGCTTGTGGGTTAAGTGTGATGTCTGGGTCAGTGTATTTTTCGTTCAATATTTTTTTTTTCAAATTAAAATCAAAAATGAAATATCTTAAAAAATCCGTGTACCCTTCGATCATTAGTTATTCCGTTTCAAAATAAAATCAGAAAAACAAATTACGTGGTTTTATTGTATTTCCATTTTCTAAATTAAATTGGAAAATCAAAACATTCTAAATAAAATATTCACCCATTTCATTGCTATGCAGTGGAAACAAACACTACTAAAACAACTTCCATTATTTTGTTTGATATGCTACCGGAAATGATAAGTGGTGAGAGACGGAAACAACTGCAAGCTGCACTCAACTCAACTACACGACAACAACTCGCGCTGTTGTTGAGCTCGTCCCCAGGCCCAAGCTCCAGGGGCAAAATGATTACAGCACCTGGTATTCCCAGGCGGTCTCCCATCAAAGTACTAACCAGGCCCGACCTTGCCAAGCTAACGAGATCGGGCATTCTCAAGGTGGTATGGCCGTAAGCACGGGGGTATGGAGCAGCGTGCCACCTGACCCTGCTGCTGCGGTCCTCTCCTCCCCCAGAATGAGCGCTCTTGGGCGGATGGCAGGCGCGCGGTCACCCCGAGGGCCATAACTTTCTGGTCCTTTGTCCCCCGCGCGTCAAATTCACACCGCGGGTAGCCCGGGACCAGGGGAGTCCTTGGGTCCCACCCCCGTGTCTCTACCCTCCCTGGCTCGACTTTGAGGAGCCCGGAAAGCCGGGCTTCCTTCCCCCGGGAATGAGCGCTCAGGCCCGGGTCTGAGCGGGAGCAAAGCCCTCCCCGTTGATAGCCCAGAACCGGAGGAGTGCGTGGGTGAAAACCCTGTGTCTCTAGCACCCCTGGTTCGTTTTTGACTAGCCCTGGAAGCCGAGATTCTCCTTCCCCAAAATGAGCGCTCTTGGGCGGATGGCAGACGCGCGGTCCCCCGGTGGTTTCCAAGGGCCATAACTTTCTGGTCCTTTCTGGAGTCCCTGGGTCCCACCCCCGTGTCTGTAGCCCCCCTCCGCGAGGTCTCTTCTCTTTTCCGGTGTCGCAAATAATAATAAAACGAAATAATAGTTATGCCATAATTCTTTTGAGAATTTTAAACAACTAGAGCCAAAACAAACACATTGATATTGAAGCATAAAGGATTTATTTTTTTATTCAAGTTTAGAAAAGGAAAAGAACAATAAACAAATGGAAATTTGGATTTTCTGATTTTATTTTGAAACTGAATAATGATCGAAGGGTACACGAATTTTAAAATGGCTTTTAATTTTGATTTTTTTATTTTGAAGAGGAAAAGGAAAAACAAAAAATTGGCTTGATACTTGTTTTGTTTCGATGCAGAAAATGAAAAAATGAAATATTGAATAATGGATTAAGGCTGATTTGATTTTGTTTTTTCGATTTGGAACAACTGGAAGTTGGCTGTTCACCCATATTTTCGTATTTACAATGAGGCCACATTGGACCGTAGATCTGTGACGTGACTTCCTGTATCCGGTGAGCGTGTTTCTTGACTGCTATCACTCTGCTCTCTGTTTGCACTAACAAACACATTACAAATCCACGTATTGTACACTAAGCTAACTGTGTAAGCACTCCGAGTCAGCTGTACTGTAGCTGAGGTTTAGGTAGCGGTTGTTTGTCTGGTCTCGGAGTCTGTTGTGCGGGCCCGGATCCGTACTAGCTTAGCCTAGCCGCTAACTCGCTACTATGGCGGCTGCTGTCTCTCCCTCAATCCTTTACTGCTCGAGTTGCCATATGGCGAGTCTAAACCCTGGATCCTTCTCTAAGGGTAGTGATAGATGTGTGAAGTGTAGTGTAGTCGTAGCTCTGGAATCCAGGGTCAGTGAGTTAGAGCTGCGTCTCCGAGCACTGGAGTCTCGAGCTAGCGCTAGCATTAGCTACAGCCAGGCCGTATCCTCAGGGACAGCGGAGCGCAGCTTTAGGGAAAGGCAGAGGAGAACTAGCGAGCCTAGCCTCCCAGCCCGTCCTCCGCAGCTGGGACAAGACCAGGATAGTGATGGCTTTGTGACTGTTCGGAAAGGGCGACGTGTTGTTGGTAGTTTCCCCATTGGGCCTCCTCCTGTTAGCATTTACAATCGCTGGGACGCTCTGTCCGGCTGCGCCCCCGCGCGGCCGGACGGGGAAGAACGCCCCACTGAGAGAGCCGCTGAGAGAGCTGCTGAGAGAGCCGATGGAGTCGCTGATGCGCTGGTAATTGGCTCCTCTATTGTTAGAGGTGTTAAGATCCCAGGAGCCACTGTTCGGTGCTTCCCTGGGGCCAGGCTTGGTGATATTGAAGGGAATCTGAGGCTCATGATGACCCACAAGCAGCGTTTCCGTCGAATTGTTATTCACGCGTGTGGTAATGACGTTCGGCGGAAACAGTCCGAGGTGTTGAAGCTGCAAGTCGCCGCCGTGTGCAAGCTGGCTAGCACAATGGCCGACACTGTCATCTTCTTTGGGCCCCTACCTAGCACTAGCAGTGCAGAAGCATTCAGCAGACACTCGGCTTTCAACCGCTGGCTGTCTGGCTGGTGCCCTCGAAGTGGTGTTGTTCATGTTGACAATTGGAGTGCCTTTTGGGGAAAGCCCGGTCTCATCCGCTCGGATGATATCCACCCAACGTTGGCGGGTACATCCCTTTTGGCTAAGAATTTGGCCCTGGCTCTAAACTGTTCTGCTCGGCTCAAATGACGATGCAGAACTGAGGCCCGGGTGCAGAGCTGCTCTGCCACAACCTCTGAGCCCCCATCTGTTCAGTTACTAGCCTCAGAGGCTAGTCAGATTGAAACTGTGTGTGTTCCCCGCTTGAAGTCTAAAGCACTATATGCGAGGAAATCTGACCTAGGTGTCAGACACAGTAACTTAATAAAAGTTCAGACAGACAGAAATAGTTCTAGCGGTAGGGTTGTTAAATGTGGTTTAATGAACGTCAGATCAATCTCGTCTAAATCGCTTCTCATAAACGAACTTATTATAGACAAGGGCTTGGATCTGTTTGCGCTCTCGGAGACTTGGCTCCAACAGGACGACTACGTTAGATTGAATGAGTGCACTCCTCCGACGCATGTTAACTACCAGAAAGCCAGGGCTACAGGTCGCGGCGGTGGTGTTGCGATTATATCACACACCAACTTGGTTCTTAGTCCCAAAACCAACAACGCTTTTCACTCGTTTGAAAACTTAACACTTTCAATCACCTGTCCTGGGTGGAGAAAACAAAAAGCAGTACTATTTATAGTTTTATACCGACCTCCTGGTCCTTACAGCGAGTTCCTAACAGAATTCTCTGACTTCATTTCAAACCTAGTTTTGGAATGGGAAAACATAGTTATAGCTGGAGACTTCAATATACATGTGGACGACAGCACTGACAGCTTAAACAAAGCTTTCAGCGCCGTACTAGATGGTGTTGGTTTTACTCAGAATGTTGAGGAACCTACTCACATTCATAACCACACCTTGGACCTTGTCCTGACCTACGGCTGTGATGTCTCCAATGTTGACATCCAGCGCCAAAGCTCGTTGCTGTCTGACCATTTCTTGATCACGTTTGATCTCGCTTTGGAGGACTTTCCTGTCCCGCAAGATAAAACCATAATGAAAAGAACCTTAAATGATAAATCTATCACAAGGTTCAAAGAACTAATACAGCCTATGTTGAATACTGCTGCAGGTGAACCTGTTCACAGCAGCTGCAGTCCCTCAGTCATTGACCAAACGGTGGGCAACAACTATGGAGTCTTTAAAATCTGCATTAAATGCAGCAGCTCCTTTAAAACAGAAAACCATTAGGATTAGATCATCGTCGCCCTGGTACAGTGTTCAACTCCACACTTTAAAACAGGACGTCAGAAAATTGGAGAGGCTATATCGCCACTCCCACTCGGAGCCTGTCCACAGGGAGTGGAAAGCAGGTCTCCGAAACTACAAGAAGGCCCTTCGCGGGGCTCGAACTCAATACTATTCAACTTTAATAGAAGCGAATAAAAACAACAGTAGATTTTTGTTTGGCACCGTCGCTATACTCACAAACTGCCATAGCGCAATCGAGCCTAAAATTCCAAGCTCACTGAGTAGTGTCGACTTTCTCCACTTCTTTAATAATAAAATTACATCCATCCGTGACAAGCTGGAGGAGGTTGCTCCTGCTGTTAGTGGTGGACAGGTTGAAGCGGCATACGTGACTTCCCACTTAGACTCTTCAGTGGGCCTTAATAAATTCATGGCTGTGAGCCAAGCAGAGGTGATCTCTGTGGTCACATCCTCAAAAGCCTCAACTTGCATGTTAGACGCAGCCCCAACATGGCTCTTCAAAGACATACTTCCTTTGATAATTGAGCCTATCGTAAATATAATAAACGCATCCATACAATGTGGCTATGTCCCACAAGCTTTTAAAACCGCTGTAATCAAACCCCTTCTGAAGAAAACAAACCTGGACCCAGAAATACTTACAAACTACAGACCGATCTCAAACCTCACTTTTATATCTAAAATCCTGGAAAAACTTATAGCTGAGCAGCTCCGCTGCCACCTGCAGGAAAATGATATGTTTGAAGTCTTTCAATCAGGATTCAGAGCTCATCATAGCACTGAAACGGCACTAGTCAAAGTCACAAATGACTTACTACTAGCTGCCGATAATGGACAAGTGTCAGTGCTGGTCCTACTGGACCTTAGTGCTGCATTTGACACAATAGACCACAGCATTCTACTGCAGAGGCTAGAATGTGATATAGGTCTTAGAGGAACAGCCCTTGGCTGGTTTAAATCCTATTTATCAGATCGATATCACTTCGTCAATGTGAATCAGGACTCGTCGCCTTATTCTGGAGTAGAATTCGGTGTGCCGCAGGGTTCGGTACTCGGACCGATTCTTTTTACTCTCTACATGCTGCCACTGGGAAACATTAAAAAGCATGGAATTAATTTCCACTGCTATGCAGATGACACACAGCTTTATCTGTCGATGAAGCCTAATCAGACAGATCAGCTAGAAAAGCTCAGTGCCTGCATAAAGGACCTTAAAATGTGGATGACTCTTAACTTCCTACTTCTCAACCCGGAGAAGACAGAAGTGATCCTACTCGGTCCGAAGCGCCTGCGTGACTCCCTCACTAACCAGATGGTTACTCTCGATAATGTCAGTATAATACCCAGTAACACTGTGAGGAATCTTGGAGTCATTTTTGACCAAGAACTCTCCTTCAAGGCTTATATAAGCCAAGCAACTAAAACGGCGTACTTCCACTTACGGAACATCACTAAAATTAGGAATTTCCTTCCTAAAAGTGACGCGGAAAAACTCATTCACGCGTTTGTCACCTCAAGGCTCGACTACTGTAACGCTTTACTGGCAGCGTGCCCTAAAGCCTCTTTGAAGAGCTTCCAGCTCGTTCAGAATACAGCAGCTAGGATCTTAACAGGTACCAAAAGGAGGGAGCACATAACTCCGGTGTTAAAATCACTCCACTGGCTCCCTGTGGAGTACAGAATAAAGTTTAAAATCCTACTCTTAACATATAAAGCCATAAATGGCTTGGCTCCCTCTTATCTCCAAGACACGTTAGTGTCGTATCAACCAGGTCGAGCGTTGCGCTCACAAAACGCCAGACGTCTGGTGGTCCCTAAGGTCTCAAAGGTCACTGTTGGTGGCAGAGCATTTAGCTACCAAGCTCCTTTACTGTGGAATCAGCTTCCCATTTATGTTAAGGAAGCAGATACGGTCTCCACATTCAAGGCCAGGCTTAAAGCACTTTACTTTAATTTAGCATATAATTAGGTAATATATAATATGTAGTGTATATATTATATATATATATGCTGTATTATGTTATATATTATGTTATATATTATTCAATAATGTATTGTGTTATGTTGTATATTATGTTATATATTATGCTGTATGTTATTCTTTATTCAAGGCTAGGTTTAAAACAGTCCTCTTTAGTTTAGCATATGGCTAGGAAGGTAAGACTCGGAGAAGGTTAAACTCCTCAGAGTGTTAGTCAAGCTGCATAGGGAGTCAGTTTGCTGGGAGAAGTATGGTAACTTGAGCACTATCCTCTCCTCCTTCCTACTTTATCTGTTTAGCATTTTTAGGATTCTGACTGTAGTTTGTTCATTGCTATTCACCCGTTGTCCCATTGTCTGTTTCATGGTACGATGACGGGATCTCTGAGCCTGGCCTCTTCCGTCTGCGCCTGCGGACTGCCCCGCCCGGCCCGCCTGGGAGTGCTTCGGTCCTGCGCCGGACCTGTCCACGTTCAGCGTCCACTGGCCCACGTTCTGTAGCTAGCTTAGGTCCTAGATCATTAGCCTGTCCGTCCGGAGGAGCGGATCCCTTTCTCATATGGGTCTCCCTCCCTGTGGGTTTCCCTAGTTCTCCTCCAAGGTTTCTCACTTTTTCCCACTGGGTTTTTTAAGAGTTTTTCCTTGTCGATGCAGGAGGGTCTTGTTGGACAGTTAGTGTCCAACAGAAAGGATTGGTGATGATCAGGACACTTTAGCATTCTACAACATGTATGGACATTTTCTTCTGTGTGTGCTTTATATTCTTCATGTGTTTTAACTGTTGATTCTCTGACCTGTGTTGGTGATTTCAATGGTTTTGTTAAGTCCTCTGAGATGACTTCTGTTGTGACCTAGGGCTATACAAGAATAAATTGTATTGTGTATTGTATTGTATTGGAGCTGCGATTTGGTTCCACAGAAGATTCTGCCGGAACCCTGAGCCAGAGAACTAAGAACCATGCCATATACATGTAATTAATGTGAAACTTTAGAGGTTGGAGAAAAGATCGTCAACTGTTTGCAACAGCTCCTGGAGTTATGTTACAAAAACTTCCGGTTAAGCTAAATCGAAAAATGTTATTCAAATCGGCTTGAAACCATTATTCAATATTTAGTTTTTTCATTTTCTGCATTGAAACAAAAAATCAAATATCAAGCCAATTTTTTGTTTTTCCTTTTCCTCATCAAAATTAAAATTTTTAATTCAAGATATTTCATTTTCAATTTTAATTTGAAAAAACCTTTGAACGAAAAATAAACTGACCTGTCTGCTCAGGTGGTCGACACCCCTGGGATCCTGGACCACCCTCTGGAGGAGAGGAACACCATAGAGATGCAGGCCATAACGGCGCTGGCCCACCTGCGCGCCGCTGTGCTGTACGTGATGGATGTCTCGGAGCAGTGCGGACACACACTCCCACAGCAGCTGGAGCTCTTCCACAACATCCGCCCGCTGTTCGCCAACAAGGTTCCAATCACACGCATCGCAATACATGTCCTATTTAAAGTTCACCCGGCCCGGTCCACACGGAGACCAGACACTGTATAGTTAAGAGACAGTGTAACATAAAGAAGAAACTGGCAGTAAATATATTTGTCCATACAAAGCTGAAAAACCAATCAATTTCACCAAAGGTTGTAATATATGCCACTTTTCGTAAGTCACGGCACGGCAGGGTGTGGGTGCTTTTCCATTAAAATTAGTACCTGTTCAACGTGGGAGGGGTTGTCAGACCACGCCATTTATGCGCGACATGTAACCAGTAACATTGTTGCGGTGCATGGATGTATTATATCTATGGGGATATTGTTTCAATATTATTTGTGCTTGCGTAACAAGATTTGTGTGTGTGTAAAAAGATTTGTGTGTGCGTAAAAAGATTTGTGCGTGCATAACTAGATTTGTGTGTGAGTAGAAAAATATTTGTGCGTGTGTAAATAGATTTGTATGTGCGTAATAAGATTTGTGTGTGCGTAACTAGATTTGTGTGTGTGTATAAAAAAAGGTACGTTTTAGACAAGTCTTTTTTTACGCACAGATCTTTTGACGCAGTCCTGCCTTCGCAGATTCGTGAGTGTAACTTGGACTGTGCGTGTTTACCCAGATTTGTGTGTGTGTAATTTGACATTTGTATCTCTAACAGAACAATCTGTGTGTAAATAATCACCTTGTGAGAAGAGAAGAACGTAAAAAAGCCTAAAGTGCTACGCATAGGCTCTCGTTTTACACACAAATCTTTTTTGACACACTTCTGCCGCTTAGCGTGTGTCAAGAGATTCGTAAGTGTAATGTGGTTGTTCTAGCACTATACCAGCAGATGGTGCTGTTGTGGCAGGTTTTTACACGCAAGCAAACCAAAACCTACTGTCCAGATAAACTGCCTCAGCTGTTTGTTTTCTAATTAAAAATCCTGTCATTTACACCACTGTATGATACATGGATCTATTATTTTATCTGGATAGGGTATTTACCAGCGTGGAGCTGAAGAACCCATGTGCTCGGGGATTCTTGCGGTACTGCAGACTAAACAAGACTAAATTCACGTGGGCTACCCAGAGATTATCCCCATAGAACTCAATGAAAACTAAAACAGCTCGACCTCAGCTGACAGAGACACTTTGACAGTGAGGGTCAAACTGAGAAGGGGGTTACGCCCCGGAGGAGTACATCCATTCGGCCCTGGAGCAGCCAATCTCCCCTGCTAACAATAAATACACACTGTTCAATGTCTTAACACAGTAGCAGCTTTTCAGAAGACTGGTAGATTTTATTAGCATTCAGATTTTATTGTACGATCCTTTTCTTAAACTGCTGCTTTCAACTTAGTTAGATTTGTTTATTATTTCCATTATCAACCCGACAGACCATTTATAATCTATTAGCTACCGTGAGACACATGCGCGGGTTTGCCTTACATCATAAAGAGCAGTAAGTTTTGGTTTGCTTGTGTGTAAAAACCTGCTACAACAGCACCATCTGCTGGTATAGTGCTGGAACAACCACATTACACTTAATCTCTTTTGACACACGCTAAGCGGCAGAAGTGTCAAGTGATTCATGTGTAAAATGAGAGCCTGTGCTCTGTGCCTGCTTTTTTACGTTCTTCTCTTCTCACAAGGTGGTTATTTACACAGATTGTTCTGTTAGATACAAATGTCAAATTACACGCACACAAATCTGGGTGCACACGCACACAGTCAAAGTTACTTACGAATCTGCGAAGGCGCAGAGACTGCATCAAAAGATCAGTGCGTAAATAAAAGACTTGTCTAAGACATACCTTTTCTTTTTTTATACACGCACATCTTGTTACGCACATACAAGTCTATTTTCACACGCACAAATATTTTTTCTACACACACACAAATCTAGTTACGCACACACAAATCTTTTTACGCACACACATCTGTTTACGCACGCACAAATATTATTGAAACAATAATAGCTCCATAAATATCGGTGATGGTTGGTTATTACCTCCTAGGGGACTCTTCTTACCCCCTGCAGAACTGGCCCCTAAACCCTTTCCGGACTCCGGGCGAGTGACAGATGAACAACAAGTATTTAATAGAAAATTCAGCACTGCGCGAGTGGTTGTTGAAAATGTTTTTGGCAGTCTTAAAGGAAAGACTCGGACACTGACCATGTGAAGTCAATGGTGCGGACTTTCTGTGCTCTGCACAATGTTTACGAAAACCATGGAGAGACCTGTGACAGAATGGGACACACCTGGTAGCAACGGCAGCCTTTGTAGCAGTGGTGCTGAGTAGAGTCTGTTGCGTATGGATGCGTCACTTTGTCATATGCCCAAACATTTATTTTGCCCTTGTTGTTACAACCCTGTCGTTGAGCTCGTATGGGAAGAGGGATGTAACATAAAAGAACCAAGATGTAGAATGGTAAATTAAATGGCCTTTAGTAAAATAGGCAAACGGAGGTAACAACGTGCACAGGACCTCTCCTGAGTTAAACAAAAACACAGACTTCTCAACACAACTAAATCAAAACACAGATACAGAGCCACACAGGCAATCTTAAGAATAAGCTGTAGCGCACACAGAAATACGTTCTCTCCGAACGGTGGCAAAAAAGACAGATTCAAATCGCCCCGCACAGAAGGAGCAGGCTAATTTTCATGGCTGGTGCTGATAAGCCGCAGCGACGGATTGGCCAGACGTGGAGAGCGCGACCCAATCTCAGAACCGAGGAAGCAGAACTGGGAAGCTGCGCGCATAACCGGTGCACCATGCAGCGGGGCGGAGCTTGGGCAGAACAGCAGTACAGCACAGGAGGGAGGGAAGCGGGTACGGCGCGGGTACGGCGCTTGTTTTGACCAAAAATAAAACCTTTTTGTATTTAGCAAATGTCTCCATCCTTGTTCATAAATTTACCAAGGTTATACGGATTTACTGACAAATATAGTGTATGTAATGTAATTAGAAGTAAAAGAATATGGTAGGAAATTGTAACTTTCTCTTTTGAACCCCTTTTCTGCACGTGTACAGACCAATGAATGAAACAAAGTCTTGATACAATCACAGTTTTACAAAAATCAAGCTTTGGGCCAACGGGATACGTAGCTAACTAGTGATTTCCAGGATTACTAGTCACAAATCAAGAGCTGGATGATCTCCCTGAAAACCTTCTAGTTCAGGGAGTGTTGCAGCAGTGTTGAGCCGTCGAGCTGCCTTTGAATTCTTTCTTTGGCCTAAAGAGAGTAATGTGTGGACCTTGTCGACCGACCAGGGCATTGACTTTTGGGGCTTTCTGTGTGATTTCGTTTCTTTGGAGTGAGGAGGATGTATTATAGCCTATTATAGATCCTTGGTTATAGCAGAGCAGCCGGTTTTATAGATGGCGGGGTTGTTTTTTCCATAGGGCCGGACGGGGCTTCCTGTGACGAGACTCGTTGACCAATCAGTGTAAGGCAGCCGGCTGACTTCACGTTATGGTGTAGCTTCGGCACGGTTGGAACCACGGTTGAGGTGGTACGAAAAAAGTACCCTTATCCCAAAATGCAAAATTACTGCGCCGTACCGTACCTTTACTGTGGAATAGCGGCAATAGCTTTTTGGCCTGATAGCGGCACGGTGAGGCTGTGATGGATAATGCGGGGACCCAAAAATGTCAGCTTTGTATGGCTGGTAAACCAGGATTTCTGGAGATTGTCCAGATTGCAATTTTGCATCCGTTGTCCCACATTCATACTCACAAAAATGCACTCATTCACCCTGAACTGACATGTTTTTAGTGGTAGGGGAAACCGGAGTACTGAGAAGCAAGAGTGCCATCCATTCAGCCACTGTACATGGAGAGCTGTGCGTGAGAGCAGCATGTATTACACACCGGCAATGTGTGCAGAGTTGCAGCTAGTGCAGTTTATGTAGAAGTGTAAGTCCTCTACAGCAGTGGCCCCCAACCACCGGCAGCACCGGTACCAGGCCGTGGGACATTCAAACCAGGCTGCCAATGAAAGAGAAAATATTTTTTGTATTAGACTCTCAACAATCCTTTATATTGAAAAATGACCATATTCACTTCTTACGTATTTATCACTTCACATGGTAGCACTGAAATGTAAACGATGCCTTTCCACCGCACGTGCATGGAGGCTGAAATGTAAACACATTTTGCGCAATGAAGAGGCTCCTGCAGCACAGAGGCTCTGGCGTTTTACAAACGCAGTGTAAAGGAATTAACGGGAAGTGGGCTTTACTGACTGCAGTGTTTTTTCTGCAGCCTCTCATTATCGTGGCCAACAAATGTGACGTGAAGAAGATCAGCGAGCTGTCTGAGGAAAACCAGGTCAGTTGGGCTTCATTTTGAAGTTTCTCTTCCGAAAGAGCTGTTCTAACCACATGTATGTGGAGCAGAAGCTGTTCTCCGAGCTCTCGTCTGAGGGCATCCTGGTGATTGAGAGCAGCACACTGACAGAGGAGGGAGTAATGCAGGTCAAGACGGAGGTAGGTCCTCTCAAACCAGTTCGGCAGAACGCCAAGTACCACAATTTTCAATTAATGTTCCAATGTTTTTCATAATACAATAGAACGGGTATACCACAAACGATATGTTTGGACTGCCTTTATAATGCACTGGAACTGCTTCAGGTGATAACTGCTGCTACTCTTCCTGGCATAGTTTTTTGAATAAAATTTTCAGCATTTATATCGGTATGCTACAGGCTTTTTGTGTCACTCATGCACTGAGATAGTTTAGTTTCTGTACCTCGGATTGAGTGTTGTCTAGCATACGTATTAAGGCCACATCTGGGAACGGAACGATCTTTAATGTTGGTGCTTGCTTAAGTGTGTTGCCTTCTTCTTTCCCAGGCTTGTGATCGGCTGCTGTCTCACCGTGTGGAATCGAAGATGAAGGGCAAGAAGGTCCATGACGTACTGAACCGGCTGCACCTCGCTGTGCCCAACAAGAGAGATGACAAGGTCTCACATACTGTTTGCGCACACATGCACATTAGGGGTGGTTGATCGGTCTAATTTCCCAATTTGATTCGATTACCAACCAAAAATCTGTTACTAACAATTCTAAATTCTTGATGCATAATTCTTGATTTTCCATTTGACAACAGTAACCCAACGTGAATGATTTGTTTTAACTTGAAAAAATGTCCACACTCTCTTATGAACGTTAACATTTGGAGACAGACGCACAGACCGCATGCGTTTTGCGTTTTGTTGAGATGTTTAGAGCTCCTGCCATGAAAACCAAAATGAATCCACACACTTGCTTTTAACCCTGGGTCGATTGGTTGGTTGCTAGTTGCTGGTTTTTCGCTCGCTCACCCTAGCGCGGTATGCACTGGGCAAGGGTTTTCACAAACTGGTACTTTTGTATTGGCAAACACGAGGCACTTGTTTACAGTCACCGCTGAATGTCAGCTTGAGGTGCAGATATGTTCTCTAGTGCCTTTGTATTCCTGTTTTGACCGGCTTGCAGGGTTGCTAGATACCAGGAAGTTCAAACCTAAAAAGGAATTGTCTCATGAAATGGGGTAATTTTTTTGGTGTTTTATTTAGCCAGCAGGTGGCAGCAGAGCTCTGTGGGTGTCTTGGTCAAAGATCACTGTCTTGAGCACTGTGAGCAGGAGAGACTGAGGTGAAGCAGACTTGGAGGAATATAGTCAGGGACGGGCATCATTTTGAGCCAGTTTGAGCAGTAAATGTGTCTCCAGAGCTGACAGGGACCATGTGGAGGGTCAGAGCAGCAGACCAGCGGTGCACCCCAAAAAAGCCACACAAAAGTGGGCTATCGCTAAAACTATCACTGAGCCCCGCACCAGGAGCAAGGTGCAAAGTCCACCACTCGCTGGACTAAACAGAAGGACACTGTAGATGTAACCACCAGTGATGGGAATAACAGCGTAGAAATACTCTAGTACTACTCTACCTTAGTCGCACAATGAACTTTTTTTTAACTTCATGATAGGACACGTGCGCGTGTTGACATGAGAGAAGGGAGGATGACATAACCTCTCAGCAATTATTGGCTGATGTAAAACATATTTACTTTACAATCTGCATCTCTACAGTTGAGAGGATGGGTCATAAATTGTGTTTTTGACAACCAATATGGGGCTTAAACATGAAGCTGGTCTGACTTGGTGGTCTGTGCAGTTCATGTTTAAAGTGATAGTCTGGAACTCTAAATGATTTGCAAATTTAAAAATTGTATTAAATTGACCTCCTGGCCTTAAAGCTGCATTACCTGACTTTATTTTTGTATTCATTACGAAAATTCTTACCATTGAAATGCATTGGGATATACGTCCTTTTGAAGAAAAAGTTGCACAGATTTGTGCTGGCGTTTCATTTTGTTTTAGATCGAGTTTTCGTGAAACCAGAGAATTTGTTTCGGGTCCAGATTGTGACCAATCACAGCGGACCACTGGCCCCCGCTTTCTTGAGAAAAGCCACAGGTCTCTCGTTAGCACAGACAGCGGAGGTAAACAAGTCTTCGTTACCAGTTACTGCTTACACGGCGAAACAGCCATCCAAAAGAAAGTCTTGTCCTCTCCGCTTCCCGGTTCTGTCATTCTATGGTCACGCCAACCACGTTAAAATGTGCGATCCATATTTTGAGTGGTAAGCTCCGTATACATTTAGCACGTTAGCACAGCTCCGTGGGTGTGGGGAGGGCGAGCAAAAAGAGCGAGCCCAGCGCTCACATTCGAACATTTCTCAGTCAGTTAGTGCAGCTTTAAATGTTGATATAAAATAAGTCATTTTATGAATTCTAATATGGGTATGTCCCAACTTCCCTTCTCTTAGCCAATGGCCAGATGCATTGACGTCTAAGATAAGAGATCCTTTATTCATGGCACAGTGGGGAAATTTCAATGTAGCGCACATACAGGACAGTAGTAAGAGACACGTTTGACTCAAACTAATGGAAATAAAATAAATACAAACGTGATTGATTTATCTTGTAAAAAGTGTTACACTGCACATTAGGGAGTACTATAATGGCTCCCATTCCTTTTGGTTGATTGCCGCCATCGTCCGTAGGCTCGCAGTTAGACTTCGGCCGTCTGTCATGGAGAGTGGCCGTGGCCGGGACGTCACATGCACGGGGTCAATAGCTCAAAATCCACAATGTTGTCCAGTTTAACCCATCAAGTGATGCCAAGGGCTGTGAAAGGCTCTGAAACTACTGAACAAAGAATTCTGAAAACCCGCGCTGAGTTACCCATTTATATACTGAACCTATACACAATACAATACAATACAATTTATTCTTGTATAGCCCTAGGTCACAACAGAAGTCATCTCAGAGGACTTAACAAAACCATTGAAATCACCAACACAGGTCAGAGAATCAACAGTTAAAACACATGAAGAATATAAAGCACACACAGAAGAAAATGTCCATACATGTTGTAGAATGCTAAAGTGTCCTGATCATCACCAATCCTTTCTGTTGGACACTAACTGTCCAACAAGACCCTCCTGCATCGACAAGGAAAAACTCTTAAAAAACCCAGTGGGAAAAAGTGAGAAACCTTGGAGGAGAACTAGGGAAACCCACAGGGAGGGAGACCCATATGAGAAAGGGATCCGCTCCTCCGGACGGACAGGCTAATGATCTAGGACCTAAGCTAGCTACAGAACGTGGACCAGTGGACGCTGAACGTGGACAGGTCCGGTGCAGGACTGAAGCACTCCCAGGCGGGTCGGGCGGGGCCTATATGTCAATGTCAATGTCAATTTTATTTATATAGCACACTTAAAACAGCCACAGCCGCCCAAAGTGCTGTACAACAAACATTATAAAATACAATTGAAGAGTAAAACAGTCACAAAATATACAACATGAGACATCCATCCATCCATCCATTTTCTACCCTTTAATCCATGTCTGGGTCAGGGGGGTGGCAGTCAGAGATGCCACCCAAGTCTCATAGCACCAGCCTCTCACTGACCCTCTGCAGGTGGTGAGTCCACAGGAGGGTGGCTGCTCTCTGAGTGTGAGCATAGCCTTGATCTTTCAGTGGGAGCTTACAACATGAGACAATAATAATAAAATACATGGGATCTGCTCAGCTTGTGTTGATATCCATAATCAGATCCTCTGCATATGTGTCCTATAATGTTCAATGTATGATAATAGCTACTTCAGGGTTTACCGCAAAATATTTTTAGTACCCTTAGAATTGAGTGTCCCCCTCCCGATTAAGACAGTTACAACAACCGTACACCGCACAGGATGAGTCTTTTGACTCCAAAGCAGACACGATTTACATGGTTTTCAATGAGAGCAAAACTGAGTTGTCCCACCTCTGCTCATTCGCTCCCTACTGGCCAGTTTAATGAAACCCAAGAATACTGGTCATTCTTTCTGGCATAGTTAGCTCTACTTTCAATATGTATATGTTTACGTTATTTGGATGAGTACTTTTTGAAATATTCGTTAACACTTTGTGGATGTGGGTGTGTGTGCCATAAAACTTTCATCAAAAACACTTTCTCATAACCTGTTGTTGCTCACCTCATTTTCTCAGCCTGTATCAAGCTAGAAACTTCTTTTGTTTTTGTCTAGTCTTTCAGACTCTTGTTTCATGTTTCTCATAATCATAGCACACAATATTCTGTGAGTCTTGTAAATCAGTGAAGTAATCAAAAATGACTGGCAGTCAGAGTTAAGTGTTAAAGGAGCATTATGTAAAAAATTTGGCCAAAAGTGGTACTGCAGTCAAAGTCAATATTCTGTAGTCCTCTCCTACTCTCCCTGACTCAGGTTGCCAGAAACACAACAAATCTAGCCGCAAACACAAGAAATTATTTTATCAGTTGTTTTTCTGTCTCCATTCACATTGCCATGATAGCCGTGCTAATGTTGATTGGATGTTTTGAATGAATTTTATTTTTTTTATTTGGGCATTTGAGATGAGAAACATAAAGGCAATTTAACTATACATAGATTATGCAAAATAAATAACCAATTTATGTTTCAGCGTATCAACATCAGGGTTTCCTCCAGAGGATATCACCCTTCAATTTTATTTAGTCCCACATCAAAAAGAGACTAACATAATTTTAATTGGGGTACATGTGGTCTCAAATTACAAATAAGCTATAATCTGCAAAATATGTCTTGATTAATGTCTTTTACCTGTTTTTGAGCAATCTGTCATAGAATGTGATAATATGCAATTAAATACAAACAGACTCTGGCCGGACTCGAACCCGGACCACTGGAGTGCAAGCATTATGGCTTAACCATTAGACCACCGTTACACCTAATAGATAATGTTTTGGAGGCAGCTAATTTAATTGTCAATGAAGAACGCACTCAAAGCAGCAACTTTTGCATCACATGAAAAGTTTTATCCGCTGTCTCAATTTTTCAAAGGCGTCCCGATATAAATCCTCGTTTTAGTCTTTGTTTTGTCATTAATGATTTTAGAGTCATAACAAGAGCTTTTTAAGTTCTGCGGCCATGTGATATTTTACCAGTGAGATTAGCCACGCTGAGTTCTGGCAACCCGGATGTCGGACTTCCTGATTAGCGAAACGGCGAAGGGTAGGACATCGAAATGATAACTAACTTTTACGGGTCGTAAAACTAATTTTGATATTCAAATATCTCGGATGAACTACTGTTATCAGTTAAAAAATGTATTTGAAAAGAGCATGATTTAATAACGCCTTTTGAAATATTGGGGCCATTTAAAGATGACTTGACATGCAAATACTACATAATGCTACTTTAAGTGTCATTATTATTAAAAGCTGTGCACTCAAGTGTTCAGAAGCGGTGGGGGTGGTGATTACGTCTTCCTGCTGCGACTGCTGTCTCCAAACGAGCAGAGTTTGTTGCACTAAAGGTATTGATTTAAAGAAAACCAATGGATTTATCAAGAAGGCTATATTTCCCTGGTCATTCTGAACTTACCAAGTGCCCCAAGAGGACTCTGGAAGAGTGAACTGGGGGATCTGTACATGGGACAACTATCAGTCATACTCTACAGAAATCTGATCTTTCATGCACGAGTGGCAGAAGAATTTATTATTGATAGGAATCATAAGACTTCCTGTTTGAAGTTTTCCAGTACTCTGATATGGGACACAGCTACCATGTGGAAGAAGGTGCTTTGTTCAGATGAGACATAAATCAAACCTTTTGACACAAATGTTATGTATGCCGCAAACCAAACTGCTCATTTCAAACATGTGTTAGAATGGCCCAGTCAGAGTCAAGACCTGAGTTCAAGAGATCTGTGGAAAGAGCTGGAAACTGCTGAAAAAACAAAGGAAGTATTCTCAAGATGTTGTTCAGGACCAAAGCAAATTAACCCTCTATGCACATGGGTCATTTTGGGGAACTTTCCTCGCCTGGTTTTCTTTGTGTATAATTGTTCATAAAACAGTCATCTTTTGATGCAGAGTCAAGCAGTATACTTTGTTTTTTTCAATACAACCTGGGGTTTTAGAATATTCATATTGTAAAACTGTCATGAATTATATAAAAATTATGGAATCATGAAGACAAAGAAAAAAATCAAACGGAAAATCAATTTAACAAAAATGTTTTGAAAAAACACAATGAAATGCTATAAACAACTTTTTACACTGCATAGAAATATTATTTCGGGACTTGGGGATAATAGGGAAAAAAAATGAATCTCTAACTATTATACTTTTTACAAAATTCCACTATAAAAGCAAAAAACTCTGTACTCCTGAAGCAGTTTGTCTATAATGCTGGGGTTGCTTCTGTAGTACAGCTGTAAAAAACGTAAAACATAAACTGAGCCAAAAAAAAAAACATCAATTATTTATATAATACATATATGTATATACACATAATGTCATTTTACTGTATTTATTATCGTCTTTATCAATAATGCGCACTCTTCAGCCGGTAATTGCAATCGCAGCTGTAGTTTCAACTGTGGGAGAAGTACACACAGAGGAGTGAGACATCTCACTCTCTGACGATCTTTGGCAGTCCCCGTGTGTTTGTATCTCACAGCTGTTTGTACCTCACGGGTCACGCTTTAGACACAGACTTTCAGACAAACGTAGTTTATCCTCCGTGCATCGCACAGACAAATCAAAACTAGTTTCGGAAAGCCCTGAATACGTACTTCACAGAGGAAAAAAAATAAGTTGTTACGTTACCGTTTGCGAGTAAATTGATCATTTGTAAAACATGTGCGCATGCATCGTCGCCGATGCAGACGAGTTCATAGGGTTAAGACATTTGCTTTTTAAATGTTGGTTTAACACAATTATGGGCCTTTCCCCCGAAAGCTTCTTGTGACTAAACAATGTTCTGGCTTCCTGAAAGTTGTGATTTCTAAACTAACGAGTGAGATCTGTTTTGTTCTTTACAGGAAAGACCCCCGTTCATCCCAGAGGGAGCGCTGCAGAGGAAGAAGGCCATGGAAGTGGACCAACCCAAACGCAAAACGGTTTGTGCACACGCTGCTCATGCTGTTACTGATATTCAAACGGATCCATATCCACAGTCTGTATTTCACCATTTAAAGCGATCCTGCAGAGAATTTCTTTGGTAAAACAAATATAAATGAAGATGAATGAATGTACCTGAAAAAAATATCAGATACCACGTTGTGTTTGTGGAAAAAGCTGTACAGTTTGCGACATCAACCGATATAATTTCAGTATATTTGTTGAGCCGTGCTTGGTCTCCATTCCATTTCAACCAAGGTTTCCCATGCACTGCTTGCAGGAGCAGGGTGGGGCATTTTACATGTTTGATCTAACTGCACAAAGAGTTTAACCGTCAATCTGCAACACATTCTCCCATTAAGCTGCTTGTGTTATGCAGGAGCGGGACCTCGAGGTGGAGATGGGAGACGACTACATTCTGGATCTGCAGAGTAAGCTGTGTGTGTGTCTCCCCTAAGCGTCCCGTCTGGTTGTGTGTGTCTCCTGAGTGCCCCCTGTGGTTGTTTGTCTGGATGTCTCCTGAGCCCCCTGTGGTTGTCTTGCGCAGAGTACTGGGACCTGATGAACGCGGAGGAGAAGCAGGACAGGATTCCGGAGGTGTGGGAGGGCCACAACATCGCTGACTACATTGACCCGGACATCATGAAGGTACACACTTTAAAACGCCTTCCCAGGGTCTGACTGTGAACAGAGTGTGAGTGGCCGGGGACCAAAGCTTTGCCCAGGCATTACACATTGTAACTGTCATAGGGACAATGTTGAGATAACTGATGGGCACGGTTGCGTGAGTCCGTCTGAACGCTTTCAAGTGACTTATTTTGTTCCTGCTCGGGTGTTTTTCAGTTCAGTTCCGACTAGAAAATGGTTTTGTGGGGTATCTTTCATGGGACTAAAAAAAATTTTATGGCTATGGCGCCTGACAAACCGGAAGGAAAAAATAATTCACTCACAGCGTATCAGGTGTCTCAGTTAAAGGTGCCATATTTTGCTTTTCTTAATTTTTCACAGTCCATTATATGCACATGTATGGTGTACCACCCAAATTATCATCACACAACACTTAAAAACTTGTCAAATTATAGCCATTTCGTGCATAGTGATGTCACCTCATGTGACGGTACAGTACAGTAAGCTTCAGCACGGTTATTTTGCGTTTCCGCTAGTGGATTGTATGGAGAGTTAGGTACTTTTCTCGTACTGTCAGCCGTGGTTCATCCCCCATAAATACCGTGCATGACGTCACGTCAGTCCCACTGCCTTACACGACTTGGTAAACGGAGTGTCGTCAATGGAAGCGACATCTGGCCCTTTGGAAAATAACTACTCAACAGCCATTCTTTAATAACCAGGGGCTACTCTCGGCTCCGGTTCGGCTACATTCGTCCTCCACACTCCAGAGAAATGAATTGCACAGGAAAGCCCCAAAGTCCTGGTCGTTCGTGGACGAGCGTCCACACGTTCCTGCTCTCAGGCCAAGAAAGAATTACATAGGCAGCTCGAGGCTACAAACACAGTTTTCAGGGAGATCACCCAGCTCTGGATTTGTGACTCTAGTCTGTGGTATTCATGAAATAATGGTTGGCTACAAATCCCGTTAAAGCTCATCACTCCACCCTGAAATGTATTCTGTGTACGGGCGCCGTGATTGTTGTTTGTTTACTCCTCCACTCGCGCCGCTCGCTCCTGCTCCCAATTAGCTTCATTTAGCTATCGATAGCAGATAGACTAAACCATGTGACTGGTGTTAGGACTTATTATTCCGAGACAGTTTCATTGAAGACTTGCTTTTGAGGAATTAACTTCTTTTTGAGAAAGTGACTTTCATTAAATCGCGTTAAAAACATAAACACATAACCACTTTTGGAGTTATTTCATGTTGGATTACCGCAGTGGATTTAACGAGACTGGATTAATACTCCATGGTCGCTGCTGGGCTCCAAGACAAGTTTTGGTGGACTGTGGTCCGTGCGCGGGGGCCGTGAGTAAAACCGTAACTTTATCGCTGACACTGATAAACTTTTTTTGTTTTCAAATATTGAGAGCACGGAGCACTTTGATCACAGGGACCACTGTTAGTGAATGTTCATTTGGATTCTTGTGTGGGGATCGCGCTCGAGCGTGGGGGGTGTTGGCCTTACATATTAAGTATGAAAGTATTAAATAGCCAGTTTTCGGCCAAATGCGTGTCTTACACCTGCACTTATTTCACCGCTGATGTGACCATCTCCTCTCAAGTGGTCTTTAAAATTAAAACATCTGGGTTGAGTTGGTCTCATACAAGAAGACACTTCTTCTGATGGGTGAGAAGATTGTTTTCTAACCTAGAGTTCATAGGTCATATTGTCACATGTGTTTTAAATCCTTTGGTATAGGAGGGCAGGCCTAACTATCAGCGTGGTCTTTGCTTTTTTGGATATTTCATGACACTTTGAAGCTACTGTGGTGAACGTTCTAACTCATCATTCTAACAATATGCACAAGGCAGAATTTTTCCACATGTTTTGGTAATATCAAGGTTGAAGCTACTGGCACAGCGGTAAATGCTAACATGCTAATAATGCTAATAAGTCTCCATTCCTCCGCTGTATGTCACTTACATTCTGTAACGTCTTTGTTTATGCCTCTACCATCGACAATAAAACATGTCTTCTGTCTGAATTAAAGACACGATCCTAGACTGTCATTTTCTTCACTTTAGATTCTGATCCACAGCTAGTGTTACCATCAAGCTTTTGCACTGCTAAACAAATGAAGGTTTGGATAAACATGGATACTGCAACTTTTCCGTCTGTGGGTTTAAGAACTCAGAGTTAAGGTCCTGAAGGACACATCCTGCATCGTACAGAGCCGTGGAAGTAAGGATTGTTATGAACTGATCATTCTCAACACAACACTGCGTCTGTTCTTTTCAGGTCAAACATTCACAGTGATTATTTAAAACTCCTTCATACCTGAAAGTTCATTAAATAAAGATGGGGATGTAATAACTGAGCATTGTGACTCCATGGCTGGGTAAATAAATAATCCTTAGAGGTAAAAGCGTTTGCTAGTGAAATGTTAGCTGACCACCACTTCGTGATACGCATATGTAATGAGGCGGACGTGACGTCAAGGCAGGCAATTAAAGAAGAAATGGTGAATATGGAAAAACAACATTAAGATGAATTCTACTAGGCTTGTCCCATTTTGATCATTTTATTTTATTGTATTTGTATTGTACTGTTCTATGTTCTCTTTAAAGGACAAATGAAAGAATGATGCACAGTAGAGCTGAAACAACTAATCGATTTAATCGATTAAAATCGATTATTAAAATAGTTGACTAATTTAGTCATCGGTTAGTTGCTAAATAACTTTTTTTTGCCGTAAGCTGCTCATTTCGTGCATATTTTAACTCTGCGGTGACCAAATGGTGGCAGTAATGAGCCACCGGAGGTTTTACAGCAGGAGAAGTAGCGAATAGCCAATAGCTGGCCTCCTTTTATGTCACATGCTTCGCGCACAGCTTCTCTTCAGCATACAGCAAGATGGCGGAGGCAAGCGGCAGTGGAGCAAGCTCAAGAACGAAATCATCCAAAGTGTGGGAGCATTTTACTTTGAACTCTCAAAAAAGCAGAGTAATCTGTAAACTCTGCGCTACTGACTTGGCCTGGCACGGGAGTACTACGTCTCTGCGTGAGCACCTTAAACGAAAGCACGTGTGTGTGGAAGCAGAGGACCAAGCCCCGGCAAGGTGAGTTTACTACACGCAAAAATACTGTTACATAGTATATCGACACATGATTGTCATTGTTTAACCTCTTAACCCCCGAACTGAACCGAGCACACGTTCTCCAGTTTGGATATAAAAGCTTCATGGAAAAAAGCGTTGAAATAGCAAGGATGAAAACGCAACAAAAATGTGACAAAAACGTGACAAAAACAACAACAAAAGAGCGAGGAAAAAAACGTGCCAGTCAACCAATAACACAACAAAAAGCCGAACTGGACACAATACGCTTGGTTAATGCGGGGATTAAGAGGTTGATGATATAATTCCATACAGTGTGAAATATTGTTGCTGATTTGTTAATTAAAATGATCGTTTTAGTTTTAAAATCGTACTTATTGTCATTTTTTGTGTGCTTTAGGAAGAAACAAACCAACATCAGCAATTTCGTGTGCAACAAAAAAATACTCACCCCGCAGCAAAGTGCACCATTGACAGACGATATTTTGAACATGTTAGTGAAGGACATGCGACCGCTCTCGATGGTAGAAGGAGCAGGCTTCCAACAAATGTTAAAGTCATTCAATCCAGGTTACACTATCCCCTCTAGAACGCATTTTGCGAAGTTGTTGGACAAGAAGTACAATTCCATAGTGGATCAAGTGAAAGCAGCTATCTCAGCCATTGACAGTAAAGCGGCTCTGACTGCAGACATTTGGACTAGTGTTGCCACTGAAGCATACTTGGGAATCACATGCCACTACATCAGAACTGACTGGCAAATGGAGTCAATTTGCCTTTCTACTATGCCACTGGAAGAGAGACATACTGCCCAAAATATTGCAGGGTGGATTGAAGAAATATTGGACAAATTTGAAATTGTTCCTGAAAAAGTATGTGCTATTGTACACGACAATGGGGCCAACATTGTGGCTGCTGCTCGACTACTGGAGGAGAAACACGGATTGGCCTCTCTCAGATGCACAGGTCACACATTGCAGCTTGTTCTCATCTCTGCTCTTAAACACCAGATCATAGCCAAAGCAGTTGGAGCTTCACGGTGCCTTGTTGAGCATGTTAAAAGAAGTGAGCTTGCATCCACCAAACTGAAGCAAAAACAGCAGCAAATGGGCACACCTGAACACAAACTTATCCAAGACGTTAGTACTAGATGGAATAGTACGTATCACATGATCAGCCGCCTACTTGAGCAACGGTGGCCTGTTACTGCAACGCTGTCGGACCTATCTGTGACAAAAACAGGCAAGCAATATTTAGACTTAAAACCAGACCAATGGAGCCTAATTGAAGAGCTTTGCACAGCCCTGAAGCCCTTTGACTGTGCCACAGAGTATATGAGTGGTGAAAAATACACAACAATTTCCTCTGTGCCACCATTGGTAAAAGGATTGGTCAAGTCAATGCAAGGTATGGAGTTTGAAACACCAGGTGCACAAGCGTTCCTTCACACAGCTGTAGAACAGCTTGAACAACGATGGAGGAGTGAAACCACTTTCTGTGACACATCACACAACACTGTAATCATTAGTTCTTCCCTGGATCCACGGTTTCGAAAGCTAAAGTTTCTTTCTTCTGAGGACAGCTTCAAAGTTCAAGTAAAAGTTCAAATTAAGGCAGTTGAAATGGAGCAGCTGCAGCCCCCCTGTGTCCAGCAGCACACAGAACCTGACCGTACACCACTGGCACCTACGCCTAAAAAAGTTCCTGTCTCCTTCATTGACTCTCGTCTGGATTCCGACACCAGCAGTGAGGAAGAAGCCAAGGATGGAAATGTTGAGGAGCTCACTGGGAAAGTCAGGCAGGAGGTCCTCACGTACTATGGTGAGAAGCCCATTCCCAAGGGGGAAAATCCGTTAGATTGGTGGAAATTGAATGAGGTGAAATATCCCTTTTTGTCGAGATTAGCAAAGTCTTACCTCTGTATACCAAGCACTTCCACACCAGCAGAGTGGCTGTTTTCTGCAGCAGGAAACATAGCCTCTAAAAAGAGAGCAAGCCTAAGCCCTGAACATTTGGACATGTTGACCTTTTTGCACTGCAATGCAAAGTTCTTTCTCAAATGAGTAGTGTTCGGCCTTATTTCCCACAGGTAAGTGAGTAAGTAAGTAATCTTTATTTGTATAGCACCTTTCACAGGCAAAGGCCACAAAGTGCTTCACAACACAGTTAAAACATCACAGAAATTAAATACAATATAAAAAGGGTCAAAGCAACACAGAAATCGTATCAGCCCAAAAATAGCTAATTAAAGGCTTGAACAAATAAATGAGCAGTGTTGGGCACGTTACTTTGAAAAAGTAATTAGTTATAGTTACTAGTTACTTCTCCCAAAAAGTAACTGAGTTACTAACGGAGTTACTCCACTATAAAAGTAACTAGTTACCAGTAAAAGTAACTATTGCGTTACTTTTTCGTTTTGTTCTGGAACATAATGTGCACTCGACGTGCGCATTTTTACCTTTAACCTCAGTGAGTCTGAAATAGTGCCAATATTTCCATCTAGAAAAGGCTGTTTTGTTTCTGAAGTCCTGTTCACTCTTCATCTCTCTCTGTGTAAGCACTAAACACAAACACCCGCCACTGTGAATGTGGAAACACCGGTGAAGCACTGACTTCAGTCCAATCAGATGAACATATATATCATAGAAATCAAGTGGACAATTTGGTTGGCTACAGCAGAATATGTTTCATGCCCGCATTGTTTGTTCATACAAAACGCAAAACTATGAGTTATGGGTCTTACCTATACCGTATAAATGACCTGCACAGTCCACTTCGGTTCAGACCAGTTCCTTGTTTAAGTCCAGATAATAGTTTGAGCGTAGATATGTAATCGTCCAATGAGTTTTAAAAAGTAAAACAAAACGCGCGTGTCCTCCATAAACTCCTCTGTTTTGCTAGCTGAAGCCGGGTGCATCCAATTTCTAAAATCAACCGTCTTACATTTCACCTTTCTTTCTTATTATTCCTATAGTCATTAAAAAATTACCCTAAGTGCATTTTAAATTATCTTAAAATGTGTTATATGTATGTTAGCCAAACCTGTTGCTGCCTGTAGCAGATAAACCAGGAAGAGAAAGGAGCCTTTCGATGGAATTGTATGCAGCCGACTTCTGCGCTCACATGCGCTCCTCTGCGGCTGGCCTCACGGTGATACAAGCCGTGGTTGAGCGCGATTGCGACCCATATTTGTTTCAAAAACACAATTTATGAGCCATCCTCTCAACTGTCGACATGTAGATTGTAAAGGAAATATGTTTTACATCAGCCAATAATTGCTGAGAGGTTTTCTCATCCTCCCTTCTCTCATGACAACACGCGCACGAGTCCTATCACAAAGTAAAAAGAGAAGTTCATTGTGCTTCTTGAGTAACGCGCAGTAACGGGATGTCGGAAATGATAACGGCGTTATAGTTACAGTCGAAGTAATTAGTTAGATTACTCGTTACTGAAAAAAGTAACGGCGTTAGTAACGCCGTTACTAGTAACGGCGTTATTCCCATCACTGTAAATGAGTCTTAAGATTGCTTTTAAAAGTATCAACCGAGTCAGTAGAGCGCAAAGAGGGCGGAAGATCGTTCCAAAGCCTGGGAGCAACAGCCTGGAAGGATCGGTCACCTCTTGTACAAAAACAAGTGCGTGGAACCTTTAGCAGATTTTGATCCATAGACCTCAGAGCCCGAGCAGGGGTGTGAGGCTGGATCAGAAAACTGAGGTAAGAAGGAGCTTGACCACGCAAGGCTCTGAAAGCTAGAACCAAAATTTTAAACGTGATCCTATAGGACACTGGCAACCAATGAAGTTGTTTTAAAATAGGAGATATGTGGGTCCTCCTGTTAGTGCGGGTCAGAATTCTCGCTGCAGAGTTTTGCACTAGTTGCAGTCGAGAGAGCTTATTTAGACATGAAAACAAACTATTACAATAGTCTAAGCGTGAAGACACAAATGCATGAATGATAAGCTCCAAGTCATTACGTGCGACCATATTCCTAATTTTAGAAATGTTCCTTAGTTGAAAGAAGCAGTTCCTTGTTAGCTGCTTACAGTGCTGGACTAATGACATGTCTTTGTCAAAGATAACACCCAAGTTTCGAAGACTTGGCTTCGCTGACTGGCCTAAGTCACCCAGGTACTGTTTAATCCCCGGAATTGCATCATCAGGTGCGATAACCAGTGTTTCGGTTTTGTCTGCATTTAGCTGCAGAGAGTTATCGCTGAGCCATTGTTTTATTTCCATTAGACAATGGAGCAGAGAGTCTAGCTTCTGGATTTCAGACGGCTTAAAGGAACAGTAAAGCTGGATATCGTCAGCAAATAGGTGGAAAGAAACATCACTGAACCTTTGGATGATCTTTCCCAAAGGAATCAAATACAACAAAAATAAGACAGGACCCAAAACGGACCCTTGAGGCACTCCGCACAACAATCCCACAGACTCAGACCTAATTTGGTTAGCTGTAACACAGAAGCTACGCCCCGATAAGTATGAGGAGAACCACTGTAGAACTTGCCCCGACAGTCCTACTTGATCCCTCAGTCTTTTCAGCAGAACCTGATGGTCAACGGTGTCGAATGCTGAGGACAGATCCAAGAGAACTAGAACAGTGCGCTTCCCAGAATCAGCAGACATCATAATGTCGCTGGACACTTTCAGCAAGGCCGTTTCCGTAGAGTGTTGTTTACGGAAACCAGACTGAAACGGCTCATGGATGTTATTTTGATCCAGGAAGAACGTAAGCTGTTCACAGACCACCTTCTCAAGGATCTTGGACAGGAACGGGAGTTTCGAAATAGGCCTAAAACTATTAAGATCAGTCGGGTCTAACCCTGTTCTTTTTAGTAGTGGCTCCACTATGGCATGTTTAAAGACACTGGGAAACACGCCAGTTGACAAAGAGACATTAACCATTTTGGTAACACAAGGGCCAATTACCTCGAACACTTTTTGAAAGAGCCTGCAAGGAAGGATGTCAGATGAACAAGAGGGCGGCTTCATCTTGGACACCAGTGCTGAAATATCAGCAAATGTCACCGTTTTAAATGAAGACCACATGCTGGACACAGGCTCAAACACAGCAGGGGTGCCACACAGAAGGGGCGAGATTTTATCCTTGATCATCTTAATTTTGTTTGTGAAAAATCTCAAAAAGGCATTGTTGTCCGCTTCACAAAAGACGGGGGTAACTGGAGCAGCAGGACATACAAAATAGTTAATCGAGTCAAACAACACTTTGGGATTTTTCTTATGCAATGTTACCAGTTGACGGATATATTCAGATCTGGAATTTTCAATCATCACGTTGTATGATGACACAAGATCCCTGAGATGGAGCCTGTGCACCTCAAGTTTAGTGGATTTCCACAGGCGTTCAGTCTTTCGACACAGCCTCCTGAGTCTTAAGATATCTTCATTTGTCCAAGGACACGCTTTTTTCTGTGACAAGTTTGATTTAACAGGAGCCAACTGATCCAAAATTGTTTCACAGTGGTTATTAAAACAGTGAATGAGATTGTCCACATCGAAACAGTCCATGACTAAAAGAGGGTCAAACATTTCTGAAAAACTATCTGCGGTATTAGCAGAGATGACTATGATCACTCATATGGACATCAATCACAGACAAGTTTAAAATGTCTATGCCAAGCGTAAAAACTAGGTCTAGAGTATGGCCTTTTTGGTGAGTGGGCTCAGAAACATGCTGCTCAAAATTAAAAGTTTCAGTCAATGTAAGCAGTTCCATTGCGGGGCAAGATGAGCAGTCGTCAACATGAAGGTTAAAATCCCCAAGGAGTAAAACAGATTCCAACTTTATTATAGAGGATAAAAAGTCACTAAAATCCTTTAAAAAGGGAGCAGCGGGGCCAGGAGGACGGTAGATCAACACACAGTAAAATGGGGATGAAAAGCCCACCTTGACCAGCTGGGATTCAAAAGATGTGAATTCTTGGGACTGGGTCACTTTGCATTTGTGGACATCCCTGTGCACAAATGCCAGGCCACCACCACGGCGACAGGGGCGGGGTTTCCCGACAGCAGAGCAGCCAGCTGGGCAGAGATCATTTAAATGAATGAACTCTTCCTCTCTCTGCCAAGTCTCCGAAAGACACATGATATCCAAGCTTTCTCTAACGAAAAGATCGTTCAATGAATGAGATTTATTCGCAATTGAACGAGCATTCAACAGGCCAACGCAGATTGTAGATGACGTCACGAAGGCAGTGTCCGTGTTGAGCAGCGGGATTGGTCGAAGGCACGTCCAGCGGTCAAGTGGACTCCAGCTGGTCCATGCTGGAAGAGCAGGCACAAACACGGAAGTAAACAATGGCGATGAAAGCTCCTGACCACAACTCCAGCGCTGTGATGGGTCCAGGACACTCGTAGTCCGAGCAGGCGTCGGCGTGGACACCCTATCACACGCATCGAGGAGAGGAATCTGGCGCAGGCACCGAGCACGATCCCTGCAGCTGAGGACAGCGGAGCCAAAGCGCGATGCGGCACGCCTTCGCTTAACCTGGACACCGGACCGAGAGCCTCTTTTCTTGGATCTCCTGCGGACCCTGCGCGGCGCCCGACACAACAAGTAATGAGGTGAGCCGGGATCGATGATGAAAGGAGGAGGAAACGCCTGTTTGTAGCTGTCCCATGTATCAAACAGGCCCTCCATTGACTGCTTTATACGAAACAAAGAGTCCCGATCAAAAGTCCGTATAGCCGCACATCCTTTTGTTATTTGGGCTGATATGATCGCATAGGTTGACAAAATGACCATTAGCAATCTACACAGTAGGAGACGAGCCGTGGCATCGCCAGTCACAGGCGCCATCTTCCCATCCCTGTTGGAATCCTGTCAAATCAGGCATATGCTGTTTTGTTTTTCATTGTTTTATAAAAGTTTTGAATTTTGCACTGACTACATATTTAAATCTTGTGAAAATCACAATGGGCAAAGACTTTTATTTGTGCAGATTAAGCAGAACAATGTTGTTTGCAAATGTTTAGTTGTAAAAGCTGATAACATTGCTGTGTTGCCGTTTTAAAGCCAGTTACCAGTTCATAATTCAGTCTTGCAACCTAAATATGACCGAATGAAAGAGGTAAATGAATGTTTAAATGCAATTTTGTAAGTACTCGCTGCTCTTTTTCAGACAGCAGTTTTGTTGCGCCTGTCAAATTTATTTCTGGACAACCATCTGATGTATTTTTCTTTACATTTGACTTTAAAATGTGAGTTCCAATCAGGTTTCATGCCATTGGCACTTTATTTGTAGGATTGTTTACAATTTCACAGCATAAACTAAGCTGTAAAGCTATTTCCCAGGTATAAGCTGTGTGTTTAGTTTACAGTAAAAAATAATAAAATTCATTTTACTGCAATTTTATTCTGTTTTATTCTTATTCTTCATGATAATACGTTCTGAAAGATTCCTTAAAGATCAACTAAACACCAGTGCCCAGCCTTACACTCTTGCTTTTGTATTCCAAAGCACAGGGCAGCACACGTCATCTCTCTCCCCTCCTGACATCATCTCTCTGCAGTACTGACTGTTTGCAAAAGATGGCGCCACACTCACTGTTTTAGGCATAAAGTTGATCTTTCAACTAATTTGCACAAAACTACTTCAGAAGCCCTAAGGATTTTCATGGTAAAAACATTATTGGAAATCTCCTTGTGAAATTTGCTAGAGTATGTAACGGTCAGTGTTTTGTTTTGATGGTCGACATTGAGTTCAACAAAGGATTACAAAGACATAACAAACAGCTCCAGATATGTTTTTGATTTGGATATGAATATGTAAAATGGTTAAAATCTCTAAAAAGTCTATGTTGAATGATGAAGGCCCTTTGTTAACAATTTACTTGGAAAAAAATTTGCAAAACTAAAATATAAGTACATAAACCGATTAATCGATTAGTTGTAAAAATAATCGCCTGATTAATCGATTATCAAAATAATCGTTAGTTGCAGCCCTACTGCTTTCACAACATTAGATCCACTGTCGATAGTTACACACAATTGCTTCTTTTTATCTAGTTCCCAAACCACTCCCATATGTTTGAGGTAGCTCCGCGTTTTGGAACAATGTCTTCTACAATCTGCATGTCTTCACCATGGTCTTCACCGCCGCGCTCAGCCATGTTTGCTCTCTGCTCTGTTGTTGTCCCTGCACGCCGCTCTGCTACACGTGCCGCGCAGATGCGTCATCAAAGTGCGCCGCACACAATAACGCGTCTTCCGCTCGCCGTTTTCAGTGTTAAATGATCGTTTTCACCGGTATAAGGCATTTTCTTATCATTTAGTTTACTTATACCGGTACAAAAAACATATCGCCCAACCCTATTGAGGACCCCTCAAAACGAGACGTTTCCTCTCTAGAAGCTTTTCCTCAATGTGGTATCATACAGATAATAACTGTTAGAGAATGGTACCCTGCTCCAAGTACTCCAGGCTGGACTTCTGCCTCTTGAGGATGGTGCACATTCGGCCCAGCGCGGCCCTCTTCAGCTGTTTGCATCTGTACAGCGAGTCCCCATACTTCATGAGCCGCACATAGTCTTTGGCCACACTGAAACAACACAGGGACCGTTACTGCTGTAGTGTCTCCCCCCCCGCACGTTTTCTCACTCATAAAAAGCCCTAGGTCAAAATTACCCACCACAGTGACTAAAGGTAGAAGAATAATACCCTGAAATAGGGTCTAAATAATCCAGGGCTGGTCAAGCTTCTCTGAATAGAACTTTGAAGAGAAGTCATAAAAATTCAGATAAAACAATTAAGGATATTTTTAATCACTGTGGCGGGTCAATTTGACCCAAGGAGAGGACAAATGCTAATGAGCGTGGTTCCTGTGGTGAGCACTTACTTGTCGATGAGGTTCTTGGCAATGTTGATCTGCCCCAGAGCCAGTTTGTAATGATCCTTGTCGTAGAGCACATTCATGAGGTCTGCATAGAACGGGTGGATGTCCTGCAACACAGCTCACATGAGCATTTTTGCAGAGCACTCCTAACGCAGCTCTGAGCCGCTGTCTGAGCGCTCTGACATTCAAGGTTATTACAGTGACCCTGAAAGTGGTCTTAAGCTGCTTTCAGACCGGATCATGCGTCGCGTAGGGTTTCAATGCAAAGTCTAGGGGGACGCGCGTTGCAGCGTCAAAACGCACCGACCTCCCGGCACGCACTCAGGGACTGCTGAGTAGAGCCGCACGGACTTGGCGGGAAAGTGAAAGGGGAGGAGCAGGAGCGGAAAATGGACGCCCACAGGAGATAAACTTTGCTCAACTTTTCCTCGGGACGTTTGTGCAGCGACCAATCAGAGAGCCGCAAAGTGGTCACGGGGACATTAGTGGTCTGAGCGAGCAGACTGAACATACTGTAAACAGCCAAAACAGGAGCTATACCAGGACTAAACCAGGGTTGACAATGAGGGACTGTGTGCTTGTAAATATATGCGTTGTCATGCTCCTGTGACCTTATGCAACTGCTTCGAGTGTTCACCAATGCGGAAATACCGTTTAATAATACAAAAAACGTATGGGGCACCTCCGTGAACACATACTACTTTTGTATAAAACCAGTGTCTGTGAGCAAAGACACGCTGCAAAGCTGAATATTGAAGAAGATCTGTACACAAGAAGCCGCTAGCATAGCTCTATTAGCATTAGAGCCGCCGGCTACTTCCGGTACTTCTGGCTCGCGTCAGGACGTTCTGGTGTGAAGTCTGGTGAGCGGGGCTTCAGCGTTTGAGTGTTTGCGGTCTGAATGCACCATAAGGGCACAGTCACATAGGGTTTTACAAACAGACTAGGCCAAGTGGCCCGGATCGTTGCCACAGGGGTGTGAAAACGGCCCGCGGTCACATGAACGTATTGTCTGAACCATGCCAGGGAAATTGTGCTGTAGTACAACACTAGGTCCAGCTGGTGGCGCTAATACCAACACCAGCGACTACCTCGTTGCCCTGGTTGAGATCCGCTTCTTTTCCTGTTTACATTCTGCTACTGTAGCTAACAGCAAGACTGACTCTTGAATGTCTGAAGTGTTATTGCAATAGCACCACACTGAGAGCGAGGACAGAAGAGAGCTATACCGGTAGGAAACGCTTTTCTTTGGCTCTGGAGCGACACCCCCCCCGCGCCCCTCGACCACGGTCCGGGGCTTATATGAAAGGTTTAACACAAACGGAGAAGAAAGTGCAGGGAGAGACTGTGTGAAAATGCGTGTCACAGGAAGACGTATTTTGACGCACAAAATCAAGTCCCCACCACACCTCATCCCCCACGCCCCAATCCCCACCACTCTGACCCCCCTCATCCGGGTTGGGAAGCGGGCCATGGACAAAGATTTGAACCACACCTGGAATCGTGCTCAGGCGCCAATGCCGCGGGCAGATGGCACCTAAAGCCCGGATCAAACCGCGAAGCGGGCCCTGGCACACTTTAACCGGGTTTAGGCTGGCCCCAGCCTGGATCAGGAGGTTGTGTGTCTCACTGGAAATTTATATTGACTTTTACCATCCCTGATTATTTGGAAGTGCTTGACTTAATCCTGCTGCTCTGAACCGCATGTAGCATATTACTACTGCGACTTTTCAAGAATGGGAAACTGACGTGACAACCGCAAAAGGCCTCTGGCTAGTTTCCAGAACTCCAAGAACAGACTAAAAACAGCCAGATTTGTCACTATAGGCAGTAGCTTTAAAAACTGTGGGGGGGGCTGTGATACTGTGGGGGTGGTGAAGACGTGAGCTTGGGGACACCTGTGTTGTTCTGGTTCAGTTCGTCATGATCTTGTATGACTCACAGCAAGCTGGGGGAAGTCGGTCAGGATCTGGCTCAGACGGTCATGGTAGTTCTGCTGGGTGAACTTGACTTTCCTCATGTAGAAGTGCCGGATGCGATGGATCTGGTAGTGTTTGTGCACCACCGTTGGAGTTTTCCTCTGGGTCTTAGATAAAGTGATGTCGATGAAGTCCTGCCAACACAAGCACAGCAATCAATGTTTCTAGTGATTATGTAATTTTTGTGTTGCATGCAGTGTAATACGATAATATTACAACAGTAACGAAAAATGTATGATTGTGCAGGGGAAACCTGCACATGCCATTTCCTTCAATTGTGATATATTTTTTTGGCCATATTGCCAAGCCCTGACTTTTACATTATGTAATAACATGCTGTGTTTACATGTCCACAGACTCAGGATTTTAACCATGTCAGAACAAAGTTTCCATAAAAACAGACCTGGTGCTCTTTAGATCCATCCACGGTAATAATGTGGGGAGCTACTAGGTGTTTTACAGATACATTTGCCTTAAGCCTAGTTTATACTCGCGCGGCGCGGAGCTTACGGAGGTGACGTGACGTCACTTGCGCAACGCGTTGGTCACCGCAAGGCCCTTACGTCGCCTGCCGCGCAGCATCGAAATTTTCTAACTACGTAAGGGTCGCCGCAAGGAATCTCCGCTGTGATTGGTCTGTGTGTGTGTATTGGAAGGAAGCACGGAGCGGCTGCAGCAGGGACATGGACGAGGCACTATGGAGCAGAGAGCTTTGTGCTTCGAAGGAAAAGCAGTTTGGGCTCAGAGCCTGATATACAGGAGACTGTGGACTATCTAACATATATATAACTTATAAACTGTGCAGTCGTTTGTTTTGCACTGTTCCTGTCTTGTTTGAATCGTAGCTGCGTTTGTTGCTTTCCTCCTGCACTCGTAAATCGTTCATGTTTGTCTCAAATATTTACCACTATTATTGTTTTGCTGTTTGTGCTGAAAACTATTTAATAATAACTATGTTTCCAACAAGAACTGTGTCTTTATTCACAGCATCACAGTTGAAATGACTTATAAAATAATGAATCCATAAAACTATCACATAAACCTACAGTAGAAACACGTGTAATGAGCTCAAACAGCTTTGTTTGCTATTGTTGTTCTGAAGAGGACAAAGTAGCAGCGTAAATGGGGCCGCTCCTGTGTGATCGCCCTCATGTGGTTTGTTGTGGGATTACAACATTCTCCTCAAAACTCCGTAAGGGGAACGCGCCAGTATAACATCAATTGTGCTTACGTAGAGCCACCGCAACCGCTAACGTAAGCCACGCCGCGCAAGTATACACTACTAGGCTTTAAAGCTGCACTAACTGACTTTGGGATTTTGAAGCCGCGGACCCGCTGACCTCTCTTTCTGCTCCCCTCCCCGCACCCACGAAGCTATCGCCCCCCACACACACTCACTGTTGGGACGGAGCTAGTGTCTCCCAATATGGATAATACATGAATATGGATTTGCACGTGGATGGCGTGACCATAGAACGATAGAACCGGGAAGCGCGGAGGAACGGGACTTTCTTTTGGATGGCTGTTTCGCTGTGTAAGCAGTAACCGGTGATGAAGACACGAAGCTTCAGGTTAGCTCCTCGGCTTGTTGTGCTAACTCAGCTGTCTGTGCTAACGGACCTGTAGATTTCTCACGAAAGTGGGGGCTAGTGGTACGCTGTGATTGGTCACAATCTGCGACCCGAAACACATTCTCTTCCTTGTTTCATCAAAACTCGATCTAAAATATAATGTCACGCCAGCCCAAATCTGCGCTAATTATTCTTCAAAAGGACGTATATCCCAATGCACTACATGGACATGGATAGCATTTTCGTAATGAATACGAAAATAAAGTCAGTTAGTGCAGCTTTAAGTTCAGAAACACGCTGTCAGGCGCCAGGGCCACAGATGTTTACACATCACATTACAACACCAGGACACAGCTCGTGTAGCACACAGGGCGATGAGCGTACGGATTCTGACCGACACATTCATCGCAGTGATCGCACTGTAACGTGCTGTTATTATGCCGCTAGCCTTCTCAAGACAGTCCCGGGCCGCTAGCCTGCAGCTCCACACAGGACCCACGTGTGCAGCTGCTGGGCTGAGAAGCCGGGTTAAAGCCCCAGATCCCCCCCACTCACCTTGGCCGTGGGGACCACCATAATTTTCTTAAAGTTGTACAGCGCCATGTTTGGACCGAGAACAGAGAGCCCAGACACAGCGCAGAGGGATCGAAGACCCGAGGACCGAGACCCGAGATCGGAGATCCGTGAACGAGAGCCACGCGGAAAGGAGGCGGATCAGGGCTTCCGCTGGAACAGGAAGTGAGCCAAAATCAGGACCACGGCGCACGTACACTGCGCACATGGGTGATTCTATAACTAATGGCAAATTGTTGTTCTGCAATTGAAGAAAAACCATGGATCTATTATAATAAGGAGAAAAACACATTTCAGATTTTTCTCATTTTCCAAAACTTGTACACCACAAGATGAGCTGTGAGACAGTAATATAAAAACCACTATCAGAAAGGGATACTAGACATTTAACTACAACACTACACTAAACAATATTCTTTAAAATATAATTTAGAGTTTCCAAATATTGCAGACCCAGATTTGTCCATAGTTGAATGGACAAATGCCCATGTACACGCAAGAGCGAGCGCTCTCTGCAGGACAACAGCGGGCAATGCAGCGGGAAAGCAGGTAAGCCCTCCTCAAAGTGC